>WMHX01000334.1:0-17091 GCA_013420875.1 Thelonectria rubi
TTGTTGTGTTGTTTTCTTCCTAGGACCTGATTTTCCCCCTTCAAAGTATTTAAAAAATTATTAAATCCCTATTTTTCTTATTTAATAATATTTAATTATATTTAAAAAAGAAATTAAAGAATAAAAGTATTTTATATATTATTATATTTATTAAGAATTTATTTCTACTTAAGGGCATAAAGTTATTATATATAATATATTTATTAATATAAATAATTAAATTAATTAAATATATCTTATTATCTTTTTTAATAATTAATATAAATAGGTTTTAATAGGCCTTATAGTCCTTTTTAAATATCCCTCTTTTTATATAAACCTTTAGAAATTTTATTATTTTTTACTTAAGGCTAGGCAGGATAAAAATAATCTTTAATTATTAAGCTATATAAGAAATAATTTTTAAAATTTATAATAATATAATAATAAAATTAAATTATTTATATTTATTAAAATTTTAAGCTAAAATAATTTCTTAATTTTAAAGGATTTAAAAATAAATATTTTATTTTTTAATTAAATAATTCTTTATATTAATTAAATATAAATTATATTTCTTTTTTTATTATTAAGAATTTTAAAGTAATAATATTATTATATAATATATTTTATTTTAGCTTTTCCTTTATATTTTTCTATTTTCTTTCCCTTTAATAAGGGTCTCTTTTTAATATAGAACTATCTAAGGGTTAATTATTAATAAAGTGGATTTTAATGCTTTTCTACTTAAAGAGAGTATTTATATTTATATAGGGGGTAATATAAAAATAATAGTCCTTTTTTTCTTTTTTTTTCTTCTTCTTTTTAATTTAAAATTTTTTTTTTTTTTAAATTTAATATAGATTATTATTATATTCTCTATTTATTCTTTTTATAATTTCTTAATAATTAATTAAATAATAGATTTTAAATCCCTTTAAAATAAATATTAAATTAATTTTAAATTATTATTTCCTTTTACAGGGAAGTTATTTAATAAGTCCCTTAAAAGGAGGCTTATAATTTATATTTAAATATTATCTTTATACTTTTTTAAATATAAGACTTTCTATTTAATTAACTTTAAATTTAAAATTATAAAATAAATATTATTTAAGTTTATTTTAATTATTATTTAATTAAAAGTAATAAAATAATTAAATAAAAGTTTAATAGCTTAAATAAAAAATATATTTAAAATAAATAAAATTATAATTATTTCTAAAAGAATAATAAATATTTAAATTAAAATATAAATATTATTAAAATATAAAATAATATTATAAAATCTAATTATTTTAATCTTTCCTTTAAAATAAAATATAATAAAAATTTAATAAAAAGTAATTATTAAATAGTATTTTTCTATTAAATTATTTATAATTAAATTGCCTTTTAATTTAAAATTAATAAAAGCCTTAATTATTCTTTTATTATAATATTAAAAGTAAATTATTACTTTTAAGGTATTTTATATATATATTAAAATTTAAAATTTATTAATAAATGAAATAGAATATATAATAATTTTTAATTAATTAAATAATTTTTAAAAAAATATAAATTATAAATAAATAATAAAATTAATAATATTTTATTATTTATTTTTATTAATATAAAAATATTATTTAAATAATAAATTATTAAATATTAATAAAATATTAATATTATTTAAATCCTTAAGAAATATTATATAATTAATATTATATTTCTTTATTCTTAAATTATAATAAAATATAATATTAAGAATTTTCTTAATAATTATAAAATAAATAGCTAAAATATATTATTACTTTTTAAATTTTATTTTAATAATTAGTTTTTTTTATTTAATATATTTAATATTATTAATATTTATTATAATAATATTAAAATCCTTTATTATAAATTTAATAATTTTAAATATTAATAGAAAAGTATTATATATTAATATTAAGATCTTTTTATTATAAATCTTATTTAAAACTCTTTAATTAATTTTATTATTAATTAAATTATTAATATATAGATTCTTAAATTATAATATTCTTTTAATTTCTTTTTAATTAGCTATTTTATATTAATTTATAATATAGGAAATAGGAAAGGTATTATTTTTTATAATAATTATTCTTATTATTATTTTAATTAAAAAGAATTAAATTAAAAGTTTATTATTTTTTAAATTAAATATATTATAAATGAAAATAGGGTTTATTTTTAATAAGGGTTTTATTTATTTAATAGAATTTAATTTTAATAGAGATTTTATAAGTTTAATAGCTATTTTAAATATATTAATTAAATAATTATTTATAAAATCTAAAATATATTAAGTAAATTAATTAAAATATTTTTATTTAAATATAATTAAATCTTATTTATATTTTAATTAAATAAAGCTTTTAATATTATTAATTTAAGCTTAATATTTTAAATTAAATAAAAAATCTAGCTAATAAATTAAAAATCTCTTAATATATAATTAAAAGGTTAAAAAATATAATATATAATTAAATATAAAAGAATTAAAAATTTATATTTAATATTTATAAAATAAATATTTATAAAAGAATTATATTTAATATATTCCTTTTAGTAATTATTATTATATAGTTTATATTAATTAGGAAAGTAATTAATATTCTAATAGTATTAATATAGCCTCTTTATATTAAATTAATATAAATTTTAAATTTAAATAATATAAACCTTTATAATAAGCTTATTATTTAAATAATTAAATAGATTTAAAATTAAATATAAATTCTTTATATTTTTAAGGCCTTAAATATAAAGTTTTTAATTTTTCTTTTAAATTATTATTTTTTATTTTTTATTTTTATAATTAATAATTAAAATAAATTAGATTTTAAGATTATTTATTTTAATTATTAATAAATTAATAGCTTTTTTTATAAGATTAATAAGTTTTATAGGCTAAAATAATATTAAGCCTTAAAATAGGAATTATAATATAAAGGGAGGTTTTAAAATTATATTATAATATTTTAGCTATTAGTATTAATTCTAAAGAGGGGCTAAATAATCTTTAGAGTTATTAATATATAATTTTATTATAAATCTTTAATATTAAATAGCTAGTTTAATTTTAATATAATTTAAAATTTACTTAAAAAGCTTTTTATATAGTTTCTAATTTAATTAATTAGGGGTTATAGAATATTAATAATAAAATATAATAATAATAAAATTTAGAATTATTTTATAAAAAGCTTATTTAGCTTTATAGCTATTATTTATTTTCTTAATAATTTAAAAAATAAAATAATAATATTATAATATTTAAATTTAAAATGCTTTAAAGTTATTATTTAATAAATTATATTAGTTTATTTTATTTAATTTAACTATAATTAATTGTAATTAATTAGGATTATTATTTTTAAAAATAGCCTTTAAGTATTTTTTAATTTTATTTTAAATATAATTTTTAAATATATATTTTAAATATTTTTTAATATATAGTTTAAAATAATATAATTAAAAATATTTAAGCTATTTAATTTTATTATATTTTTAATTTTTAATAATAAGTTTAAATAAAATAAAATAATTTATAATATTTTAATTATTAAATTAAGCTAAAAGGATATTAAGATATTAAATAGCTTTAATATTAAAAGTATTCTTAATTATTATTATAAATTTATTAATAATAATCTTATTAAATATAATTTAAATAGAAAATATTATTATATTAAGGCCTATTTAAAAGCTCTTTAAAGATTTAAAGGATATATTTAAATAGCTATAAATTAGGCTTAAGGTAATAATAAATTATAATATAAAAGTAAGATATATAAGTGCTTTTAGGATTATAAGGTAAGAGGAGGGTCTAATAAATACTCTTTTAATTTATCTAAATATTAATTATTAAGGCCTAAATATTAATTAATAGCCTTAATTGCAATTAATTAAATAGCTATTAAATTATTTTTCTATAAGGAATTAGGCTAAATATTATAAAGATATTAATTTTAAGGGTATTTTCTTAAGAATACTTTTAAATTAAAGGCCTAAACTTTTAGAATTAAATAATATAATAGTTATAATACTTTTAAATAATATATTTAAATCCTTAATCTTTATTATTATAAGGGATAATATATTCTTAAGCTATATATTTAAATCCTTAATTCTAATTAAATTAAAAGATTATTTTAATTATTTATAAATAAATAAGAACCTTAAGATTAAATTTAATAATTAATTAAATAGAATTATTAATATATTTTAGATTATAAATTAAAATAATATAATAAATAATTTAAATATTAATAAAAGGTTATTATTATATTAATTCTTCTTTTTATATATATTAATCTTCTTATTATTATACTTAATTACTTTTTTTAAATATATAAATTATATAAATATTATTTATAGGCCTATTTTAATTATTTCCTTAAAAATATTATAATTTATTATTATATTTCCTATTTTCTAGCTAATTATTATTAATTAAGGGTTTAAGGCTAAAATATTTATTTATTTAGGGGTAAGGTTTAAAGCTAATAATTTAATTATTTTAATTAATATTAATATTTTTAAATAGTTTATAAAATTAATAATTAATTAATTAATTATTAAAGGGGTTTTTAATGCAATAAGCATTAATTTAGACCTTTAGTCCTTTAATAATAATTACTATTTATTATAATTTATAAATAAAATTAAATCCTTTATTATTAATAATATTATTATAAATAAATTTAAAATAATATTAAATTAAATAATCTTTAATAAATTAAAATTAAATTCTATTTATTTTTATTAATTATTTAATTAATTAGATTTAATAATTAATATTATATTAATTAGAGATTATTAAATAAAAATAGGAATTTTTTAAGGTCTTTAAGGTTACCTATAAAATAACCTTTATAGCTATTTTTATTATTTTTATTTTTTATTTTTTACTCTTTCTTTATATTTAGATTTTCTAATAATAATTTAATAATATTATTATCTTTTTAATTAATTAATTTTAATTATAAAAGTAATTTATTTCTTTAATATAATCTTTAAATTTAATAAGGAAAATAATATAATTATATAATATTATAATCTATAAAATAATATATAATATAAATAATAAAAAGAGGGAATAAAATTAAAGGAAAAGAGAGTTTTTTATAAGAAAATACTAAAATAAATATATTTAAAGCTTATAGCTAATAGGAATAAAATAAAATTAAATAATTAATTAATAAAAAATAATAATAATACTTTAAATAAAATAAATAAATTTTAATTCTTTAAGGGGAAAATGCATATTAAGGGAGTCCTCTTCTTAGTAGGGAAATCCTTCCCCTTTATACTAAAGCTAGCTAATTGCAGCTAAGCGCATAAACTAACTAAAAATCCATTAGCTAATAAAAGTCCTCTAGGCCCCATAATTATTTATTTCCACTAATCGTCTTTTTCTACTACTATATTAATTATTAATAATACTAAAAGTAATTAAAATAAAATAATTATATTAAAAGCTAAAATAGCTAAATTTTATTTAGTGCTAAATAAATATATTTATGTAATATAATTCCTTATAAGGTTTATTATAATTTACTTATAAATTTAAGTGAACTTATTATAGTTTATTAGGTTTATTTAGTAAATTAAGTAAACTTATTATAATTAGAGGAGGAAATTTATAGGTATAAAATTATATATGCTTAAGTTATCTTATGCGTCCTAGCCCGTAATATTATTTATCTATCTAATAACTTATTAAAAATGCAATCTCTTTTTTCTACTATATAATTTTATTAACCTTTTTAACCCTCTAGCTTTTTTATATAGTTAGACCTTAACTATAGTTAGATTTTCTCCTCCCTTATTCGTTATTATTATTATTATTAGGCTAGATTAATAAGATTATTAAGTCCCTAATTAATTGCAGTAGTTATTTCTTATAAGGGTCTATACTAAGTAGGTCTAAAAGTATTATATCTTCTAGAAATAAGGCCTCTTATAAGTTTAATTTGCCCCCCTTAATTAGCTTTTTTAATAAGGCATTTAGTTTTATTTATTTTATTTTTAGTTATTAATTTTTCTTTAGATTATATTTATATAGGCGATTATATATATAAAATAGGATTTTATACCTAAAGGCTATAAGGTTAATAATTTCTATATAATTTATTAGCTATATATTAAGTATTATAATTAAAGCGCCTTTTTTAGGTTTATTTTATTCCCTAATTTAAGCTAAAAAGCATATTATTTAGCTCTTTATTATTATATTTAAGCTTATTTTAATAGCTTTAACTAATTAAGCCTCTATTATATTATAGGGCCTAGTAAAGGTAATCCCTTATAGGATATATCTTTGTAAGTTATTAATTTATTAATCTAGCTATTATATAGTATTAATTAGTTAAGATATAAGAAGGTATTAAAATTAAATTTATAATATATTTTAAGGGAAGAAAGAGTTGTAAGCCTTTTATCCCTTTAGTTAAGAGGTAATATATTTATTTTAAATAGGGTTTTAATTAAGGTTATATTAAGTTATTAAGGCTTATAAGTATAATATAGTAAACTTTATTAATTTAAATTATTAAATTTAATTTAAGTATTAAATTATTATTATTTATTTTATTAAAGAGAATTAAGCTGCTTTAATTCCCTTTTTAGGTATAATAGAGTAAAAAAGAAAAGTTAATTATTTAAAATTGCTAATATTAATTAAAATAGTGGATTTTATAGCTTTAATATTAGCCCTTAAGTAAGTAGATATTTTAGTCTTAAACCTTTAACTAGTAATAGCTAATTATAAATTAGAAGATATTATAATAAATTATAGTATTTCTAAAAAGAATAATTAAAATAGGCCTATAAATAATATTAATTTAGTTTATTTATTTAAAAAAGTAACTAGTTATAATAATAAGAATATATATAAGTAAAAGTATTAATATAATAATAACTTATTATTATTACATAACCTATTTAATATATTACCTTAATTCTTAACCCTTAATATATTAATAATAGTATTTAAATAATTATTAATTTAATTCTTAAGATCTTTATTTATTAATAAGCACTTAAAGCAGTTTCTTAATTTAATTAAGATTAAGAACTTAAATATATAGCTTAAAAGTATATTATCCTTTATAATAATTAAGACTAAAGATGTAAATATATTATTTAAAAGCATTATAATGAATATATTGCCTAGCCTTAAGGATTTAGGCTTTTTATTTAGGAATATACTTAAGAAATTACCTTTAGGATTAATACTCTTATAATATTTAGCTTAAGTTTAGATAAAGAAATAATTTCATAATTATTTAATTAAATATAAATAAAACTATAAATAAATATTTTAGCCTTAGTAGCTTATATTTAAATAGATTAAAAAGGTATTTATTAAACTCTCTTTTTATTTTATATCCCTAAAGGCCCTTATATATATCTTTTTTATATTATAATTTACTGCTCCCTAAAATTCAAATTATAAATACCTAAATATAGCTTTTAAATCTATTAAGAGTCCTTAAATAGGCTTTTATATAGTAATTTATTCTATTTAAATTATATTTAATAAGATTCCTATTAATAGACTTATAATAGTTATTAAGAATACTTTTAGTATTAAGGCTATTTAATACCTTAATATTCTTTTAGTTTAATTTAATAATTAAAATATTATAAATTAGATTATATAATTTAAGCTTATTATAAAAGATTAAAAATAAAATAAGCTTAAATAATTTAAATATTTCTAATTATATTATTTTAAGCTATATATTAAAAAGTATATAAAATATATATTTAAGAATTATACTTAAAATAAGATTAAAAAGTATTTAAAAGCTATTTTTAAGAATAGTAATTTTAATTAATTATAATTAGTTATTCTTAAGCTAAATAAAATAAATTAATATAGCTTATTAAGTAATAACTTAAAGGCATTTTAGGTTTAAATATTATAATATTATTATTTTACTTTTTAGACCTTTAAGGAGGGAGATAATAATTATAAAGTTAAATAAGCTTTTTATAAAATAATCTTAAATCTTATTATTATTATATTTTATTATTAATATAATATAAGCCTAATTAATTTAATTAAAAAATATATAATAAGCTTTATTAATGAATTTTAAATTATATTAAAATTAAACTAGCTATTTAGTATTAAGGGTTTATAATAGAACCCTATATTAATAAGGTTAAAGACTATTTAGCCCCTCTTTAGAATTAATATTAATAATTAAGGCATTATAATATAATTTTAAGGCCTTTTTTAATTTTATAATTTCTATTTTAAATATTAATTCTATTTTAGCCTTTAAAATTAATTAATTTTATATTAAAAGTACTTAATTTATTAATAATAAAAATAAATAATCTTAAAATCTAGTTTATTTTAATTATTAATTATAAGAATAAAAAGGAGTAAATATTAGCTTAAAAGGAAAAATAGAAACTTTATACTTAAAGTCTTAAAAATATAAAGAGCTTATATTTTACTTTAGATTTATTAAATTATTTAAATAATAAGCTTATTATAAAAATTAAAATAATTTAAATTTAAAATATGTATTAATTTAATATTAAAAGCCTGTATTAATATTATTAGAATATTAGCTATTTTCTTTTAATAAATATAAATTATATAATTATAATTATTAAAAGTAATATATTAAATATAATTCTTTTACTAAAGCTTATTTTATAAATATTAAATATAAATTTCTAATTCCTTTATGCCTAATTATATATTATACTTTCTTAGCCTTTTAATTATATATTTAATACTTACTAGTTTATAAACTTAACTCTCTATTTAATTTTAAATATTAAGCTTAAATTAATACTATTAAGAGTTTTATTTAATTAAAATATAAATAGAATTTAATATTATTTAAATAAGATTATCTTAATTAATTATTTAAGAAAGTTATAAAATATTTATAGTTTTTAAAGGCTATAAGTTTTATAGGTCTATAAATATTTAAAATAATCTTCTTTAGGAATTTATAATCCTTTTTATTAGACTTTTTATTAATTTTATTTATATATTTTCTTTAAAAATAGCTATTATAATTTAAAATTTTATAATATCCTTTTTAAGAAATAAAAAGGTATAAATTATATTTTTAAAGGTTTCATATTTTTCTTTATATAATCTAAAAAGATATTTTTCTAGAATTTTTATATTTAAATAATTGAATCTTAAATATTATTTATAAAAATCTATTTTTATTTTTTTATTTATAAATATAAAAATTACCTTTTTTATAGTGGTTTTTTTAAAGATTTTTATAGAAATTTTTATAAAAAGAATAATATTTTTTGTTAAAAATAAATTATTTTTATTTAATCTATATATAAAAATATAATATAATTTTCTTTTTAAGAATCTTATAATTATAAATTTATTATTTTTTAAAAGAATTATATTATTTTTATTTATATAGGAATAAATATTATTTAAAAAAAGCTAGCTTATAATATTTACTTTTAGCTAGAGTATATATATTATATTTTAATATAAAATCTTTCTTTATAATTAGGAAATTTTATATATAAATTTCCTATTTCTTAAATATTTATAATATAAATTTAAAGTCCTTTAAATAGGATTCTTTATATATTATATATATAATAATATTAATATTATAAATAAAATTAATAATTTTATTATTTTTATTAATTTTTTATATATTAAGTATTTTATTTTCCTTAAAGATTATTAAAAAATATTAAAATTCTATAATTATAATTCCTAAAAGTATTTTAAAAAGTTTTTCTAAAATATTATTAATTATATAGGCTCTTATTTTATAACCTTCTATATTTAAATCTATAAGATCTAAGACTTTTAAGGTCTTAAAGCTATTTAAAAAAAAAAAGAAAAATCTTTTTCTTTTATTTTAAAGTTTTAAAAGCTAATTAAATTATTAAATAGGGATTTATTAGCTAATAATAATTTCTCTTATTTTTTCTTTTTTAGATTATAGCCTTATTAGGCTTAGATCTCTTTTTAGAGATCTTATTTTCCTTTTTTAAAACTTTATAGTTTTTATAAAGCTTTTAGGAGCCTTATAAGAATATAATTAATAGCAATCTTTAGAAATATAATCCTATTTTTTGCAATTAATATATTTAAGACCTATTTTTCTAATCTTTTAGCGTTTTTTATTTTTTATAAGGTTTATTCATTTTAATTAGTTTTAAATTCTTTTAGATTTATTTAATAAAGAAAAGAATAAAGATTCTAAAATATAAATATTTAAATTATTTTTTTAAGCTTAAGAAATATTAATTGTATAATTAAAAAAGCTTTTATTTAGATTATATAAAATCTAAATTATAATAAACTTTTTAGGGATTTAAATATCCGTAAAAGCTAATTAATTAGAAAATCTATTAATTTTATTAAGGTATTTTTGTATAAATTAATTATTTAAATAAATATTAAAAATTCCTTTATAAAATAAAATTTATTAATAAAATTAAAAGAATTATAAAGGTTTTTTAAAATATTTTAAATAAATTTAATATCTTTTATATATTTAATTTATAATAAAGGTCTATTCTCTAATAAGAGGTTTATATTAATTAAGGCCTTTTAAATCTTAATATATTTTTTAATATATAAAATATTTAGAAGTTTTTTTTTAATTAAAAAAGTTTTAATTTTAATAATTCAAATAAATATAAAAACTTTTTTAAATAATTTAAATTAATTATAATTTAATAATAAAGAAATTAAATAAAAATTAATAAAATAAAAGAAAATATAATAAAAATAATTTAAAATTAGAAAAATTAAATTTTTAAAGAAAAAGCTATTAGAAATTAATAAAAATACTATAAAAATACTCCTTAAAAGCTCTTAAATATAAAACTTAAGCTTATAATCTAAAAAAATATAAAAAATAATAAAAAATAATAAAAAGAAATTTTAAAAAAATTTAAGAAATAAAATAATAAAATAATAAAATTTTAATTAAATATTAAAAATTAATAAATTAAAGGGATTATAATAATATAAAGATTATTTTAATTAATTAAGAAAAAGTATATTAAATTAATTATAAATAATTATAAATAAAAAAAGAAAAACCTTTATTATTTATAAATAATTTCTTAATTATTATTAATTTATATATAATAATATATNNTATTAAATAAAAAATATATTAATAATAATTATAATAATATAAGGAATTTTTATTATAAATTAATAAAAAATATATAATTTATATTTAAAAATTATAATATCTTAAAATATATTTAATATAAAATTTTTAATATATTTAGAAATAAAAAGTCTTAATTATTTAATTAAATAATAATAATTATAATAAGAAAGTAAGGCCTTAATAAAAGAATAATATAATATAATATTTTTAATATAATATTTAACTATTAAATCTATTTATTTATTTTAATAATAGATTATTTAATTAAATAAATATATAATATTCTTTTAATATTCTTTAATTAATAAAATATAAAAGCTATAAAATATATTATTAAGAAATTAATAGGGTTTTTAAATAAACTAAAAGAATAGGTTTATAAAGGTATAATAATTAATTAGATTAAATATACGGTAAGGAGGTTATAATAGTTAAACCTAGGTTTAGGTTATTTAGGATATAGAGGGGGTTTATTAATAATATAATTAATTAATAAAATAATAAATTATATTAATTAAAAAATTATATTAAAGAGAGAAAGTAAGTATTTTAATTAATTTAAATTAACTAAAAATAAATAATAAAAAACTTAAAAATATTAAGAGTTATTAAAATATAGTATAATAAAAGTAAAATAAAATAAAATAAGTTAAGTTTATAAAGAAAAGGATTAATAGAAATTAGTAAAAAGGATATAAAAATGCTTTTTAAAAGCTCTTAAATATAAAATCTAGGCTTATAATTTAAAAAGGTATAAAAAAATAGAGAAAATAATAGTAGGAAATTTTAAAAGAAGCTAGAAAAATAAAATAAAAAAAGAGAAAAAATCTAATTAAATATTTAGAAATAAAGGTTTAAAAGGATTATAATAATATTAGATTTAAAATAATTAGATTAATAAAAGTAATTATAATTAGTATTTTATAATTAAAAACAAGGGAAGGGGGAAGCCCTTCTTTTATAGATAATTTCCTCATTATAATTAGTTTATATTAATAGATATATATATTAAATAAAAGCCCTTTAAATAATAATTTTAATAATATAGAATATTCTAAGTTTAATTTAATAATAATTATAATAAGTATATTAATAATATATATAATTATAAATTATATTTAATATATAATTTTTAATATTTCTTAAAATAGAAAATGCTAGTTTTTATATTAAGTGGAAATCGCTATAATAGGCAAGTGGGGCATTAATAAGGATATAGTGCAATATAGTATTTTTAATATAATATATATTAATTTAACTTACTTGCCTATTTAGGCCTAGGACTTTCTAATTAGGTAATTATAAGTCTTTCTTATATTATACTTACTTTATTAGAATATCAAAACTATAAAATACATTATTATAATCCTTATACTTTTGCGGATTTAATGGTTTAGTTTATGTTCTTATTAGCTAAATATTAGAAGAGTTATTTAGAGAAGAATATTTATTCTTTTATTATTAAGGGCTTTTATACTTATATATAAACCTCTTTATTAAGCTATAAAGGTCTATAAATATAACCTCTTAATAAAGGTATTATAAAAAATCACCATTAATTTAGTTTTACTAATATGGCTTAATAATAGTAATAATAATAATAAATAAGGGAGGAGAAAATCCTATTAAGTTAAGGTAGTTAAAAAGGTTAATAGAATTAGTAGGAAAAAGAAATTGCATTTTTAATAAGTTATTAGATAGATAAATAATGCATATATCTAGCTTATAATATAATATCTATAGTAATAGTAATATAAATAGTAATTTAAATAATAGTTAATTTTAAATATATTAGATTTTATTAAATTTAAAAAAGAAAACTTAAAAAATAATTATAAATTAGATTTATATTTAAAAATTAAATTTTATTTAACTTTTATATATTTTCTTATTTAAAATTATAAAAAGATTTAATTATAATAAAATACTTAAGGAATATAAAGCTAAAAGATTCTTTAATATAATAAAAGTTAATAAATAAATTAAATATTTAATTATATAGAAAAAATATACAATAAAATATAATGTATAAAATTTCTTAAAATACGTTAATTATATATAATATTTATTAAAAGATTTTTATTAAATATATTAAAAATAAATAAAGCCTTAAAAGGAATTATATTTTAATTAATAATTATATAATCCTTAAAGAATTAGATTTTAAAAAGAGCTCTTATTTTAGTAAAATAGCACTTTTTTTTTTAATATTTAAATTCTTTTAATTTATTTAAATTCTTATAGCTATAATAATTATTTTTATTATTTTTTCTTATAAATATTTCTCTTAATAATATAATTATGATAAATAAATTAAGGTAAATTAATCTTTATTTATTCTTTTTACTCCTTTAAATAATCTTTTTTTTATAAAATATAAATAATTAGAATTTTAATTAATAATAAAATTTATTAAATAATTATTCTGTAAATAATGGCAGAAGCACTAGGATTTGCGTCTAGCGTCATCGCTGTCGTCGACTTGTCGGCCAAGGCGCTCTCCCTCTGCTTTCAATACTCCCGAGAAGTGAAGAATTCCAAAGATGATATCGATCGTCACATCGGCCTGTCTCGTGTCCTCAGAAACGGTAAAGTTGTGTCAGCAGTCTACGCTGCCTTAAAGGAGATGTCGTGATTCCAGCAATCCCACAAGCTTGAAGCGAAGCTCACTACAGCACACCGTCCCCGGTCATGGCCTCGTCACGCCATCCACTCAGCGATCATATCTGCTCCTGAGCAACCAAAGCAGGTAGCGCAGCATAGATGCCCAGCATAGCAAAGAACACCGATCCAGCCACGGCGTCACGATCACGCACCCAGTCCGCAACCGTCTTCCCGTCATGCCAGTGCATCCAGAGATACAAGCCCATTTCTGCGACGACCATCTGGATGAGTCCCAGGAGCCCCACAGCCACGAAATTCAGCATAGACGGCTTGGCTGTCTCCTGCTCTTGTGCTCCGTTATGGAGGCTGTTGACGATGAATCTCGCCGAGCGCCACATGGCGAGAAACATGATGGGCATTTCGAGCAGCTGGGCGTGTCGATCGCCCAGCATCGGCTGAATAAAAGGCACCCGAATCATGCCGCAGAGGAAGCCGGCGCTGAACACGAGGAGGGTGTACTGCGTGCTGGCTTTGAGGGTACTTCCGAGTGTTGACATTTTGATTGAACGGTGGAGGACGAGGAATCAGCTTCAGTTGTAATGACCTTAGGGTACCGAAGTAATGTTGATCATGGCATCTCTGCAGAGGTTAAAATAGGGTGCACGCGGTGGTATGATCGCTGAGTGTCGCCGTCAGGTGACCAGATGCCTCGCTAAACTACCTGTTAGGAAATTTAGGTACACTAGCGGATTTTAAATTTTGCGAACCCCTAGATGACAGCAATGTCCAGCAACATCTGGCACGACAAATTGGTCAAGTGCCCCGAGTGCAACGAGCCTATGGAGCACGACGACGTGCGGGCGTGGGCCGACGCAGAAACCTTCTCGACCTTTACGTCCCGCATAGCCAACGACGTCGTAACGAAGATGCCCAGCTGTTTCTGGTGTACCAAGCCAGGATGCAAGTCTGGGCGCATCTACGACGCGGCCGAGACACAGCCAATCGTGCAGTGCGTGGCGTGCAAAGAGCGCTTCTGCTTCCGTCACAAGGTCGCGTGGCACGAAACTATGTCGTGTGAAGAGTACAACTCCTTCCTGGCAGACCCAGAAAACTTCCGCAGCTGCTTCGAGCTGGAGGTCGAGCGGGCCGAGCGAGAGCAAGAAGATATTGATCGAGATTTTGCGCAAAGCCTGCTTGATGCCGAACAACAGACGGAAGCCCAACGAGCGATCGCGGCCCTCCGTGCTCACTCGGCCACGTACGCAGCATATCAACGGTATCCTCGGGGTTGCTTGCTGATGGCAGTGGAGACGGCCACCCGAGCAGCAACACGGGATGGACACTTGCATAGTGCTAGTCATGCTTCTACAGTATACGCCAGACAAAATCGGGCGGGAATGATCTAGCCATGTTATCGGCCTTGGGCGGAATTAAGTCTAGGGGAAATAAATTAAGTTAAAGTAACGGCCTTAATCGAAGATACCCCGCCCGCCGTACTGGTTCCTTATATGCACGGTGGTGTCGGACTCGTTAGGGGCAACGGCTCGAGTTTTCGCGTTTAAGAGGGTGTGAATACGGTTAGGAATAAAGGATCTTCTTTCCCTCAATAGAAATCGCTGAATTAATCAATTGAATGATGAATATAACTGCTTATGAAGGTGTGTGTATTCTGTCTGTATTCCCAGGAGGTGCGTAGAGCGGGGTTTCCCCTAAGGACCCGTTGTTCCTTCCACCGGGGCTCGGAAAGGCCCCCCTTCCGTCTGACATACCCCCCCAGTGGAAGCCGGTCCGGCTTCCACTGCAACATTTAGGGGCTTCTCGCGGCTTCCTCTAGGGGCTTGTTGGTGTGCTCCTTGTGGTCAAGGGCTTTGGAGGCATTATGATTAGGATGAAACGCGCCTGGGGCGCCCTCTAGGCGTCATCTTCGAGCCTTGAGGCTATCCGTTCTATAACGGTCTGGATTAATTCCTAATGGATCAACTTAGAGTTCGTCTGGGTTTATATTAATAGAGAGGCTAGGGCATTATATTAAGTAATAAAGGGAGTAAAATATAGAGGGATTATTATAATATTTAATAATTAATTATTAAGAGTATTAAAAATAATTAAGGTAAAATAATTATATTAAAAGCTAAAATAATTAAGTTCTGTTTAGTATTAAATAAATATAATTTATATATATAGGAGGTATTATTAGACTATAGTATTAGAGGCATTAATTTAGAGTAAGACTATTAGGACTATTATTTAGTTTAAATTAGTTTAAGTAAAGTAATAGGATTATAGGTTAGTCCTTATTAGTTTAGGGGGTTATATATATATTATATATTCCTATTAGGGGCTATTGCTTTAATAGGTTACAGTTAAGGCTTAAGCTATAATATAATATCTCCCCTTTATTAGTCTTTATCCTTAAAGCTATATAAATAGTTTATTAGTTTATTTTTTAGTAAGTATTAAACTTATACCCTTTTTTTTCTTTTATACTAATATAATATTTAGCTATATTTCTAAAAGTTATTCCTTTTATAAGTTTAAAGAGTATAAAACTCTTTCTTTTTATATTATTATATTTAGGGTTAAAATTATATTATATTCTTATTGCTATTATTTTAGGTTATTTTATATTATAGTAAATAATTATTTATATTATTATTTAAATTATATAAATATTACGGTTATTTATAATAATATAAGTATAGTTTCTTTTTATATATATTTATTTTTAGTGCTTTTTTATATATACTAATTATAATAATATCTAAAATATATATAAAAGTAAAAGCATTACGACTTATAATAGACTAATATATTATATAACTCCCCCTTATAAAAACCTTACTAATTATTAGGGATTACTCTCTTAATTATAATTTAAAGAAGGGATTATTTTCTTAATTATAATTTATATTTTTATATAAATATATTTATTATTAATAAATAGGAGGGAGCTTTTAAGCTATTTTAGCTTTTAATATAATTACTTTATTTTAATTCTTTTTCATATTTTTAATAATTAATTATTAAGTAATATAATAATATTTTTTATTATAAACTCTTTTATATTATTTAATATAATACTCTAGCCTTTTTATTAATAAATAATATAAATAAACTTTAAGTTATTTTATTAGAAATTAATTTAAATTATTATATATTAAAAGCTTTTATTTAGAAGGTTATTATATTACCCTTAAGTAATACTATATTATTAGAAATATATTTAGAACTTAACTTATTAAAAAGGTATTGTGGCAGTGGAAAATGACGATTGGCGGAAATGAACGATTATGGGGCCTAGAGGATTTTTATTGGCTGATGGATTTTTGGCTGGTCTGTG
>WMHX01000335.1:0-13260 GCA_013420875.1 Thelonectria rubi
TTGTTGTGTTGTTTTCTTCCTAGGACCTGATTTTCCCCCTTCAAATTACCTAAATCTTTTTTAGGTCTATTTTAATTTTATTATAAGAGATAATATATCTTAAAAACTCTACTTTTAAGGCATAAAAATAACTTTTTTTAGGTTTAATTAGTAGATTTATATTTTAAAGGGCTTATAATATTATATAAATATATTCTATATATTTTTATTTTATTTTAAAGAAAATAAAAATATTATTAAAATAATATATTATAAATATATTAAGATATTTATATAATATATTATTAATTATCTATTAAAATATAGCTAATATATTAATAAATCTAAAAGGTATAATAAAGTATTTAAAAAGTCTATATTTTATTCTAAAGGTAATTATCTATTTATATCCTTTTTTAATATAGATTAAATTATAAGCTCTTTTTAAATTAAATATAATAAAATATTTTATTTTATAAAATTAATTTTTTAATTTACTAATTAAAAGTAATAATATATAATTCTTAATTATTATATTATTAAGTATATAATAGTTTATAATAAGCTAAAATTTATTATTCTTTTTAGGAATAAATATAATTAAATAGCTTATAAATAATTTTAATATTCTAATATATTCTTTCCTTAATATATTTTTAAGGTAAATCTTAAGCTTATATAATTATACTTTATTAAGATTAAAAATCTTATAAAACTTAATTAAGGTTCTATTATTAAGCTATATTTTATAGTCTTAATCTATATATAATAATAGATTTATTTTTATTTTTTTAATAAATAATCTTTTATAAATTTAATATTATATTAATATATTCTATAGTTTATTATTATAATTAAGTGCTTTCTATTTATAATTATTATTTATATATATAAATTATTATTTAAAGAGTATAATTATTTATTATATTTATTATATTTAGCCCTTTTTATATTAGTATTTAATTCCTCTTAGAGATATTAATTCCTTTATAAATTAGGGAGTTTTTATATTAGCTTTATTTATCTTCTTTATTTTCTTTAATAAAAGATTAAGATCTTATATTATATAATAAATTATAATTAATATTATTAATTATAATATTTTAAAAGGCTTATATTTAGCTAATATACTAGTTAATAAGGGGGTTATAATAATATAGCTATAAATAATTTAAAATTAGGTTATATATATAAAGAGATATAATATTAAAATAAATACCCTAATTTTATCCTTTAATAAATACCTTAAAGTAATTAATCTTATAGGTAATTAATCTATTTTTATATTAAAATTAGTTTCCTTTAATATTATAAATTAAATATAATTTATTTTTATTTTTTTATAATAGCTAAAAATAATTAATAATTTAAAGGTTAATAATATTTATTTTAGCTTTATTATTTATTTAAATAATAAACTATTTACTTTTAATTTATATTTATAGTATTATTTATTATTTTAATATATTTAGGCTTTATATTGCACTTAAAGCTCTTTATAGAGGCTCTATAATTTCCTTTAGCTCTTATTAATTCTATAGCTTTTCTATAGGTAGTATTTATTATTTTTTTATTAGTTTATTAGCTTATTATAGCTATTTTGCAATCTCTATAGCTTTTACTATTTATAAGGGGCAGATTATTTATAGTTATATAGATTATTAGGTGCTTTATTAGTATTAATTAATAATCTTCTTTTATTTATATTATTTATATTTTAGAAATCTATAATTTTATATATTATTTATATTATCTATATATTTTTAGGGGAATAGTTTATTATATTATATAAGGATATTAACCTTTAGGTATTATAGTCTTTAGATGCTTTATTAGGTTATTAGGTTATTAATATAATATTATTATTTTAAAGTATAGCTTTTTAAGTATTTTAAATAGTAATTATTTGCAGTTTTATTAATAAGGTATATTATATAATTATAATTAAAATATAAGATCTATAAAATAATATAGTAATCTAAATATATTATTAAAAGGATAGGTATATTATTAAGGTATAATATAAGCACCTTTTTATAATATGCTTTTTCTTATATAATTCTATATATATAAAAGTCTTTTATATTAAGGTCTTATTCTTTTTATATTATTTAGTAGATTAGGTTTTAAGAGGTATTGCTATTATATAAATTAAAGTCTAAAGGTATTTTATTATTTATTATATTATATTTTTAGGTATTCTCAATTTCCTCTAAAAAGATATACTAATATTAAACTATTAGTCCTAGCTTTTTAGCTTATTTATAATCTTTTTTAATTAAGAATAGTTTAATATTATTAATTTTAAATATTTTTTATTATTTCCTTATAAATTTAATAAATCTATTATCTATAAGGCTAAGGTTTATCCTTTTTATCTAATTTTAAATATAGTTATTTAATTAAAGTTATATTAAATAGCTATAGGCCTTAATATATTATTATTATCCTTTATTATAGATTAGATTACTATTTATTAGGCTTATAATTTTATCCTAATTATAGTAAGTATTTTACTATTTAATTTAATAATAATAAAGAGTCCTTTAGGGATAAATCTTTAAATAAGGTATTTAATAATATTCTTTTAAATAGCTTATTAAATATAGATTTATTAAAATATAAAGTAGTTATTTAATTAAGCTTTACTATAGTCTTTATAGAGTGCTTAGCTATTTAACTAAATTAATCCTTTAGGGGTTCCTATTTTATTATATCCTTATTATGCTATTATAATTATATATTTATTATTACCTTAAGGCTTATTAAGGTAATAGCTATTATTTTTATTATTTTTATATATAAGGTAGGTATTATTATAATAAGTTATTTAGTAAAGTAATTTATATTTAATTTTATTCTTAATAGTTAGTTTAATTACTAATTAAGGTCTTTTTTGCCTATATATAATAGCCTTAAGGGCTTATTTAATAAATATAAATTTAAACTTTTTATTAATTTTATTAAGGTTTTAATATTTATATTTAATATGCCCTTTCTTATTATAATCCTAATAACTAATTTATAAGAAATCTTATTAAATTGCTTTAATTTCTATTGGGCCTATATATATCTCTATAGAAGTATTACTATTTTATTACTCTTAATTCTTTCTCTTACTTCCCTAATATTAATTTAAATAATAGGGATTATAGAGGGTTTTATATCTAATTTAGTATTCTTAAGATTTCTCCTTTTTATATTTATATTATTATTTATTAATCTTAATAATTATAATAATATATTTAATAAAGATATTAGGTTATTTAGCTTTAAAGATTTTATTCTTAATTTCTTCCTTTAGCCCTTTATAGAAGACCTTAATAAATATATTATTATTTTATTTAAATTTAATTATAATTTAGCAGAAAGTAATAATATAAATAGTAATAAACTTAATTTATTTAATTTTATAAATATTAATAATTATATATTATTTTTTATTAATTATTCTAAATATATCCTTAAATGCAATTTTAAAATTATTTTATTTTAAAAAGATATTAATAGTTTCTTAATCTTATATAACCTTATTATTATTTTTAAGGTAGTCCTTTATAATAAGTTTAAATTATATAATTATAGTGCCTTTTATATAATTATAGGTATATATAACCCTTCTTTTAGCTAAAATAAGCTTATATAGGAACTATTAAAAATATATTTTAAAATATATAATAAAAGGTATTATATCTTTAGAGTTTCTATTAAATAGTCTAATTAGGGGGGTTTAACTACTTTATTAAGGTTATATTCTATTTTATAAGCTTAAATAGGGTTTTAAGCCTATAGCTAAATATATAGCTCTTAGACTATTATTTATAATTATTAGACTTTAATAGTAACCTTTATATTAATTAGGGGAATATTATATATAGGAGGTGCATTATTTAATATAAAACTTAAGGTATTAATAAATTAAGTTCTAGATATACTTATAATAATATAATATTATTTAGGGTTAATATAATAACCTTCTAAATAAGAGCTTTTAATATATAATAATCTAGGTTAATTCCTAATATTTAGTATAAAGGATTAAAGATCATTCTAGAGTATTATTAGTAGAGAAGCTAGGGCATTATACTAAATAAAGTAAAGAGGTAATTAAATATTATATTATTTAATAGTTAATTATTAGAAATACTAAAGGTAATTAAGGTAAAATAATTATATTAAAAGCTAAGGTAATATAGGGGCTTTTTCCTATTTATTAATAATAAATATTTTAAATAGTATTTATAATATTAAGGTTCACTAGGGGTTATTAAGTAATCTAGTATAGACCTTTTTCCCTAATTTACTTAAGTTTATAAGGTAAATTAAAATAAACTTTTTATAATTAGTGAAAAAATATAGGTAGAGGCATATAATAAATATTAGTCCTAATACGGACCGTAATATTTTATAAATAAAATATTATTTAATAATTTTCTAAATAATTTTCTTAATCTTAAGAAATATATATATTATTTTAATATATTTAAGGGTTTTATTAATTCCTTAATATTTATAGAGTAAATATTTATAGATTTTACATATAAATTACTTATATAGCTCCTTTAATATATACTATTTATTAATATCCTTAAATTTAATTTCTTTTTAATTATACTCTAGGATTTATTATAATAATAGATTTCCCTATTCCACTTAGTAAATATATATAAATATCTAACTAATCTTACCTAATTTACTTACTTTATCTTACTATTATACCTATTTATATCTTTCTGCGCATATAGGGGTTTTCTTCTATATAGCAGTAATATATTTCTATTTAAGGTGTTCTTTAAAGGTAAAATATAAAGATTATTCTTTAATCTTAACCTTCTTAATATTAAAATTAATCCTTTAATTAATAGCATTAACTTATTTATTCTTAAAGGCTTTTTTATATTTAATAATATAATTAAATTTAAAAAGGTATTTAGTATATTAGAATTATTATCTACTTAATTCTTAAATTATAATAAAATATAAAATATTCTTATAATCTATATAAACTATAATCTAGTAATAATTTCTAAAAAAGTAATATTAAAATTCCTTAAAAGTATTAATAATAGCTAGAAACTCTTTATTATAAATTAAGTAATTAAATTCTATTTTATATATCTTATAAAAATAAAATATAATAAAATATAAAAGTCCTTTATTATTATATTATTTAATCTAAGCACTTTAAATAAAATATGAAATATTTATTTTAAATTTAATAGGTTATTTAAGGTTAAATATCTTACATATTAATTTACTAAGAATAAGGTCCTTAATGCATTTAAATGCTTCTTAAATATTAAGTATTTAGAGAAATTTATAATCCTTTTTAATAAATTCTAAAAATAATATAGCAATCTTATAGTAGTCCGGTTTAATTCCTAATATAGAAACCTAAAAGGAGATTATTTTAGGTTTTATTAGTGGAGAGATTAAGGCATTAAAGGCAATTAAATAATAAGAGAATAAATAAATATTATATTATTTAATAATTAATTACTAAAAATATTAAAAATAATTAGGAATAAATAATTATAAATCTTTAAATAATTAATATAAAGTAATTATATTAAAAGCTAAAATAATTAGATTCTATTTATTATAATAATAATTATATTTATATAATTATATAGATTATAATTAAAAGAATAATCCTTTTTATAAATTATAATTAAAAAAGTAATTTTATTTTTAGCTTATAATTAAAAGAATAATCCCTTTTTTAGATTATAATTGAAGGAGTAATCCCTTTTCTAGATTATAATTAAAAAAGTAATTTTTAATAATTAATAGAGTTTTTATAGAGTATAATTATATAATATATTGGTTTATTACAGGCTATAATATAATATCTTTCCTCTATTAGTTTTATTTTTAAGATTATATTTATAACCTTATAATTTAATAATAATTAATTAAATTTCCTTTTTTTTTTCCTTTATAATTATATTAATAAGATATTAGATTATATATTTAAAGTAAAATCTAAAAAGGCTTTTAAATATAATTTTCTAATTTACTTTTTTAAATTAAATTCTTATTTTATTAATATATTTTATATATATTACTTTAAGTATAAATTATAATTAAAATGTAAAATAAATAATATAGGTTAAATTAATTAATATAAAAAGTATATATTTTATAAATATATTTATAATAATATTTTAATAGTTTTATTTTATAGGTCTTTTTCTTTCTTTTTTATTATTATTTTATATATTAATATTTTCTATTTATAATAAATAAGTTTGTGAAATAATAAAAAAAGCTTAATAAGGATTAGGAGGAAATAAGGGAATCTATTTTTATTTTTTATTTTTAATTAATTAAGCCTTAGTTATTATTAATAATAGCTATAAATTAATTAGTTTAAATTTATAAGATTAAGAGAAGGGTAAAGGAAAAGGGGTTTAAATTATTTAAGTAAGGTATATAAGAGTTAAATGAGGGGAATAATATCTTTCCTTTCTTAAAGGCTTATAAGGGTTAGATTATAAATAATTGATAATTGTTAGGCATATTTAATAAGGTAGATTAATCATTTTTTAATTTAGAGGAGGATTTTAATAATATAAATACGTTATTTATTTTTAATATTATTAATAGAACTTTTTTAGAAGGTATTATATATAAATACAGTATTTTAATAGTTTTTATATATTTTTATTATTTTTCTATTCTTTTTATTTAATTAAGTATTTAATAATATTATTTTCTTTTTTTATATTAAAATTCCTTTTATTTTATATTTCTTAAGGGCTTTAATTTTAATATTTTAATTTTTGTTAATTTTTTATAATAATGCCTTTTATTAATTTAATAATAAAATATAAAAAGTTAAATAGATTTTAATTTTTAAAAATAAATTTAATTTATAAGTACTTTTTAAGATTTTTTTAATAATTTTATAAGGGCTAATATATTTAAAATTAAGCTTTTTATTTAATTATTTTATATTAATATTTTTAATTATACAGAATATTATATTTTCTTTTAAAAAGATTAATCTCTTTAATTTCTTTTAATTATAATATTATTTATATTAATTTTAAATAAAAGAAAATTTAATATATAATTTTTTATATAAATTCTTAAATTAATTTAAGATAAATATAGCTATTAATATAATGAATCTATTTTATAATTTTTTATAAATATTAAAAATAAATCTTAAATTTATATAATTAAATATAGATTTTATATTTTTATTAATTATAATATTATAAGCTAATTATATAATAAATAGCTTTTTAATTTAATTATTTTAATTATAATTAAAATAATAATAAAAATAAATTTTAATAATTTAATTTATTTATTTAATTTTTTATTAATTTAAGATTTTTATATAATATTTAATTTATAATTTAATTTAATCCTTATTATAAAATATTATTAGAATTTTAAGAAAAAGAGTAATCCTTTATTTAAAATAATCTTAAATAATAAGGTATATATATTAATAATATTTTATAAAATAATATAAGAAAATTCCTTTATATTAATTATTTTTTAATATAAAATAAAATAGGAAAGTTTAATAAATTTATTAATAATAATTAAAATATTATTATAAGCTATATTTATTATAAGATTTTATAATAATAGTAATTTTATAATAAAGTTTATAATAATTAAATTTTATAATTATTTTAAAATTAATTAGAATTATAAATATTTATATAATTTATAATATTATATTTTAATTTTTTTATAAATAAAATATTATTTAAAGATCTTTTTAATTATTTTTTTAATTTTTAGAAAAATAAATATTATTTTAATTTATTTAAAGGTTTTATTAATTCTTTAATATTTATAAAATAAATATTTATAAATTTTATAAATAAATTATTTATATAATTCTTTTAATATATATTATTTATTAATAATTTTAAATTTAAGCTTTTTTAGATTATATTTTAGGATTTATTATAATAATAGATTTCTTTATTTATTTAATAGCTATATTTTCTATTTTAATTTAATTAAATTAAAAATAGGTATTTTCTAATTTAGTTTATTTTATAAGTTTAAATATCTATAATAGTTTATTAATCTTTATTTAATTATAAATATATAAATAGTTAGTTTTAAATAATTATAATATATTTTTATTTAAAATATTTTTTAGGAATTAAATATAAAAACTATTTTTTAATTTATATTATTTTAATATTAAAAATAATTTTTTAATTAATAATATTAATTTATTTATTTTTATAGGCTTTTTTATATTTAATAATATAATTAAATTTAAAAAAGTATTTAATATATTATTATTAATATATATAATAAGCATATAGATTAAATAAGTATGCAGATTACTACACTATATACCTAAAAATCGTATTTTTAGATTTTCAAATATAGGCTATAAAATAATTAAAAATATAGAAAATTTATTTTTATAAATAGTAGAGAAAAAGAAATAATATATATATTTTATTTTTATTTTTAATAGCTTCTAATATAGAGAACTAAGTTAATATATAATGCAAATAGGCTTTTTCTTAATTACTATTTAATAGAATATCTATATTACTTTAAATAGTTTTTTCTTTAAAAAGACTAATTTAATTAAACTAGCCTAAGACTTATAGCTATTTTAAGCTTATTTTAAATTCTTAAGAATTTTTTAAAAATAATAATTTAAGGTATATATATAAATAATTTATATAATTATTTAATTTATATATTTATTATATATATTATTATTTATTTAATATTTAAATTATAATAAAATATAAAATATATTTATAATTTATATAACTTATAATATAATAATAAATTTTTAAAAAATAATATTAAATTTTTTTAAAAATATTAATAATAATTAAAAATTCTATATTATAAATTAAATAATTAAATTTTATTTTATATATTTTATAAAAATAAAATATAATTAAATATAAAAATATTTTATTTTTTATTATTTAATTTAAATATTTAAAATAAGATTTAAAATATTTATTTTAAATTTAATTAATTATTTAAAATTAAATATTTTAAATATTAATTTATTAAAAATAAAATCTTTAATATATTTAAATATTTTTTAAATATTAAATAATTATAAAATTTTTTAATTTTTTTATATAAATTTTAAAAATAAAATAATTATTTTATTAAAATTCTTAAAGAATTATTAATAATAATTAATAAATTTAAAAAATTTATATTTTTTTATTAATAATTAATATTAATTAATTTTTAATTATTTAAATTTTTTTTAAATTTATTTTTATTTTATTATAAAAAATAATATATTTTAAAAATTTTATTTTTAAAATATAAAAATAATAATTTTTAAATTTAATTAATAAATTTATATTTTAAAAAGATTTTAATATTATATAAATATATTTTATTAAAATTCTTTTTTAAAAAAATTAAAAATATTATTAAAATAATATATAATAAATATATTAAAATATTTATATAATATATTATTAATTATTTATTAAAATATTATTAATATATTAATAAATTTAAAAAATATAATAAAATATTTAAAAAGTTTATATTTTATTTTAAAAATTATTTTTTATTTATATTATTTTTTAATATAAATAAAATTATAAATTCTTTTTAAATTAAATATAATAAAATATTTTATTTTATAAAATTATTTTTTTAATTTATTAATTAAAAATAAAAAAATATAATTTTTTATAATAATATTATTAAATATATAATAATTTATAATAAATTAAAAATCTTTTTTTTTTTTTAAAAATAAATATAATTAAATAATTTTTAAATAATTTTAATATTTTAATATATATTTTTTTTAAATATATTTTTAAAATAAATTTTAAATTTATATAATTATATTTTATTAAAATTATAAATTTTATTAAATTTAATTATAATTTTATTTTTAAATTATATTTTATAAAATTTAATTATAATTTTATTTTTAAATTATATTTTATAAATTTAATTTATATATAAAAATAAATTTATTTTTATTTTTTTAATAAATAATCTTTTATAAATTTAATATTATATTAATATATTTTATAATATATTATTATTATTAAATCTTTTTATTTAAGGTTATTATTTATATATATAAATTATTATTTAAAAAATATAATTATTTATTATATTTATTATATTTAGCTTTTTTTATATTAATATTTAATTCTTTTTAAAAATATTAATTCTTTTATAAATTAAATAGTATTTTTAAATTAGCTTTATTAATCTTTTTTATTCTCTTTAGTAAAATATTAAGATCTTATATTATATATTAAATTATAATTTATATTATTAATTATATTACCTTAAAAGGTTTATACCTAGCTAGTATACTAGCTAATAAAGGGCTTATTATAATAGTCCGGTTTACTTCTTAATATAGAAACCTAAAAGGAGATAATTTTAAGTTTTATTAGTAGAGAGATTAGGGCATTAAAGGCAATTAAATAATAAAAAAGTAAATAAATATTATATTATTTGATAATTAAGTTTTAAATGTATTAATAATAATTAATAATAAATAATTATAAATCTTTTAAGTAATTAATATAAAATAAGTATATTAAAAACTAAATAATTAAATTCTATTTAAATATTAAATAAATATATTTATATTAATTAATTCTTTAAGAGGTTTATAATAATTTATTATAAATTTAAATAAACCTATTTATAAGTTATTAAGTTTATATAATAAATTAGGTAAATTTATTATAATTAAAGGAGGAAATTTATAAATATAAGGTTATATATACTTAAGCTATTCTATATATCCTAGCCTATAATATAATATCTCCCCTTTATTAATCTTATTCTTAAGGCTATTA
Source organism: Thelonectria rubi (assembly GCA_013420875.1). NCBI lineage: Eukaryota > Fungi > Ascomycota > Sordariomycetes > Hypocreales > Nectriaceae > Thelonectria > Thelonectria rubi. The sequence continues at coordinate 10,797 of WMHX01000335.1, forward strand.
AAATTAGCTTTATTAAATTCCTTTATAATTAATTAAATTTATTTCTTTAAATTCCTTTAATTATACCTTACTAATTACTATATTAAATTATATTTTTAAATCTAAATCTAAATATATTAATCTTATTATATATATTAATTCTAAGAATTTTAATATTATATTTTATTTATATTATTTAAAAATAAAATAATATATTATATAATTAACTAATTTTCCTATTATTATGCTTATATTAATTATAATTATTTTTATAGTAAAAGTAATATAGCTATTTCTTATAAATCCTTTTCTTTTCCTATTTCTTTTTATTCCCTTTTAATCTTTTATTTAATATTTAAGAATATAAATAAATAAAAAAGGATAAAGTTTAATATTAAGGCAATAAAGATAGAGCTTTAAGTAATTTTATTTATTTTAGATTATTTATATAAATAGTATAAATTATTAAAGTTATAAGGAGGTAATTTATTTACTTATAGAATAATTAAACTAGATAAGAAGGATAGAGTATATATTTAAGAGGAGGCTTTATGTAAGGAGTAATAATCTATTAGAATAATATAATCCCTTAATATTATAGGTATTATTAATTAGAATTCCTTAAAGGGCTTTAACCTTTTTATTATTAATCCTATTATTCTTAATAGAATATTTTTAATAAGTATTATATATAGATAAGGTATTTTAATAGTTTTATTTTTTTTATTACTTTTATATTCTTTTTATTTAATTAAATATTTAATAAAACTATTTTCTTTTCTTATATTAAAAATGCATTTTATTTTATATTCCTTAAGGGCTTTTATTTTTATATTTTAATTTTTATTAATTTTAATTATAATAATATTTCCTATTAATTTAAATAATAAAATATAAAAGATTAAAGAGATCTTAACCTTTAGAGGTAAATCTAATTTAGAATTATTTTTTATAATTTTTTAAGGATTTTATAAAAGCTAATATATTTAAAATTAAGCTTTTTATTTAATTACTATATATTAATATTCTTGATTATAAAGAATATGATATCTCTCTTTAAAAAGGTTAATTCTTTTAGCTTTTTTTAATTATAATATTATTTATATTAATTTTAAATAAAGGAAAGTTTAATATATAGCTCTTTATATAAATTCTTAAATTAATCTAATATATTTATAGCTATTAATATAATAAAACTATTTTATAATTTTTTATAAATATTAAAAATAAATTTAAAATTTATTTAATTAAATATAATTTTTATATTTTTATTAATTATAATATTATTAACTAACTATATAGTAAATAGCTTCTTAATTTAATTATATAAATTATAATTAATATAATAATAAAAATAAGTTTTAATAATTTAATTTATTTATTTTATTTATTTATTAATTTAAGGTCTTTATATAGTACTTAATTTATAATTTAATTTAATTCTTATTATAAAATATTATTAGAATTTTAAAAAAAAGAGTAATTCTTTATTTAAAATAATTTTAAGTAATAAGCTATATATATTAATTATATTTTATAAAAGAATATAAGAAAATTCCTTTATATTAATTATCTTTTAATATAAAATAAAATAGGAAAGCTTAATAAGTTTATTAATAATAATTAAAATATTAATATAAAATTTAATAATAAGGGTAATTTTATAATAAAGTTTATAATAATTAAATTTTATAATTATTTTAAGATTAATTAAAGCTATAGCTATTTATATAATTTATAATATTATATTTTAATTCTTTTATAAATAAAATATTATTTAAAAATCTTTTTAATTATATTCTTAATTTTAGGAAAAATAAATATTATTTTAATTTATTTAAGGGTTTTATTAATTTCATAATGTTTATAAAATAAGTATTTATAGGATTTATATATAAATTATTTATATAGCTTTTTAATATATATTATTTATTAATATTTTTAAATTTTAATTTTTTTAAATTATATATTAGGATTTATTATAAAATAGGTTTTCTTATTTTATTTAATAATTATATTTTTTATTTTAATTTAATTATATAAAAAATATATATTTTATAATTTAATTTATTTTATAAATTTAAATAATTATAATAATTTATTTATTTTTAAAACTTTTTTTATATTTAATAATATAATTAAATTTAAAGGATATTTTATATATTATAATTATTATTTATTTAATTTTTAAATTATAATAAAATATAAAATATTTTTATAATTTATATAAATTATAATATAATAATAATTTTATAAAAATATTAATAATATTTAAAAACTCTTTATTATAAATTAAATAATTTAATATAAAAATTCTTTATTTTATTATTTAATTTAAATATTTAAAATAAAGTTTAAAATAAAATCCTTAATATATTTAAATATTTTTTAAATATTAAATAATTATAAAATTTTTTAATTTTTTTATATAAATTCTAAAAATAATATAATAATTTTATTAAAATTTTTAAAAAATTATTAATAA
>WMHX01000336.1:0-12644 GCA_013420875.1 Thelonectria rubi
TTTTTTTTTTTTTTTTTTTTTTAATTCTTATTATATAATTTTTTTTACTTTATATCCCTTTTTTACTTAATAATTTTTATTTACTTTATAACCCTCCCTCTTATTTTATATGCTTAATTTACCTTATATCTTTCCCTTTATTTTATAACCCTCCTTTTTATTTTATATTCCTTCTCTGCCCTATATTTCTCTTATTACTATATAATTTATTCTCTTACTTTATATCCCTCCTTTACCCTATATCCCTCCTTTACTTTATATTCCTCCTCTACTCTATATCCCTCCTCTACTCTATATCCCTCCTTTACTCTATATCTCTACTTTTACCCTATTTTATATTCTTTCCCTTTACTTTATATTTCTCCCTTTCTTATATCCCTTTTTTTTACCTTATTTTATATTTCTCTTTTATTTTATATTTCCTCCCTTTTATATTTCTTTTTATTTCTTTATATCCTTTATATATATTATATTTCTCCTTTATTTTATATTTCTCCTTTATTTTATATTTCTCCTTTATTATATATTTCCCTCTTACTTTATATTCCTTATTTATTATATATCTCCCTTATTTTATATTTCTTCCTTTTATTTTATATCTTTTATTTATTATATATTTCTTTATTATTTTATATTTTTTATTTATTTTATATTTCTCCTTTATTTTATATTTTTTCTTTATTTTATATTATTCTCTTATTTTATATTTCTTTCTTTTACTTTATATATCTTTTCTATTTTATATTTCTTTCTTTTATTTTATATTCCTTATTTATTATATATTTCTCTTTTACTTTATAACCCTTTCTTTTATTTTATATCCCTTTTTTATTTTATATTTCTTTTATTATTATATAATTTATTCTTTTATTTTATATCCCTTCTTTATTTTATATTTCTCTTCTTATTATATAATTTATCCTCTTATTTTATAACCCTCCTTTACCCTATATTTCTACTTTTACTTTATATCCCTTATTTACTTTATATTTCTCCCCTATTTTATATTTTTTCCCTTTATTTTATATTTCTTCCTTATTTTATAATATTTCCCTTTACTTTATATCTCTCCTCTTATTTTATTTCTCTCCCCTTATTATATTTCTCTCCCCTAACCTTATAATTCTTCTTTACTTTATATTTTTCTTTTTCTTTTATATTTTCTCTTTAAATTTTATAATTCTTTAATATACTTTTATTCTTTTTTTTAAATTCTTATTATATTATTCCTTTTTTATTTTATATTTTCTTTTATTTATTCTTATTTATATTTCTTTTTTATTTATATTTATATTCTTTTTTTTATATTCTTTATTAATATTTATTTATATATATATATATATATTTAATTTCTTTTTTATTTATATTTTTATATATATATATAATTCTTTTTTATTTAACTTTTTAATTTTTATTTTATTTTTTCCTTTTTTATAATCTCTATTTTCTCCCCTTAATCCTTTAATCTTTATTCTTTTATTTTAATTTTTCCTTTATTTCTCTCCTTTTAATTCTTATTCTCTCCTTTCTTTTTAATTTTTATTTTATTCCTTTCCCTTTAATTCTTTACCCTCTCTTCTTACTTTAACCCTCCTTTTTACCCTTACTTTTACCCTCTCCTCTTCCCCTAACCTTTACTCTCTCTCCCCCCCCTAACCCTCCTTTCCCTTTCCCTCTAACCTTAACCCTCTCCTCTCCCCCTAACCTTTACTCTCTCTTCCCCCCTTAACCCTCCTTTCCCTCTCCCTCTAACCCTAACCCTCTCCTCTCCCCCTAACCTTTACCCTCTCTTCCCCCCCTAACCCTCCTTTCCCTCTCCCTCTAATCTTAACCCTTACCCTTACCCTCTTTTCTCCCCTTAATTCTTATACCCTCCCCTCTTCCCTATAACCCTTACTCTTTCCTCTCTTTATATTTATTATTATATTCTTTCCCCTTATCTTAATTATTCCCTTTATTAGCCTGCCTTTCCCTTTTTACTTTATAATAATAATCTTATTTTGCTCTCTATTAGCTTTACCTTTTAATTCTCTATTTATTATTTTATGCTCTTTAATTATATAATTATTTAATATATTTAGCTTGCTTATATCCCTCTTTTTGCCTTTCCTCCTTATTTTATTAACTCCCCTAACTATTTATATAACTTTATTATATATTACTAATTAGCCTAATTAATTCTATTTATTCCCTTTATCCTTATAATATAATCTTCTTATATATTATGGGCTTAGATCTATTGCACTATATATATTTAGACTAATACCCCCTTATATTAATAACTACCCCCTTTTATTTTTTAAAATAATCTTTTATTATTATTTATAGCCTCTTATTGCTTATAAATAGCTTATAGCAATTTATATTTATAATATGCTGAAAACCTTATAAATTATCTTTTTGCAAATATTTTATTTTATATAATCTAAATGCCTTACTTTATATTATTCTATATTTATAATCCTTTTTCTAAATACTTATTTATATTATAGTATACCTTATTTTAACCCTCTATCTTATATATACTGCAATATCTATCCTATTCTACTAATAACTCCTTAAATTCCCTTATTTTTCTAGACTTTTATATTACTTATAACCTCCTCTCTATTTTAGCTTATTATATTATCTACTAGCTTCTCTAATAATCTGCCTTAACTGCCTCTTCTTCTTGCTTTCTTTATATTCCCTTCTTATTATTATTAGATTTAAATCTATTTATTTTAGCTAATTCTTAAATATCCCTCTCTACTTATTGCTAATAGTATATATTATATACCTCCTTTCCTCTTATGCATTTAAATTATTTTATATTACTATTTATCTCTTAATTTAATACCTCTTACTAATAATACTTTCCCTCTATAAACTCTATTATATTATTATCCTATACCTATTATACCTCCTCCCTTTACCTTTCTTACTGCTATTATTACTATTGCTTTATTATTATTACTATTATTATTATAACTATTACTACTATTATATCCTTCTCTGCCCTTATTATAATTATTGCTACTATTATATCCTCCTCTGCCTTTATTATTTATGCTTTTATGCTTTTTGCTTTTAATTACTGCTCTAATTATAAATGCTATATTACTATAATTAATTTACTTTTCTATTTATTTCTCTTATTTTATTTACTTTCTTGCACTAAATCTACTAAATGCCTTAATATGCTAGTATAGACTATTAATTAGATATTTAGATTATTAATCCCTATCCCTAATATATTAGTAGCTATAATTTATCCTAATTTGCCTCCCTTATTAGTCCTTTATGCCTTTATCTATTGCACCTTTTCCTTTATATTATTAACCCCTTACTAATATATTATATAACCTAATCTAGCCCTAATCCTCTCCACTTACTTAATTATACTGCTATATATAATAACCTTATTTTATATATAGGTGCCTATTTATGCCTAAATAATCTTATATACCTACTGCTCTATAGTATTATCTTCTTTACCCTCCTTCTTGCCCTTCTAATTAATTTTAACTTTATTCTCCCTCTTTTATTTAGTCTTTATTATCTTTCTTATTATTAGGCTGCTTTACTTTCTATTCTTAATAATATTAATTATATATTTAATATTTTATTATATTATTGCCTTATAGAATATATATACTTACTTTAATATAAACCTTAATACTTTAAATAATGCCTTTTTCTATATTAGCTTTAATATAGCTATTAAATATACTATTAATACCCTAAAATCCTATAATATTATTCCTAATTAGCTAATTTATAATTAAAATATCTTACTATATTGCAATATTATATAATATTTATCTATAATTACTTAATCTAATCTCTACTGCCTATATATGCACTTAATAAATATCTAGAATCTCTTATTAATAGTTAATTTAAGTATTATAAATATTAATAATATTATTTATTAGACCCCTTAATTTATTTATATATATATATTAATACCTATTTTAATATATTATATATTTATATTATTCTTTAATACTATTAATAGCATAATAATAATTATTATTCTATTAAATATGCAAAATACTAATAATATAAATATTAAACTTTTACTACTTTTAGTAAATATAATCTATATAATTAGCTATTTGCTTTATACTATTACCTGGATTATAGCTTCTTATAATCTGCAAAATTTAGCTATTAGGCTTATTATTTGCTTTAATTAGCCCTAAATATTTATTTAGTGTAACTATCTAAACTATTTTTACTATATATCTTTCTATTTAATATTAAATATAAACTAGACCTACTTAATGCTATTATTACTACTGGCCCTTAACCCTTACTCTATCTAGTCTTCTGCTTTAAACCTAAAAAATTAGTGCTATTATATGCTAATCTTGCGGAACTGCTTGCAGCTGCATATTATGCCTAACTCGCCCTGCCTAAATAACCGCGCATAAATTAATCTAGCTATATATGATTTATGCCTGGCCTGTAAATTGTAAATGCTATTAATTAAATTGCTATCCCTATTATTATTATGCTTATTAAACCTATTATTGCTATTACTATTATTAGATCTAAATGCCTTATTAAAATATTAATTAGAAATCCTAATAGTAATATGCCTTTATATATTAATATTTAATTTTTAGCCTGAAAATTATGCATTATATTACTATAATACCCTATGCGCTTAATTACTTGTCTATTTAGGCTTATAAAACTACTTTATAAATATAGCCTCCTCTTTCTTATTGTGCTATTTATTCTCTTTCTTGCCTCCTTTTTTGCCTCCTTTTTTGCTTACTTCTCTCTTGCCCTTCTTGCCCCCTCTTCCTCTTCCTCTTCTTGCCCTTCTCTATTGCCTTTTCTCCTCTTTCCTCCCCTCTTGCTTCTGCCTCTTAAAATTGCTAGCTACTTCCCTTACCTTTTGCTCCTTGCCTCTATTATCTCCTACTATCTTATTGGCCTATAAAAATGCGCTCTTTCTCCTCTTTTGCTTAATTTTTGCCTATATATTCTGCTAAAATAATAATACTAATTATATATATTATATTAATAATTCCCTAATCTCTTAGGGTAAATATTAATAGATTATTTTAATCTCTTTTAATTTATAGTACCCTTTATAATATATAGTAATAAAATATATTATCCTCTTATAAATAAAAATATTATATATATTGCTATTTATTATATTTTATATTTATAACCCTAATACCTTTAAGGCTTAAGCTAGCTATTTGCTTATTATATGTATTAATATCTATATTTATTCCTAGAATTGCTTAATTGCCTGGCTATATTTGTATATTTCTGTCCCTTAATATAGGCACTACTTATCTAATGACTTAATTAATTATGCCTTTTGCTATACTGCTAATTTAAATATTTAGTTAATAATCTAATCCTGCCCTAATTTAGTTTACTATTAGTTAGCTTTATGGCGCAAAAATAAATATTTTAATTTGCTCTTGCCGTACTGGTCCTTAATATGTGATTATAGAATCTGCAGCAATATATCTTATATTAATAGCAGCTCTAGTTGCTAGCTCTAATCTATTACTACTACTGCATTTATTATTATTAATATAGCTAATATCTATTGCGCTTCCTTTAATATATTATGCAATATATCTAATAATTAGCCTATCCCTAATTGCATTTATTTATATATAATTTAGTCTTTTTGCTAATTAATTGTCTTTTTGCTTGGCATTATATATTAGATCTTTATTCTATATATGCATATATTAATAATCTAATTTATTAGTATTAGGTCTGCATCCTCTTAATCTAATATCTAGGTTATAAATTGCTATATTTTGCGCTATATAATCCGGAATAATCCCTTAGCCTTTTTTTTGGCCCTCCTCTTATTTATTATTTACTATAATTGCGCAATCTAATCCTACTGCTCTAATATAGACTAGTATAATATTAAATACTGGGCTCTCTTAATAATAGCTAAATATATTAGTGTATAATTAGCTATTAATACCTATCTATTTATTAGGTCTAATCTTATAATAGTTAATGCGCTAATAATAATACTCTTATAATACTGCTTACTTTTTAATAAGTAATTAAAAAAATGGATTATAATATCTAAATAACTCTGCTCTAATTGATTATTTATAAATTAGCTGATAGTATTAGCTCTAGTTATAACCTATTTAACCCCTTAGTAAAATATGGCTTATGATTTTTCTTGCTTAATAGTTATGCAGTATAGTAGTTATTTATTCTTGCACTTATGCTAATAACCTTTAGCCTCTTTATATATGCTGTTATTAGTATGCTTGCTTATATTATTATTTGCGCTCTTATCTATATGGTCTATATAGTCTGTATAGTTAGTATTATTAGTATTATTTATATTGTTTATATTATTTATATTATTTATATTATTTATATTATTTATAGCTATATTATTATTCTCCTTTAATTACTTCTAAATGCATATTATAATATATTATTGCTTTTTATATTACTTTTATATATTTAGCTCTATAATACCTTTAAATAGCTTATTAGGCATAATATATATCTCCTTTTATTTAATTTTAAATAATTTGGCTATATTAGGACTATAATGACTAGTGGCTATATATATATTATTTAATATAGATTTAAAAATTGCTTATATTTTTTATAATATTGGCTCGTTATTGCTAATAGGCTATAATACCTCCTCTTTTAATTGCATCTTATTGACCTTAGCTAAATGCTAGGCCTATCTATATTGCTTTAACTATTTCTATGCCTCCTATTTATTATTAATATTTTAGATCTAGGCTTTAGCTTTACTTTTAAATGCCTTTTTATTATTATACTATATGCGCTTTAAAAATTTAGCTTTACGGTTATAGTTATTCTAGCTGTTCCCCCTTTAGCTATTAGACCTTAATAGTATGCTCTAGCTAACCTTAAATTAACTGCTAGCTACCTAATTCTAGAAAAACTACTAATATTAAACCCCTATTCTTTATAGTACTAGCAATATAGCTACTATAGACTTTTTAGTATATTAATCTTATTTCTGCTTATTAACCTATCTATAATTCTTCTGGTAATACTGCTATATGCGCTTAATCTGGCGGGCTATATATAGATATTAATTATATTTAAACCTATTATTCTTTAGCAGCAGGATGAACGGGATAGAGGCTATTATTAGCAGTAGTATTAATTATTACTATAATTCCTTTTAGTTATAAATAATGCTAAGGATGGCCTATATAACCTTATAGATCTGCCTTAAATTGCTATTTAATATTGCTATATATTATACTTTTAAATAATTAATTACTTTATTATTTATAAATATTACTTTATATAGCTTATAAATAATAAATAGGTATTTAGGCAAATAAATAAATAGCTTTATAATAATAATAATAATAATAGATAGCTGCTTATACCCCCTTTCTAATTCTTCTATCTTTATATTACTTTATTTTTACTTTTATTATATTATTAGGGCAGTATTAAACTTTAAATCTAATAGCCCTCCCTTTCTAATAGGTTTTTCTAATTATTATTAGTACTAATTTATTTATTTAAATAGCTTTAATGGGCTTAATGTAATTAGGGCTAAATACTAACCTCCCTAAGCAGTAATCTAAATATATACTTGCCTATATTAATTTACTTAATCTTAACTTACTCTTAATTTTAATTTATTATTATAATAAAAACTTTAACCTAATTATAATATAGTAAATTAGGTTCTTTACTCTTGAAAATTAATAAGCAATATATCCTTAGAGTTATCTTTTAATACATACTAATTTTAGCTATTTTAACTACTAGCTTTTAATAGAACTTTACTCTCTAGTTTTCAAAAGAACTCTACCCCCTATCTTTAATAGTGCATTTTTAATTTATATATAATTTTAAAAGAACTCTAAGAAGAGTTCTTTTACAAATTGTTAATAGGGTTAGGGTCAGGCTTAGGGTCAGGCTTAGGGTCAGGCTTAGGGTCGGGCTTAGGGTCAGGCTTAGGGTTGGGCTTAGGGTCGGGCTTAGGGTTAGGCTTAGGGTCGGGCTTAAAGTTAGTTTCTCTATTTAATAGAGAATTCCCTACAGGAATTTTAGAGATTCTAGAGTTTCTTATAGAGGCTTAGGGTCGGGCTTAGGGTCGGGCTTAGGGTTAGGCTTAGGGTCGGGCTTAGGGTTAGGCTTAAGGTCAGTTTCTCTATTTAATAGAGAATTCCCTACGGGAATTTTAGAGATTCTAGAGTTTCTTATAGAGGCTTAGGGTCGGGCTTAGGGTCGGGCTTAGGGTCAGGCTTAGGGTTGGGCTTAAAGTTAGTTTCTCTATTTAATAGAGAATTCCCTATGGGAATTTTAGAGATTCTAGAGTTTCTTATAAAGGCTTAGGGTCGGGCTTAGGGTTGGGCTTAGGGTCAGGCTTAGGGTCGGGCTTAGGGTTAGGCTTAAGGTTAGTTTCTCTATTTAATAGAGAATTCCCTATAGGAATTCTAGAGATTTTAGAGTTTCTTATAGAGGCTTAGAGTTAGGCTTAGGGTCGGGCTTAGGGTTAGGCTTAGGGTTAGGCTTAGGGTCAGGCTTAGGGTCAGGCTTAGGGTCGGGCTTAGGGTCGGGCTTAAGGTTAGGCTTAGGGTTAGGCTTAGGGTTAGGCTTAAGGTTAAGCTTAGAGCTAAGCTTAAATTAAGCTTTAGGTTAGGCTTAAGGGTAAATTTAAATTTAGAATTTTAAATTTCTTTTTTTCTCTTTTCTTTTTATTTCCCTTTTTTCTTTTTTCTTTTTATTTTCCTTTTTCTTTTTTTTCTTTTCTTTTTATTTCCCTTTTTTCTTTTTTTTCTTTTCCCTTTATTTCCCCCTTTTCTTTTTTTTCTTTTTTTTCTTTTAATATTATTTCCCCTTTTTATTTTTCTTTTTTTTATTTTCCTCTTTATTTCCCCCTTTTATTTTCTTTTTTTTAATTTTCCCCTTTATTTCCTATTTTATTTTCTTTTCCTTTTTTCTCTTTTTAAATTTATTCTATTTTTATTTTTCTATTCTTTCTTTATATATAATATCTCTTTTCTTTATTTTATTTTCTATTAACTCTCTCTTCTTTATTCCTTTATTTTTTATTCTCTATTTTTTATCCTTCTTAGGATTTCCTCTTTATCTTTAGACTTTTAGTCTTTAGATCTCTTTTATTTGCCTACTTTATTAGCTTTTTACTCTTTTTTCTAGCTTACCCTAAAGCTCCTGCCTTCTAGCCCTCCTGCCTTCTGGCCCTCCTGCCCTCTAGCCTACCCTAGAGCTTATTTCCCTCTTCCTTCTGTATTTCCTTCTAAATGGCCCCCCAAGGCTGCCCAAGCTGCGGCGCCTACTATAAGGATATGCTAGAGCATATACGGAAGAAACACCCCAGCAGTCCCTACACAGACCTTCAACTTCAGCCCTTTGGCCTAATTGGCTGCCCTACATGTCACACTGCCTGCAAAGGCGCTTATGGGGTAAAAACACACCAATCAAAGGCCCATAGCATCGAAGGTGCCTCCCGGATCTCAACCCTGCCCCGGCTAAGGGACCTTCCGGCCCCCCAAGCCACCCCCGCCACACCCGCCCCGGCCCCGGCCCCGGCCCTAAGGCGGGCCCCGCCTAGGAACCGGAATATCCCTTCCATCCCTCCTTCCTCGACCTCTCAGCAGCCCCTAGCTAATAGGGGACAAAAACGGCCTGCGGACACACCTAGCCCAGCCTCTCAGAGACCGCCTCTAAGACCTAGGGCTGCCTCCACAACCCCGTTTTCAACCCCTAGCCCAACCACTAGACCTAGGGCCGCCTCGAACAGCCTCCTCGAACTAAGCCCTAGTCCGGACCCTTCCAGCCCGAGCCCGAGCCCGAGCCCCTCAGAGAGCCCCAGCCCGAGCCCGAGACCAAGGGTCAACACAAGGGCTAGCCAGAGACCGAGAGCAACATCCCTAGACTCCCTGCCTTCCATCTCTAGTCTTGCTAGGAACCTGGACCAATCCAGACCCCTAGCCCCCTCCCTAGAAGATAGGCATAGGGAAATCACCCAACCAATCACAAACAAGGAATCTATGAAAACCCTGCTTTCCTTCTCTTCCGTCCCCATTCCGGAAAAACGGCTGCATGCCCGGCATATCCTAGCCTTCACCTAAGCAGCCAATAGGACAGCAGAAACCTTCCTCAAACGCCCGTCTGAGAAGGCCCTCCTAGACTTCCTCCTTCTTCCTAGGGTCCTAGGGATCGCCTACAAGGTCAGCCAAATCCCAGCTACCTTAAAGGCATACCCTGCAGCCCGCCCCAACCCCCCGCCCCCAGCCCCTGCCCTAGACTTTCCGTCTTAACTAATAGAGCCTATCTAACGGGCCTCTAAGTGGCTTGAGAAGGGATATATAGGGAAAGCGGCCCGGGCCCTATACGACTCAGCCCCCCTAGCCCCAGAGACCCAGACCACATGGAACATCCTGCGAGAGAAGCACCCTATTGGTCCAGACAACCCCTTCTAAGGGGCTAGGCCCCCCCCCGGCCAACCTATCCAAAGGGAGACCATCGAAGAGGCCATCTCATCAACCAATAAAGAGACGGCCCCAGGCCTCTCCGGCTGGACTAGACCCCTGCTAGACCTAGCTAGTCGAGAACCTTCCGTCCCTGCCTTCCTTCGTCTCCTAGCAGATATGATCCGCCAAGGAATAGCCCCCGGCTCGGACCTTCTCCGAGCAGCCCGTCTGATTGGGCTGCAAAAGGACGATGGAGGGGTCCGGCCTATTGCCATAGGAGACCTAGTCTATAGGGTAGCTATGAAAGCTATCCTGAAGACCTCCTATAGGGCCGGCATGCTGCTTCCATCCCAATTAGGGGTAAATTCCCCTAGCGGCGTGGAACCCGCTATTTTCATCCTCGAAGAAGCGATCCGAGGGGAAAACAGAGGGGGTTTTTCCTCCCTAACTACTCTAGACCTCTCAAACGCCTTCAACTTAATCGACCGAGCTAGCATTGCAGCCACAGTGGCTAAGTATGCCCCTAGCTTCTATAAGGCATCTGCCTGGGCCTATAATAGCCCTAGCCTTCTAGTCATAGCAGGGGGGGCCACTATAGCCTCGGCTAATGGCGTTCGATAAGGTGATCCCCTCGGACCCCTCCTTTTCTCCCTAGCTATCCGACCTACCCTCGAGGCCCTAGCTAGAAAGCTGCCCAACGCCCTTATTATCGCCTATTTGGACGACATCTTCATCCTCGATAGGGGTCCGGCAGGGGAGGCACTTACTGTAGCCAATTAGGTCTTCCGAGATTCCCCCCTAACCCTGAATGCGAGGAAGAGCAAGGAATACCGGATCGAAGACCTAAGGAAAGACGGCCTAGCTACCTTAGGGTCCTTTATTGGGCCCATGGAGTAAAGGAGGGAATTCCTTCAAGCTAAGATAGCCTACTTGCAAGGGGCTATTAAGGCTATGATTGGCCTGCCTAAGCAGCATACCCTGCTATTGCTCCGAGGCAGCATTCATCTTCTCCTCTGGCACCTCCTTCGGCAATTAGACTTAAGAGGCCTATTAGACCTGTGGGATTCGGCCGATAGGACTATCTATGAGACCCTATAAGCCCTAGCCACTAGGAGCCCGGGAGACCCGCCCCCAGACCTTCCGAAGGAGCTTATTGGTTTGCCAGCTAGGCAGGGCGGCTTTGGCATCCCTATTCATAGGGACCTAGCCTAAGGGCTATATGAAGCTGCCTAAAACGCTGCAAGAGAGATGATTTTGAAGATAACCCCTCTCTCCCCTTCTAGCCCTCCCCCCAGCCCCTTAGACTAACTATCCAATCAGACCCCTACCCTGACCCTAGCCCCTATTTCCCTTTTCCCTATTGCCTAAGAGGTCCTAGCCGAGTATAATAATAACCTGCAGGAAGGCCTCAAAACATCCCTGCAGCCCTTACAGCTTTGATCCCTTGAGGAAAATGCTAGCTATTTTGGCCGAAAATGGCTCTAAGTCTTGCCCACTTAAAAATCCCTTACAATTGCAGATTTAGAAGCTACAGAAGCCATCTGAACCCGTTTCCTTTAGCTAATTAAGCCCCTAGGATCTAGCTGCTCTCATTGTGGTGACTTTATCTCAACCAATCACGAAGACACCTGCAAGGCTGCAGCCTGAAGATGGGGAGCCCGCCACACCCAATTAGTCTATGCATTTCGAAACGCCCTATCTATAAAGGCTAGCTTGGAAGTGGAAATCGAGCCCCGGATTGGCCTGGATTCTGAATGCAGGGGGGATTTCTTAGTGGTCCTAGGGACTAGCCGCTATTTCTATGATGTAAAAGTCGTAGCGATAAATGCTAACTCATCCAATGAGGAGATAGCAAACACCCTAGCGAGGGTGGCTATAGAGAAAAGAAGGAAATATGCCTCTTTAGGCCCCTTCTTTCATCCTATTATCTTCTCGGCAGGGGGCCTAATAGAGCAGTCCTCGGCACAGACCTATAAGAGCTTGCAAAAGCTCCTTAGGCCGGCTGCAAGGAACTGGCTCGATCAGACTATTGGTCTAGCCCTGACTAAGACTAGAGCCACCTCGGCGGCCTCTATCTCTAAGCCTAGGGCTAACCAATCAAGGCTCTAGAAAGCCTCCTAGTTAACTAGATTATCCTACCCCT
Organism: Thelonectria rubi; assembly: GCA_013420875.1. NCBI lineage: Eukaryota > Fungi > Ascomycota > Sordariomycetes > Hypocreales > Nectriaceae > Thelonectria > Thelonectria rubi. The sequence goes on from WMHX01000336.1 coordinate 12,592, forward strand.
TTCCTCTCCTTCCTTTCCTTCCTTCCCTTCCTTTCCTTCCTTTCCTTCCTTTC
>WMHX01000337.1:0-10733 GCA_013420875.1 Thelonectria rubi
TTATATTTCTTTTTTAATTTATATTTCTTTTTTTTATTTCTATTTTTTATTTTCTTTTTTTATTTTCTTTTTTTATTTAATATTTAATATTTTTATTTTTTATTTTTATTTTTATTTTATTATTTTAACCTCCTTTATATATCTTTCTTTATTTTATAATCTTAATTTACTTTATATATCCCTTTTTTTATATCTCTCTTATTACTCTCTAACCCTCCTTACTTTATATTTCCTCCTTACCCTATATCTCTTCCTTACTCTATATCTCTTCTTTACTTTATATTTCTCCTTTTACTTTATCTCTCTACTATTTTATATTTTATATTTCTTTTTTTACTTTTAATATTTTCCTTATATTATATTTTTTCTCTATTTTATATCTCTTTTTTTTTTATTTTTTTCCTTTTTCTTTTAATTAATTATTTATTTCTCTTTTTAAATTTTCTTTTTTTTTTATTCTTTATTTTTCCCCTTTTTTTTATCTTTTTTCCTCCTTCTTTATATTTTTTCCTCTTCCTTTATATCTTTTCCTTATTTTATATTACCCTTTTTATTTTATAATTCTCTCTTAACTTATATCTTTCTTATATTTAATATATACCCCCTTCCCTTATATATTTATTTTATACCTTATATCTCTTCCTCTTATCTTATATCTTACCTCTTAATTTATATTCCTCCCTAATCTTATATATCTCCCCTTACTTTATATTTCTTCCTTACCTTATACCTCTTCCTTAACTTATATCCCTCTTTTCCTCTATATTTTTCTTCCTCTTTTATAATTATCCCTTTTATATTATATCTTTCCTCTACCCTATATCCCTCCTCTACCCTATATCCCTCCTCTACCCTATATCCCTCCTCTACCCTATATCTCTACTTTTACCCTATTTTATATTCTTTCCCTTTACTTTATATTTCTCCCTTCTTTATATCCCTTTTTTTTACCTTACCTTATATTTCTCTTTTATTTTATATTTCCTCCCTTTTATATTTCTTTTTATTTCTTTATATTCCTTATATATATTATATTTCTCCTTTATTTTATATTTCTCCTTTATTATATATTTCCCTCTTATTTTATATTCCTTATTTATTATATATCTCCCTTATTTTATATTTCTTCTTTTTATTTTATATCTTTTATTTATTATATATTTCTTTATTATTTTATATTTTTTATTTATTTTATATTTCTCCTTTATTTTATATTTTTTCTTTATTTTATATTACTCTTTTATTTTATATTTCTTTTTTTTACTTTATATATCTTTTCTATTTTATATTTCTTTTTTTTATTTTATATTCCTTATTTATTATATATTTCTCCTTTACTTTATAACCCTTCTTTTTATTTTATATCCCTCCTCTATTTTATATTTTTCTTATTATTATATAATTTATTTTCTTACTTTATATCCCTCCTTTACCCTATATTTCTCCTCTTATTATATAATTTATCCTCTTACTTTATAACCCTCCTCTACCCTATATTTCTACTTTTACCTTATATCCCTTATTTATTTTATATTTCTCCCCTATTTTATATTTTTTCCCTTTATTTTATATTTCTTCCTTATTTTATAATATTTCCCTTTATTTTATATCTCTCCTCTTATTTTATTTCTCTCCCCTTATTATATTTCTCTCCCCTAACCCTATAACTCTCCTTTACTTTATATTTTTCTTTTTCCCTTATATTTTCTCTTTAAACCTTATAATTCTTTAATATACTTTTATTCTTTCTTTTAAATCCTTATTATATTATTCCTTTTTTATTTTATATTTTCTTTTATTTATTTTTATTTATATTTCTTTTTTATTTATATTTATATTCTTCTTTTTATATTTTTTATTAATATTTATTTATATATATATATATATATTTAATTTCTTTTTTATTTATATTTTTATATATATATATAATTCTTTTCTATTTAATTTTTTAATTTTTATTTTATTTTTTCCTCTTTTATAATCCCTATTTTCTTCCCTTAATCTTTTAATCCTTACTCTTTTACTTTAATCTTTCCTTTATTTCTCTCCCTTTAATTCTTATTCTCTCCTTTCTTTCTAATTCTTATTTTATTCCTTTCCCTTTAACCTTTACCCTCTCTTCCCACCTTAACCCTCCCCCTTACCCTTACCCTTACCCTCTCCTCTTCCCCTAACCTTTACTCTCTCTTCCCCCCCTAACCCTCCTTTCCCTCTCCCTCTAACCCTAACCCTCTCCTCTCCCCCTAACCTTTACCCTCTCTTCCCCCCTTAACCCTTCTTTCCCTCTCCCTCTAACCCTAACCCTCTCCTCTCCCCCTAACCTTTACCCTCTCTTCCCCCCCTAACCCTCCTTTCCCTCTCCCTCTAACCCTAACCCTTACCTTTACCCTCTCTTCTCCCCTTAATCCTTATACCCTCCCCTCTCCCTTATAACCCTTACCCTCTCCTCTCCTTATACTTACTATTATATTCTCTCCTCTTACCCTAATTATCCCCTTTATTAGCCTGCCTTTCCCTTTTTGCTTTATAATAATAATCTTATTTTACTCTTTATTAGCTTTACTTTTTAATTCTCTATTTATTATTTTATGCTCTTTAATTATATAATTACTTAATATATTTAATTTGCTTATATCCCTCCTCTTGCCCTTTTTCCCTATTTTATTAATTCCCTTAATTACTTATATAATTCTATTATATATTATTAATTAGTTTAATTAATTTTATTTATTCCCTTTATTCTTATAATATAATCTTCCTATATATTATAGGCTTAGATCTATTATATTATATATATTTAGATTAATACCCTTTTATATTAATAATTACCCCCCCTTACTTTTTAAAATAATCTTTTATTATTATTTATAGCTTCCCACTATTTATAAATAGCTTATAGCAATTTATATTTATAATATATTAAAAACCTTATAAATTATTTTTTTATAAATATTTTATTTTATATAATCTAAATATTTTATTTTATATTATTCTATATTTATAACCCTTTCCTTAAATATTTATTTATATTATAGTATACCTTATTTCGACCCTTTATTTTATATATATTGCAATATTTATTCTATTTTATTAATAACTTTTTAAATTCCCTTATTTCTCTGGATTTCTATATTATTTATAACCTCCTCTCTATCTTGGCTTATTATATTATCTACTAGCTCCTCTAATAATCCGCCTTAACTGCCTCTTCTTCCTGCTCTCCTTATATCCCCTCCTTATTATTATTAGATTTAAATCTATTTATTTTAGCTAATTCTTAAATATCCCTCTCTATTTATTATTAATAGTATATATTATATACCTCCTCTCCCCTTATATACCTAAATTATTCTATATTATTATTTATCTCTTAATCTAATACCTCTTACTAATAATACTTTCCCTTTATAAATTTTACTATATTATTATTTTATGCCTATTATACCTCCTCCCTTTACCTCTCTTGCTATTATTACTATTATTATTTTATTATTATTACTATTATTATTATAATTATTATTACTATTATATCCTTTGCTACCTTTATTGTGACTATTACTATTATTATATTCTTCTCTGCCCTTATTATAATTATTATTACTATTATATTCTTTTCTGCCCTTATTATTTGCGCTTTTATATTTCTTGCTTTTAATTACTATTCTAATTATAAATGCTATATTATTATAATTAATTTGCTTTTCTACCTATTTCTCCTATTTTGCTTACTTTCCTATATTAAATCCACTAAATGCCTTAATATATTAATATAGATTATTAATTAGATATTTAGATTATTAATTCTTATTCTTAATATATTAATAGCTATAATCTATTTTAATTTGCCTCCCTTATTAGTCCTTTATGCCTCTATTTATTATGCCTTCTCCTCCGCATTATTAACCCCTTATTAATATACTATATAACTTAATTTAGCTCTAATCCTCTTTACTTACTTAATTATATTATTATATATAATAACCTTACTTTATATATAGCTGCCTATTTATGCCTAAATAATCTTATATATTTATTGCTTTATAGTATTATCTTTCTTACCCTTTTCCTTGCCCTTCTAATTAATTTTAACCCTATTTTCCCTTTTTTGCCTAATCTTTATTATCTTTTTTATTATTAAGCTGCCCTATTTTCTATTCTTAATAATATTAATTATATATTTAATATTTTATTATATTATTACTTTATAAAATATATATACCTATTTTAATATAAATCTTAATACTTTAAATAATACCTTTTTTTATATTAGCTTTAATATAGCTATTAAATATATTATTAATACCCTAAAATCCTATAATATTATCCCTAATTAGCTAATCTATAATTAAAATATCTTATTATATTGCAATATTATATAATATTTATTTATAATTACTTAATCTAATCTTTACTATTTATATATATATTTAATAAATATTTAGAACCCCTTATTAATAGCTAATTTAAATATTATAAATACTAATAATATTATTTATTAGACCCCTTAATTTATTTATATATATATATTAATATCTATTTTAATATATTATATATTTATATTATTCTTTAATATTATTAATAGTATAATAATAATTATTATTTTATTAAGTATATAAAATATTAATAATATAAATATTAAATTCTTATTATTTTTAATAGGTATAATTTATATAATTAGCTATTTATTTTATATTATTGCCTAAATTATAGTTTCTTATAATTTATAAAATTTAGCTATTAGGCCTATTATTTGCTTTAATTGGCCCTAAATATTTACTTAATATAACTATTTAAACTGTTTTTACTATATATTCTCCTATTTAGTATTAAATATAGACTAGACCTATTTAATATTATTGCTATTACTAGCCCCTAACCCTTGCTTTATTTAATCTTCTGCTTTAAACCTAAAAAATTAATACTATTATATACTAACCTTATAGAATTGCTTATAGCTATATATTATGCCTAATTTGCCCTGCCTAAATAATTATATATAAATTAATTTAATTATATATAATTTATATTTAGCCTATAAATTATAAATACTATTAATTAAATTACTATTTTTATTATTATTATACTTATTAAATCTATTATTATTATTATTATTATTAGATCTAAATGCTTTATTAAAATATTAATTAGAAATCCTAATAATAATATACTTTTATATATTAATATTTAATTCTTAGTTTAAAAATTATATACTATATTGCTATAATACCCTATATGCCTAATTGCTTATCTATTTAGGCTTATAAAACCACTCTATAAATATAGCCTCCTTTTCCTTATTATACTATTTATTCTTTTCCTTACCTTCTTTTTTGCCTCCTTTTTTGCTTATTTCTCCCTTACCCTCCCTGCCCCCTCTTCCTCTTTCTCTTCTTGCCCTCCTCTATTGCCTCTTCTCCTCTCTCCTCCCCTCTTACTTCCGCCTCTTAAAACTGCTAACTACCTCCCTTATTTCCTGCTCCTTGCCTCTATTATTTCCTACTACTTTATTAGCCTATAAAAATGCGCTCTTCCTCCTCTTCTACTTAACTCTTACCTATATATTCTACTAAAATAGCAATACTAATTATATATATTATATTAATAATTCCTTAACCTTTTAAGGTAAATATTAATAAATTACCTTAATCTCTCCTAATTTATAATACCCCTTATAGTATATAGTAATAAAATATATTATTCCCTTATAAATAAAAATATTATATATATTATTATTTATTATATTTTATATTTGTAATTTTAATACTTTTAGGGCTTAAGCTAGCTATTTGCTTATTATATATATTAATATCTATATTTATTCTTAAACTGCTTAATTGCCTAATTATATTTATATATCTCTATCCTTTAATATAAGCATTACTTATTTAATAATTTAATTAATTATGCCTTTTATTATATTATTAATTTAAATATTTAATTAATAATCTAATCTTATTCTAGCTTAATCTACTATTAATTAGCCTTATAGTGCAAAAATAAATATTCTAATTCGCTCTTACTATATTAATCCTTAATGTATAATTATAGAATCTATAGTAATATATCTTATATTAATAATAGCTCTAATTACTAGCTCTAATTTATTGCTATTATTATATTTATTATTATTAATATAATTAATATTTATTATACCTCTTTTAATATATTATATAATATATTTAATAATTAGCCTATCCCTAATTATACCTATTTATATATAATCTAATCTCCTTATTAATTAATTATCTTTTTGCCTAGTATTATATATTAGATCTTTATTCTATATATATATATATTAATAATTTAATTTATTAGTATTAGGTCTGCATTTTCCTGATTTAATATTTAGGTTATAAATTATTACACTTTATACTATATAATTTAGAATAATCCCTTAGCCTTTTCCTTAGCCCTCCTCTTGCTTATTATCTATTATAATTGCATAATTTAATCCTATTGCTCTAATATAGATTAATATAATATTAAATATTAGGCTCCCTTAATAATAGCTGAATATATTAATATATAATTAGCTATTAGTATTTATTTGCTTATTAGGTCTAATTTTATAATAGCTAATATATTAATAATAATACTCTTATAATATTGCCTGCTTTTTAATAAGTAATTAAAAAAATAGATTATAATATCTAAATAATTCTATTTTAATTAATTATTTATAAATTAGCTAATAATATTAGTTCTAATTATAACCTATTTAACCCCTTAGTAAAATATAGCCTATAACTTTTCTTGCTTAATAGTTATATAATATAGTAATTATTTATTCTTATGCTTATATTAATAACCTCTAGCCTCTCTATATATGCTATTATTAGTATGCTTACTTATACTATTATTTGCATTCTTATTTATATGGTCTATATAGTCTATATAGTTAGTATTATTAATATTATCTATATTATTTATATTATTTATATTATTTATATTATTTATATTATTTATAGTTATATTATTATTCTCCTTTAATTACTTCTAAATATATATTATAATATATTATTACTTTTTATATTGCTTTTATATATTTAGCTTTATAATACCTTTAAATAGCTTATTAGGCATAATATATATCTCTTTCTGCTTAATCTTAAATAATTTAGCCATATTAGAACTATAATAATTAGTAGCTATATATATATTATTTAATATAGATTTAAAAATTGCCTATATTTTCTGCAATATTAGCTTATTATTATTAATAGGCTATAATACTTTCTCTCTTAATTGCACCTTATTAACCTTAGCTAAATGCTAGGCCTATTTATATTGCTTTAATTATCTTTATGCCTCCCATTTATTATTAATATCTTAGATCTAGGCCTTAGCCTTATTCTTAAATGCTTCCTTATTATTATGCTATATATGCTTTAAAAACTTAGCCTTATAATTGCAATTATTCTAGCTATTCCCCCTTTAGCTATTAGACCTTAATAGTATATTCTAGCTAACCTTAAACTAATTGCTAGCTACTTAATTCTAGAAAAACTGCTAATATTAAACCCCTATTCTTTATAATATTAGTAATATAGTTATTATAAATTCCTTAATATATTAATTTTATTTCCGCTTATTAATCTATTTATAATTCTTTTAGTAATACTATTATATATATTTAATCTAGTAGGCTATATATAGATATTAATTATATTTAAACCTATTATTCTTTAATAGTGAGATAAATAGGATAGGGGCTATTATTAGTGGCGGTACTAATTATTACTATAATTCCTTTTAGTTGCAAATAATGCTAGGGATGGCCTATATAACCTTATAGATCTGCCTTAAATTGCTATTTAATATTACTATATACTATGCTTTTAAATAATTGATTATTTTATTGCTTATAAATGCTACTTTATATAGTTTGCAAATAATAAATAGGTATTTAGGCAAATAAATAAATAGCTCTATAATAATAGTAATAATAATAGATAGCTGCTTATGCCCCCTTTCTAACTCTTTTATCTTTATATTACTTTATTTTTACTTTTATTGCATTATTAAAGTAGTATTAAACTTTAAATCTAATAGCCCTCCCTTTCTAATAGGTTTTTCTAATTATTACTAATGCTAATTTATCTATTTAAATAGTTTTAATAGGCTTAATATAATTAGGGCTAAATACTAACCTCCCTAAGTAGTAGTCTAAATATATACTTATTTATATTAATTTACTTAACCTTAGCTTACTTTTAACCTTAATTTATTATTATAATAAAAACTTTAACCTAATTATAATGCAGTAAATTAGATTCTTTATTCTTAAAAATTAATAAGTAATATATCCTTAGAGTTATCTTTTAATACATGCTAGTTTTAGCCATTTTAGCTACTAGCTTCTAATAGAACTTTACCCCCTAGTTTTTAAAAGAACTTTACCACTTATCTTTAATAGTGCATTTTTAATTTATATATAATTTTAAAAGAACTCTAAAAAGAGTTCTTTTACAAATTATTAATAGACTTAGACTATATAGAATATCCTGCAAGAGAAGCACCCTATTAGTCCAGATAACCCCTTCTAAGGGGCTAGGCCCCCCCCTAGCTAACCTATCTAAAGGGAGACTATTAAAGAGGCTATTTTATTAACTAATAAAGAGATAGCCCTAGGCCTCTCCGGCTAGACTAGACCCCTACTAGACCTAGCTAGTCGAGAACCTTCCGTCCCTGCCTTCTTTTATCTCTTAGTAGATGTAATCCGCTAAGGAATAGCCCCCAGTTCGGACCTTCTCCGAGCAGCCTATCTGATTAGGCTACAAAAGGACGATAGAGGGGTCCGGCCTATTGCTATAGGAGACCTAGTCTATAGGGTAGCTATAAAAGCTATCCTAAAGACCTCCTATAGGGCCGGTATGCTGCTTCTATTCTAATTAGGGGTAAATTCCCTTAGCGGCATGGAACCCGCTATTTTTATCCTTAAAGAAGCAATCTAAGGGGAAAATAGAGGGGGTTTTTCCTCTCTAATTACCCTAGACCTCTTAAATGCCTTTAACTTAATTAACCGAGCTAATATTATAGCTATAGTGGCTAAATATACCCCTAGCTTTTATAAGGCATCTGCCTAGGCCTATAATAGCCCTAGCCTTCTAGTTATAGTAGGGGGGGCCACTATAGCCTCGGCTAATAGTATTTAATAAGGTAATCCCCTTAGACCCCTCCTTTTCTCCCTAGCTATTTAATTTACCCTTAAGGCCCTAGCTAGAAAGCTGCCTAATGCCCTTATTATTGCCTATCTAGATAATATCTTTATCCTTAATAGGGGTCTAATAGGGGAGGCACTTATTGCAGCTAATTAGGTCTTCTGAGATTCCCCCTTAACTCTAAATATAAGGAAGAGTAAGGAATATTAAATTAAAGACCTAAGGAAAGATAGCCTAATTACCTTAAGGTCCTTTATTAGGCCTATAGAGTAAAGGAGGGAATTCCTTTAAGCTAAGATAGCCTATTTATAAGGGGCTATTAAGGCTATAATTAGCCTGCCTAAGTAGCATACCCTACTATTACTCTAAGGCAGTATTTATCTTCTCCTCTAGCACCTCCTTTAGCAATTAGACCTAAGAGGCCTATTAGACTTATAGGAGGCAGCTAATAGGTCTATCCATAAGACCCTATAAGCCCTAGCCACTAAGAGCCTGGGAGACCTGCCCCCAGACCTTCTGAAGGAGCTTATTAGTCTGCTAGCTAGGCAAGGCGGCTTTAGCATCCCTATTCATAGGGACCTAGCCTAAGGGCTATATAAAGCGGCCTAAAATGCTGCAAGAGAGATGATTTTAAAGATAACCCCTCTCTCCCCTTCTAGCCCTCCCCCCAGCCCCTCAGACTAACTATCCAATCAGACCCCTACCTTGACCCTAGCCCCTATTTCCCTTTTCCCTACTGCCTAAGAGGTCCTAGCCGAGTATAATAATAACCTGCAGGAAGGCCTTAAAATATCCCTGCAGCCCTTATAGCTTTAATCCCTTAAGGAAAACGCTAGCTATTTTGGCCGAAAATAGCTCTAAGTCTTGCCCACTTAAAAATCCCTTATAATTGCAGACTTAGAAGCTATAGAAGCTATCTAAACCCATTTCCTTTAGCCAATTAAGCCCCTAAGATCTAGCTGCTCTTATTATAGTAACTTTATCTTAACTAATTATAAAAATACCTGCAAGGCTGCAGCCCGAAGATAGGGAGCCCGCTATACCTAATTAGTCTATACATTTCGAAACGCCCTATCTATAAAGGCTAGCTTAAAAGTGGAAATTAAGCCCTGGATTAGCATAGATTCTAAATGCAGGGGGGATTTCTCAGTAGTCCTAAGGACTAGCCGCTATTTCTATAATGTAAAAGTCATAGCAATAAATGCTAACTCATCTAATAAGGAGATAGCAAACACCCTAGTAAGGGTAGCTGCAAAGAAAAGAAGGAAATATGCCTCTTTAGGCCCCTTCTTTTATCCCATTATCTTCTCAGTAGGGGGCCTAATGGAGCAGTCCTTAGCATAGACCTATAAGAGCTTGCAAAAGCTCCTTAGGCCAGCTGCAAGGAACTGGCTCAATCAGACTATTAGTCTAGCCCTAACTAAGACTAGAGCCACCTCGGCGGCCTCTATCTCTAAGCCTAGGGCTAACCAATCAAGGCTCTAGAAAGCCTCCTAGTTAACTAGATTATCCTACCCCTTTCCTCTCCTTCCTTTCCTTCCTTCCCTTCCTTTCCTTCCTTTCCTTCCTTTC
>WMHX01000034.1:0-227718 GCA_013420875.1 Thelonectria rubi
TATTATTATTAGTTTTTTATATATTAAATACCCTATTTTCCTTAAAAATCGCTAGAAAATGCTGAAATTCTGCAATTATAGTTCCTAAAGGTATTTTAGAAGGTTTTTCTGAAATATTATTAGTTATATAGGCTCTTACCTCATAACCTTCTATATTTAGATTTATAAGATCCAAGACTTTTAAGGTTTTAGAGCTATTTAAAGAGAAAGAAAAATCTTTTTCTTCTATCTTAGAGTCCTAAGAGCTAATTAGATCATTAAGTAGGGATTTATTAGCTAATAATAGCTTCTCCTATTTTTTCTCTCTTTAGACTATAGCCTTATTAAGCTTAGACCTCTTCTTAGAGATCTTATTTTCCTCCTTTAAAGCTTTATAGTTTTTTATAAAGCTTTTAGGAGCCTTATGAGGATGCAACTAATAGCAGTCTTTAGAAATATGACCTAGTTTTTTGCAATTAGTGTATTTAAGACCCACTTTTTTAATTTTCTAGAGTTTCTTGCCTTTTATAAGGTTTATTCCCTCTAATTAGTCCTAGATTCTTCTAGATTCATCTAATAAGGAAGAGGACAAGGATTCCAAAATATAGGCATCTAGATTATTTCTTAAAGCTTAAGAAATATTAATTATATAGCTAGAAAAGCTTTTATCTAGACTATATAAAATCCAGGCTATAATAACTTTTTTAGGAATTTAAATATCCCTAAAAGCTAATTTATTAGAAAGTTCCTTAATTTTATTAAGATATTCTTCTATAAATTAATTATTTAAATAAATATTAAAAAATTCCTTTATAAGGAGAAATTTACTAATAAAATTAAAGGAATTATAAAGGTTTTTTAAGGTATTTTAAGTAAATTTAATATCTTTTATATACTTAATTTGCAATAGGGATCTATCCTCTAATAAGAGGTTTATATTAACTAAGGCCTCTTAGGTCTTAATATATCCTTTAGTATATAAAGCATTTAAAAGTTTTTCCTTAATTAGGAAAGCCTTAACTCTAATAGCCTAAATAATATAATTTTTACTACCCTTAAGCTTAATAATCTAAACTTTATTACTAAAACCTATTTTATATAAATTAATTAATTATTCCCTTTAAAATTAAAAATTTAATATTTTAATTAGAAAATTTAAATATAAATTCTTTAGTTTAAAAGGTATAAAGAGATATACTAAAGGTTTAATATATAGGTTAAATAGCTAAAAATTATAGCTTTCTAATAGTATAGAAATTAATCAAAATAGTTAAGGTTTAAAGGAGTTATAGCATTTAAGGCTAAACTTAAGTAGTTTAAAGTATAGAAAGGAATTATTAATAATAGAATTAGTGGATTAAATCATAAGGTATACTATTTAATAGGTCTTATTAAGTAGGTAAGGAAGGTATTTTAGGCAGTTTGGATTAGTTATGGTTTAATAGTAAAGAAATTAAATAAAAGTTAGAGGAGTGGAGAGAGGTATAGTAAAAGTGGAGGAAAATCGGAAAAATCGAATTTTTAGGGGAAGGGGCTAATAAAAATTAGCAAAAGTAATATAAAAATGCTCCTTAGAAGCTCCTAAGTGCAAAACCCGAGCTTATAACCTAAAAAGGTATAAAGAATAGTAAAAAGTAATAAAGGGAAGCTTTAAAGGAAGTTTAAGAAATAAAATAAAAAGATAGAAAGATTTTAATTAAATATTAAGAATTAGTAAATAGAGGTAGTTATAATAATATAAAGATTGTCTTAATTAGTTAAGAGAAGATATATTTTTTTAATAATAAATATTATAAATAGAGAGGGAAAAATCTTTATTATTTATAGATAATTTCTTAATTACTATTAATCTATATATAATAAAATATATATTAAATAAAAGATATATTAATAATAATTATAATAATATAAGGAATTCCTATTATAGACTAATAAGGAATATATAATCTATATTTAGAATATATAATGCTTTAGAATATATTTAGTATAAAATTTTTAATATATCTAGAAACAGAAGGTGCTAATTGCCCGATTAAGCAGTAATAGCTGCGATAAGAAGGTGGGGCCCTAATAAGAGAATAGTGCAGTATAGTATTTCTAGTATAGTGTCTGGCTATCAGACCCACTTGCCTATTCTAGCGATAGGTTGCCTAATTAGGCAAGTATGCAATATTCTCTTAATATCCTTNNTTTTGCAGTTTTAATAGTTAGGTTTATTATCTTATTAGATAAATATTAAGGGGGTTATTTGCAAGAGAACTTTTATTATTTTATATAAAGGGCTTTTATATGTTTATATAAATAGCGCAAGTTATTAAAGTCTTATAGTAGTAATTTATTTATTTAGGGGATAATTAAATTAGATAAGGAGGATAGTATTTATTCCTAAGAGGGGGCTCTATTAGATAAGCAGTAGTCTATTAGGGCTATGCAGTCCCTAGGTGCTATAGGTATTATTAACTGGAGTTCCTTAAAGGGTTTTAATATTCCTATTTTTAATCCTATTACTGCCAGTAGAAGTTCTTTAGAAGGCGCTATATATAGATAAGGTATTTTAATAGTTCCTATATATTTTTATTATTTCTATAGTCTTTCTATTTAATTAAGTATTTAATAGAGCTATCTTCTTTTCTTATATTAAGAATCTCTTTTACTTTATATTCCTTAAGGGCTTCTACTTTTATATTTTAGTTTTTACTAGTTTTAGCTATAATAATATCTTTTATTAATTTAAGTAAGGAAATATAAAAGATTAAATAGATCCTAACCTTTAAGGGTAGGTCTAATTTATAGTTATTTTTTAAGATTTTTTTAAGGATTTTATAGGGGCTAATATACTTAAAATTAAGCTTCTTATTAAATTGCTTTATACTAATATTCTTTATTGCGAGAAGTACTATATCTCCCTTTAAGAAAGTTAATCCTTTTAACCTCTTCTAATTATAATATTATTTATACTAATTCTATATAAAAGAAAGTTTAATATATAGCTCTTTATATAAATTCTTAAGCTAGTTTAATATAAATATAGCTATTAATATAATAAGTCTATTTTATAATTCTCTATAAGTATTAAGAGTAAATCTAAAATTTATATAATTAAGTATGATTTTTATGCTTTTATTAGTTATAGTATTATAGGCTAGCTATATAATAAGTAGTTTCTTAACCTAATTATTCTAAAAATAGTTAATATAGCAATAAAGGTAGGTTTTAATAATCTAGTTTATTTGCTTTATCTATCTATTAACCTAAGGTCTCTATATAGTACTTAATTTATAATTCAGTCCGATTCTTACTATAAGGCATTATTAGAATTTCAAGAAAAAGGGTAGTCCTCTATCTAAGATAATCTTAAATAGCAGGCTATATATATTAATAATATTTTATAGGAAGATATAAGAAAATTCTTCTATATTAGTTATTTTTTAGTATAAAATAAAATAGGAAAATTTAATAAGTCTATTAATAATAATTAGAATACTATTATAAGCTATATTTATTATAGGGTCTAATAATAGGGGTAGTTTTATAATAAAGTCTATAGTGATTAAGTCTTATAATTATTCTAAGACTAATTAGGGTTAAAGATATCTATATAGCTTATAATATTGCACTTTAGTTTTTTTATAAATAAGGCATTATTTAAGAATCCTCTTAACTATTTACTTAACTCTAGGAAAAATAAATATTATTTTAATTTATTTAAGGGTTTTATTAATTCTTTAGTATCTATAGAGTAGGTATTTATAGATTTTATATATAAGCTATTTATATAGCTCCTTTAGTATATGCTATTTATTAGTATTCTTAAATTTAGGTTACTTCTAATTATACTTTAGGATTTATTATAATAGTGGATTTCCCTATTTTACTATAAAAGTTATTATATTTTATATAATTATAAAGTATTACTTTAGGCACTTAAGGCATTAATTAATAATATCTTAAATAATCTTATTAATTTTATAAAAATTATAATTTTATTATATTCTTTATATTATTATTTACTAATTCCTATTATATAATAGGGAATTATAAATATTAATTGCAATTTATTATTATGCTATTAGGGGTATATAGATTTAAGGGCCTATTATAGGGTATTTATTCTTTCTTAGGGTTAGATTATTAATTATATAGTCTATTTTAATTTATCCTTAATAATATTGCTTAATAAGTTTAAAATATTAAGGGTTTAATAATAATTTTTAGGTAATAGTAATATATTTCTATTTAAGGTATCTTTTAGGAGTAAGGTATAAGAATTATTCTTTAATCTTTACCTTTTTAGTATTAAAATTAATCCTTTAATTAATAGTATTAATTTATCTATTTTTAGAGCCTTTTTTATATTTAATAATATAATTAAATTTAAAAAGGTATTTAATATATTTAAATTATTATTTACTTAATTTTTAGGTTATAATAAAATATAAGATATTCTTATAGTCTATATAGATTATAATCTAATAGTAACTTCCTAAAAGGTAATATTAGAATTCTTTAAAAGTATTAATAATAGCTAGGAATTCTTTATTATAGATTAGGTAGTTAAGTTCTATTTTATGCATTTTATAGGAATAAAATGTAATAAGGTATAAGAGTTTTTTATTATTATACTATTTAATTTAGGCATTAAGGGTAAAGTCTAAGGCATTTATTTTAAATTTAATAAGTTATTTAGAATTAAATATTTTAAATATTAATTTATTAAGGATAAGGTCTTTAATATATTTAAAGGCTTTTTAGATATTAAATAGTTAAAGAAACTTTTAGTCTTTATATATAAGTTTAGAGAGTAATATAGCAATTTTACTAAAGTTTTTAAGAAATTATTAATAGTAATTAATAAATCTAAGAAATACTTATACTTTTTTAATAATAGTTAGTATTAGCCAGTCCTTAACTGCTTAAATCTTCTTTAAGTCTATTCTAATCTTATTATAGGAAATAATATATCCTAAAAATTCCACTTTTAAGATATAAAAATGATTTTTTTTAGGTTTAATTAATAGATTTATATTTTAAAGGGTTTATAGTATTATATAGATATATTTTATATATTCTTATTCTATCTTAAAGAAAATAAAGATATTATTAAGGTAATATATTATAAATATATTAAGGTGCTTATATAATATATTATTAATTATCTATTAAAATATAATTAATATATTAATAAATCTAAAGGGTATAATAAGGTATTTAAAAAGTCTATATTTTATTCTAAAGGTAATTATCTATTTATATTCTTTCTTAATGCGGATTAAATTATAAGCTCCTTTTAGATTAAGTGCAATAAAGTACTTTATTCTATAGAGTTAGTCTTTTAGTTTACTAATTAAAAGTAGTAATATTTAATCCTTAATTATTATATTATTAAGTATATAATAGTCTATAATAAGTTAGAGTTTGCTATTCTTTTTAGGAATAAATATAATTAAATAGCCTATAAATAATTTTAATATCCTAATATATCCTTTTCTTAATATATCTTTAAGGTAGATCTTAAGCTTATATAGCTATATTTTATTAAGGTTATAAATTTTATAGAATTTAATTAAGGTTTTATTCTTAAGCTATATTTTATAGTCCTAATTTATATATAATAGTAAATCTATTTCTATTTTTTTAGTAAATAGTCTCTTATAGATTTAATATTATATTAATATATTCTATAGTCTATTATAATTATAAGATGCTTTCTATTTAAGGTTATTATTTAGATATATAAATTATTATTTAAAAAGTGCAATTATTTATTATATTTATTATATTTAGCCCTTTTTATATTAATATCTAGTTCCTTTTAGAGGTATTAATTCCTCTATAGGTTAGGGAGTATCTTTATATTAGCTCCTTTTATCTTCTCTATCCTCTTTAGTAGAAGATTAAGATCTTATATTATATAGTGAATTATAATTAGTATTACTAATTGCATTACCTTAAAAGGCTTGCACTTAGCTAATATACTAGCTAATAAGGGGGTTATAATAGTATAGCTATAAATAACCTAGGATTAGGTTATATATATAGAGAAGTATAATATTAAAATAGATGCTTTAATTTCATTTTTTAATAAATACCTTAAGGTAATTAATCTTATAGGTAATTAGTCTATTTTTATATTAAAGTTAATTCCCTTTAATATTATAAATTAAATATAGTTTATCTTTATCCTTTTATAGTAATTAGAAATAATTAATAACTTAAGGGTTAATAATATTTATTTTAGCTTTATTATTTACCTAAATAGTAAATTATTTACTTTTAATTTATACTTATAATATTATTTATTATTTTAGTATATTTAGGCTCTATATTATACCTAGAGCTTTTTATAGAGGTTCTATAATTTCCTCTAGCTCTTACTAGTCTTATGGCTCTTTTATAGGCAATATTTATTATTTTTTATTAATTTGCTAGCTTATTATAGCTATTTTATAATCTTTGCGGCTTCTGCTATTTATAGGGGGCGGACTATTTATAGTTATATAAGTTATTATATGCTTTATTAGTACTAATTAGCAATCTTTTCTTATTTATATTATTTGCACTCTAGGAATCTATAATTAAATATATTATTTATACTATCTATGCATTTTTAGGGGAATAGTTTATTATATTCTATAAAGATATTAACCTTTAGGTATTATAATCTTTAGATATTTTATTAGATTATTAAGTTATTAATATAATATTATTATTTTAAAATATAGCTTTTTAAGCGCTTTAAATAATAATTATTTATAATCTTATTAATAAGGTATATTATATAATTATAATTAAAGTATAAGATCTATAAAATAGTGCAATAATCTAGATATATTACTAAAAGGATAGGCATATTATTTAAGTGCAATATAGGCGCTTCCTTATAGTATATTTCTTTTTATATAATTCTATATATATAAAAGTCTTCTATATTAGGGTCCTATCCTTTCTATATTATTTAATAGATTAAGTTCTAAAAGGTATTACTATTATATAAATTAAAGTCTAAAAGCACTTTATTATTTATAGTATTATTTTCTTAAATATCTCTAATTTCCTCTAAAAAGATATACTAATATTAAACATTCAGTCCTAATATTATAATTTAATTATAGTCTCTAATTATTAAGAATAGTGCCCTATTATTAGCTCTAAATATTGCTTATTATCTTTTAATTAGGTTAATTAGTTCTTTATTTATAGGGCTAAGGTTTACTATCCCTTATATAATAGTGCATTCTTATTAGTAAGCATTTATAATATTATTCTATTATTATTTAATATTTTATTAAATGTTATTAGGTGCCTTATTACTTAAGATAGAGTTAAATTCCTATTTATTATTAAATTATATAATTATAATAAATATCTTATTATTAGGTTTTAGGGTTATAGAGAGTCCTTTAGGGATAGGTCTTTAGGTAAGGTATTTAATAGTGTCCTTTTAGATAGCTTATTAGGTATAGATCTATTAGAATATAGAGTAGTTATTTAGTTAAGCTTTACTATAGTCTTTATAAAGCGCTTAGCTATTAAATTAGATTAATCCTTTAGGGATTCCTATCTTATTATATTCTTATTATATTATTGCGATTATATATTTATTATTACCTTAAGGCCTATTAGAGTAATAGCTATTATCCTTATTATCCTTATATATAAAATAAGCATTATTATAGTAAATTATTTAGTAAAGTAATTTATATTTAATTTTATTCTTAATTATTAATTTAATTGCTTATTAAGGTTCTCCCTATCTTTATATAATAATTTTAAGGCTTTATTTAATAAATATAGGTTTAAACTTTTTATTAGTTTTATTAGGGTCTTAATATTTATATTTAATATATCCCTTTTTATTATAATCCTAATAAGTAATTTATAAGAAATCTTATTAAGTTGCTTTAATTTTTATTAGACTTATATGCATCTTTATAGAAGTATTACTATTTTATTATTCTTAGTTTTTTCCCTTATTTCCTTAATATTGGTTTAGATAGTAAGGGTTATAGGGGGTATTGCGTCTAGTTTAGCGTTCTTAGGATTTCTCTTTCTTATATTTATATTATTACTTATTAATCTTAATAATTATAGTAATATATTTAATAAGGGTATTAGGTTATTTAGCTTTAAAGATTTTATTTTTAATTTCTTTTTTTAATCCTTTATAGAAGATCTTAATAAGTATATTATTATCCTATTTAAATTTAATTGCAATTTAATAAAAAGTAATAATATAAATAGCAATAAATCTAATTTATTTAACCTTATAAATATTAATAGCTATATATTATTTTTTATTAATTATTCTAAATATATCCTTAAGTATAATTTTAAAATTATTCTATTTTAAAAAGATATTAATAGTCTTTTAGTTTTATATAATTTTATTATTATATTTAAAGTAATCCCTTATAATAAGTTCGAATTATATAATTATAATGCCTTTTATGCAATTATAGGCATATATAACCCTTCCTTTAGCTAAAATAAGCTTATATAGGAACTATTAGAAATATATCTTAAAATGCATAATAAAAGGTATTATATCTTTAGAGTTTCTATTAAATAATTCTAGCTAAAGGGGCTTAATTGCTTTATTAGGGTTATATCCTATCTTATAAGCTTAGATAGGGTTTTAAGCCTATAGCTAAGTATATAGCTCTTAGACTATTACTTGCAATTATTAGACTTTAATAGTAACCTTTATATTAATTAGGGGGATATTATATATAGGAGATATATTATTTAATATAGAGCTTAAGGTATTAATAAATTAGGTTCTAAATATACCTATAATAATATAATATTACTTAAGGTTAATATAATAATCTTCTAAATAAGAGCTTTTAATATATAATAATCCAGTTTAATTCCTAATATAGAAACCTAAAAAGAGATTATTTTGGGTTTTATTAGTAAAAAGATTAGGGCATTAAAGGTAATTAAATAATAAGAGAGTAAATAAATATTATATTACTTAATAATTAATTATTAAAAGTGCTAAAAGTAATTAAGGCAAATAGCTATAGGTCTTTTAGGTAATTAATATAAAGCGATTATATTAAAAGCTAAGGTAGCTTAAGGGCTTTCTCCTATTTATTAGTAATAAATATTTTAAATAGTGTTTATAGTATTAGGGTTTATTGGGGGTTATTAAGTGATCTAGAGTGAACCCTTTCTCTAGTTTATTTAGGTTTATAAGGTGAACTAAGGTGAACTTATTGTGATTGGTGCATAATGTGGGTAGGGGTATGTGATATGTGTTGGTCCCAATATGGGCTATAATAGCACCCCCCTTTAGTAATTCCTAAAAATTAAAATTATCTATAATTAGGCAGCTTAATATCTATAGCTTTTATAGTCTATATATATTAATAAAGCTTATTAATTACTTATTAAGCCTTTATTGCCCTTTCTATAAATAAAGACCTTAATAGTCTAAAAAGAGCTATTGCCCTATAAAGGCATTACTACTATAAAAAGTACTAATTTATACTAGCAGAAAGTTAATACCTTAATATATATAGTAATTATAATCCAGCCTAATATTGCCTTTATTATAAACTAGCTAGCCTAATTTAATTAGAACCCTAGACTATAATACCACTAAGTAGCTAATTAAGCCCTATAGTATTTACTTAAGACTTAAAGCTATTCCCTAGGCTATAGCATAGCACTAAATAGCCCTAATAATAGCCTTTAGGTGGCTTTAAACGCTAGCTTTACTAATAACTTATTAGACTATTATAGCTTATAGGCCTTTATAATAAGCCTATTTAAAGGGATTATTTCTTAGCAGGCAATAAAGCAGAATATAATAATAACCTTAATAATAAAGGTAAAATTACTAGCCCTCTTATAAATAGTAAAAAAAGTTCTCTTTATAAACTAGCTTATAACTGCCCTATAAATTAACCTATTATTACTAATTACTTATTAGCAATATATTAAGCCTTTATAGGTAATAATTTAATATAATAATATATAAATAATATAGCTAATAAAGGAAGAGCTTATATAGCTGCAAATAAAGCTAAAATATATAAATATATATAATTACTAATTGCAATAAGAGATTATTAGGGGGTAAATTAAGGTCATTTATATACTATTAGTTAAATTGCTTATTAATAGCTTTATAAAGAGCCTAACTAAGGAGCCTTTTAAACGCTTTATATAGCAGCTAAAGCTTACTAACCTCTTAATAAGGTTAGCATAAGCTAAAAAAAAGGAATTAGAACGGGAGGAAATAATAGCTATAATATAAGTTAACTAGGCAGTAAGGCTATTAAGCTAAAAGGGCATATTAAATTGGGTTATATATATAGCCTTATGCATAGAAGGTCATATGATTAATAGGCCCGCAGCCTGGTTATATAGTGGGCTGCGAATAGTCGCCAGGCTATAGGAAGGGAGGAAAAAGGGGGCTTATAGGGGCAGGAGCAGATTTTGGGGTCAGAGACACACAACACAATACAACAGACGAATTAAGGTCATATTGAAAGGCACACTAAGCTATTCGACACCTCTATGGTAGGTTCGCTTATAATTAGTGCATTAACGAGAAGGGAAATGAGGCCACTGCCGCCAAGAACCCAATCATTATGGTCTTCATCTTCCTGGCTACCGTTAAGGGGCGACAGCACTAATAGGAAGGGGCTAGTAGGGTCCTTAGCAGGAAGTGGAAGTGGATTCTGAAGAGGAAGGAGGCCTTGGGATGGATGTAAAGGAAGGACCCAGGAGGGGTCAGAACCTTGACCTTTACATGATTACATCCACACACACCTCGAGGCATCCAATTCATCAGACTCCACAAGGGAGCTCTTTTTCATCAGCCCAACCATTGATCCATCGAGTCTCGGATCCCTCTTCCTCTACTCCGCGATTTTCTACGATGACGGAAACCACGATAACTGCGACAGCGGAGAGTTCCTTCTCCGCCATCCTCAATACATCCGGGACCTGGGCCGAGGTCGGCGTGGGGGTCGTGGGCTTCGTGGCCACCTTCGTGGTCCGCTATTAGCAACAGCAGCGCCACAAGCGCCAATACGACGCCACAGCCAATGCGCTTTCGGTCGCCCAGGAGAGGATCTCCAGGCAGGAGGTCGCCTTGCGCGCCCTCAAGGCATTCATCAGGGCCCTGCCCGATGGGGGGATCGGGAGGGCCAAGTGCTGTCGGCCCTGGAGGCTGGGGTTGACCCTGATGAATGGGTCAATACTGGTGTCCGGCGCCGTGTCGTGTCGGCAGAGGTGGACGAAGAATAAGTGTTTCTGTCTTGCAACAAGTTGGACGATATATGGACGGAAAGCGCAATGTTTTCGCCATCACTGTCCCGTTTTGGGGTTTCCAGACTTCCCAGTGCTGACAATGAAATGTCCCGGCCTCTGCAATTTTTTGCCCTGTCCTGTTCTATTGTTCTGTCCTGTTCTATTGTTCTGTCCTGTTCTATTGTTCTGTTCTGTACTGTCCTATTCTGTGCTGGTTTGTTCTGTTCTGGACGTGGATATGCTTTAAGTCAGAAAACGAACAAGTGAATAAGTACAATACCTTACACCTACTGCTGCGCCGATGCTGCTCGCCGACGTAGGGCTCTCTGCAACTTGATCAATACTGTTCAACGGGTGTTTCCTTTGGAGATAATGTGCTAGGAGACAAATTGCGGGTGAATAGTAATGTATCCCGCTAGACTATAGAAGAAGTCACCGCCTGCTCGTGGGAACCCTTTTCCTCATGTACAAGTATGCACAAGGTGCGTCTCGCGAGATGCAAGACGGTCCCTTCGCATCGCATTTGAAATAATCCATGCAGACGCGCTTAGCATACGAGGTAACAGGCAATAATAGGGCACACCTTTCGTTCTCGGCATGTTTTACACGCCCATCGGGAGCGCTCCCGTCGGATCGGACATGATTCAGATCAGACGAGGTGTAGACGTGTTCTTCGGAAGTTCGGTCAAAGGGATGGGAACGATGAAAAAGGAGAAGACTACAGATTCGTCCTGGGGCTCTCGGAAAGCTCATTAAGAAGCCAGACTTGTTCCCATGTCCGGTGAAGACGCCGTCGCCCAAGTCTCTGAGGCCGTAGTGTCGACTCCGAGACTCCGCGATACGTAAGGGTTAATTCTGCAATTCAATTGTCCCCCGATGAATAGTACACCCGGTACGAATCCTCCGGGTCGACAGACCGAAGCGCCTGCAACTGCTGCAACTTTGACCTCGCAAAAGCTGCAGCGTCCGAACCAGGTCCAAAGATGTCCTCCTGAAAGCTTAGTATATCAGTCCAAAGCTCATTCGCCATGTTCAACTCCCAGTCTCCCCCGTCCCCCATCAACCGCTTCGTCTCAGCGTGCCGCAGGTGTGATTCGGCCAGCTCGCCAACCGCCCGCATCGTCTCCGAATGTCGCCGTCCCCACCAGTCTGTGTAAGTTGCAATGGTGTACTCGAATATCTTGTTTGCTGCCGAGAATCGAGATCGCTCGACACAGACTCTTCCGATGTTCAGGCGCACTGCAAAGGTGGCTGGATGCATTTCGTGAAAGTACTTCTTGTGCCCGTCGAATGCTGTTGCGAAGCTTTGCTCTGCTTTTTCGACATCCCTCTTCCTCAGGTGTACCTCGCCAACATCGTTCAGAATTCGAAAGTAGATTTTTCTCCTTGTTTCATTGTCATCCTCCCGGGTCGAGTTGCTGGAAGTGCCTGGTTGAACCGCAGTGGAAAAGTGTGAGGCCGCCGTGAGAAGGGCCTGCAGTGCCTCATCCAGACGCCCGAGCATCAACCACGCTCGTCCTTTGTTGTACCGGGTCATTTCCAAAGCCTCGGTGTCTCTAGACTTCAAGGACAATCGTCTCAGAAATGATTGGTCGTAAGCTCCAAGAGCGAGGTCGTACCGTCTTTGAGCATGATAGATCAAACCAAGGTTGTTTTCGATGCCGACCATCATCTCAACGGTGAATTCATCGGGCGTCTCCTCTGAGCTGACGATTTTACGAATTCCCTCGTACAGCTCAGATGCTTCTTCGTAGCGTCCGAGATGGCGAAAGAGGTTCCCAAACCGTTCAAGCTCGAGCAAGTCCAAGCTAGATCCGCACCGGCCTTGCTTCATGTAGATCTTGCATTGCTCGGCGTGCGGTCCCAATCGCTGCACGATGTCGACAAAGTCCGTGTCAGTAGATCGTGGAACTCGGGCGGCGACCAAGTGCACGGCGGCTTTCACAAATTCCTCCTCGTGCTCCTTCGCTTTCCACCTCGCAAACTCGTGGATCGCTGGATGGATTTCGTAAACTTGGCCTCCCTGTTTCCCCCATGGCTTGGCTTCAACAAAGGACAAATTATGCATGCTCGTGTAATAACCACGGAATTGAGTGAAGGATGTTATTCCGCGAAGCCACTCGGGGAGGGAGTCGTCGGTGGCGTTCAAGCAGAGGTCGAGCCACAAATCCCTGTGATCGAGAAATCCAAACAGCATTAAGAGTTTCGCCGCCATCCAATTGCTTTTCTCAAGCTCGCCAAAGCTAAGCTCCAAGGACCGCAAAAGCGCCATGTTGGCAGGGTTCTCATGGGAAAGCTCCCTCCCCCTCCATTTCTCGACGTATTGTCTCACAGTGAGCCGATTCTTAGATACAACCGATGTTGCAAGACGCAGTGATAGTGGATGGCAATTGAGCATCCTTGCGAGATCGAGGACATCTGAACAATCTATCAGCTCTTTTCTGTGGGCTCAACTGGTGGTCATTAGCAAATACCTTTCTCGTCTGGTCTAAGACGTTGGTCAACCCCCAGGTGAAGAAGCTTGACTGCGTCTGCCTCGGAAAGCCCTCTGATCTCCATGCTTCCGTGGTACCAGTTCGCCACTTCTGCGCTTCTCGTGGTGAGAACAATAGACCCCCAAGGCAATTGATCTAGATAGTTGCGAATATGTTGTTGCAGGGATTGATCGCTGGGTATGCCGTCGATGACAAGGAGCCACCTGGCGCGCGTCATGCTCTTGAGCTCCGAGAAGAAGGAGTTTATGAGCATTGAACAGTACTCGTCGTGGTTCTCGCTGCCGTGCGGCATGGCACTCGAGTCCATGGTGGCCTTCATAACACCGAGTATGCTCTGCTCAAAAGCCTCCTTTGTCGTTCCTGTGATCCAGAAGATGTCGTAACTCGGATACTTCTCTCGCTGCTGCTTCACAAATTCGGACGCCAGTTGCGACTTGCCAACTCCAGTTAAGCCCCAGAGCGTAGCTATGGACCTCTGTGGTGTCGTCCTTGGGGAGAAGCCGACCCATTCTTCCAACTTTGCCAACTCAGCATGTCGACCCATGAATGAGCATTTTTCCGGCAGAGAAAGTCTCAGGCCAGCATCATTGTCTGAAGATATGACTGGGTGCAATTCTACACGCCTCGTTAGCTTGTTTTAATAGGCATAGAGAGCTCAAGTCGCTACACCGGCTTGCTGCTAATGCCACATACCTGATACAATGCCCTTTCGAGGCCCAAGCCGGATAAGCATCTCTTTTGCATATGCTGCCGCAGTGACAGCAGCGTATCGGTGCCATTCATCGTTTTTGTTGGAGTCGGCAAAGTCACTGATTCCTCGAATCACGGCCACTGGAAGCTTAGTCGTCATCCCAGCTGCTTCCATCTCGATGGCAATAGCGTCGTATTTGTCTCTTAGCTCATCTCTCCTCTTGGCCGACTTTATCACGCCGTTCCCGGAGAGGATGGTACCATAATGTGCAAGAGGCCCATCGCGGGTATGTGCAGTCAACGGCTCGCCACCAGGGAGAATAGGACTTGGTTTCTTGAACCTTGGCGACCTTTCTAAGACGTCCAAATGGCGAGTGAAGTTATGCCCAGGACGACTTTCGTGGACTTGAATGCTGGTAATGGCAGATCGTAAAAGGGCGTGGGTAGAATTTTGCCACTGTTTGAGCCGAACCCCATCCTCTTCAACCTTGGCGAGATCGTAGCCGATAAGCCCTGGATTGTCTCTGTTGGGAACAGCAACTGCAACATCGCCGAGACGGATATCGCGACTTGGAGACGGTATACCGGCAGCGATGCCGACTAAAATGCCGACTTCGAGATTTGGAAAGTCCCTCTTGGCTTCTGAGACCATACTTCCCGATACGCCTATGCCAACTTCGCCGATAGGATATCCGGCTATGGCCACATTGTGTGAGGCGATTTTGCCAAGAGTGTACAGCACAGTCTGACCAGCAGATCGTTCTGGGACTCCGTCGTGGATCTCATCTAGCATGAGGCATGCCGCTTGTTGCTCAATGACCAGCGGGGAGAACAGGACAATAGTGTAGTCCTCGCCGTGAAGGATGTCCGATAGTCACGTGATTTACAGACTATTCCTAAATCAGCACGATAGACGTTGAATTGGAACTCAGATAACTGTTCCCAAATATATATTAAATAATAGATTGATTATCTTTTGCCTAGTCGAGCGGTTATTCTGACAATATGCTTGGAATCCTCGACTCCTTGATCGTAACTCATTGAGCTTACATGTGGAAGGAAGTACGTAGTCCACTGGCATCGGGGCTTCAGACGAACTACATAGTGTACAATTATTAGGTCTTTATCGATAGGCCCCAAACAGAAGTCACGGAGCAGTGCTTTAAAGTAGAAAAGAAAGCGGGAGGTCAAACTTAAAATCTGTTTTGAGGGGTAATGGAACCGAGCTGCTGTCCAACGGAACCAGAGCACACAGCCAAACACTTCGCCGGGCATTTCCCAACCAGTCGACAAATGGAAAGAAGATCGATCATTAACCTTATGCAGGAGTACGTGCTACTATAAAGAGACTGCAAAGAGACGCCTCACCTATCTAATCAGAACGTATTGGTTAGAATAGCAAATGGGCTCTAAGGACGCACATGGCTGCTCACTCCTTGTCTTCATGTAATGCGGAGGCAAATATGCTAGGTTACGGACATGCTATAATCGTACATCAGGTGGCATTGGTGTCTTCCACTGCTTGATCGACTCCCCAAAAAGAATTCGCCGGCGACAGCGGCGGCATTTCGAAGGCCGATCCATTCCACAGGGGCAATGAGTATGGCTCAATATGTCCGAATTCAAACATCTTGACTGGCAAGGTTGAGTGGGCCGCGACTCTCGGGAATCTCGGGGACACTGAGGTCGAATCCGTCGATGGTACCTGGTGAGCGGCAGTAGACTCCTGAGGGTTGTCCGGGACAGAAATTTCCAAGCTTCCAGCAGGGCCTGACTTGGTATCTTCCTTCACCGCGTCGACCACAGTTTGATCAAAAATACCCTTCACAAAAGAATCCAGACTGTCGGCATGTTTGGCCTCTATCCCTGTACTCTCGAGAAAAGTCGAAACCATTTGGGGCCCTTTCTTGTCCCAAATTTGACGCATTATGAAGAGACTCTCCTCTATCGCTGGTTTGAGAAAAGGGTCAGGTGGTCTAGGGACATTCTCAAATACGATATCCCAGATATCGTACCACTGATCGGCCCTCGACCAGCTTCGATTGATTGCCATTGTGCCAAGTTTCACACGCGTTCCTTCCGAAATAGCATCCATATTTGTGAGGCCATGCTTGAAACAAGAATTTGGAATATGTGCGTCAAGCCGCTCTGGACACGAGGGAATCGCGAAACACTCCGAACAGTAGCAGGGCGGTTCAGTGTGGCACCGGCGTAGATGTTGCTTAACGTCTCTAATGCGGCGCAGAGTGTACTTCTGGCAGCTTTGGTGACGCATGGGAAACCTTCTATAAAAAGGACATGCGAAAGGGGCATCGTCGTCGCTCTTCGAACCGTAGGCTTCGCCTCTCGAGCCATAGCTTTCGGCGTCAGGATTATCATGTTTGCGACCCGTCTGTCTCCGTTTGTGCGGTGCCTCTTCGTCGGGCCAACTCCGTCGTTTGTTGTCTGCTGCGTTGGCGCCGAGCCCCCCGAGCCACTCATCGACTCGGGACGCCTCTGCGTTAGAGCTTTGGCGAGAAAGCTCGTTCCATGTGATATCGACTATTTTCTTTCGTTTAGTCCCTTTTCCCGGCGGGTGCGATACACCGCTGTCGATGCTGCCGTAGGAGCATGGCGAGGATGGTCTAGAGGGTGGCCCGGGGTGAGCGGGTTGGGATGAGCTGGGAGTGGTCGGACGAGGGATATCGAACGGGCTCGGGAAGTTCATTTTGGACAAGAGAGGTCGTCGTGGGGATGGCTGTGGCGGCGGTCTCGTGATTAGGTCGGATGGTTTCGACTCTCCCAAACTCCGTCTGGCTGGCCTGGTCGAGAGTGATGATGCGTTGTTTTGCAGAACGCTGCGGCCGACGAAGTTAAGGCGAAAGAGTGAGAGTGGGGCTCATGGCAAAGCTGCACCAGTCAGCAGCTGATTTTAGGCGCCCTTGCGTATTATTGGATGGGCAGTTACGATGCAAAAACAGTGCTGACTACGACTGAACGCGGATAGATTACATAAGTATACTCAATGTGGTTGAATGTTCGTTGTTTACGATTGTGGGGAGACGTCGTGAGCTGAGACATATTAGAGCGATCCCAATCGTCAACGTAATATTGCAGACGGGGAAGATGTAAGGTTCTCCAAAGGTCCGCTGGATGTAGATTAAGTCCGAAGCTTAACCAAACATTAAGAAACCAACTCGGCTTATCTCCTGATAACAACACCTCCCTCGTACCGAGCGCCCCAACTAGCGCGTTGTCCCCGGCCGTTCAGCGGAGATCTCGGTAGGGTTAGAGTTGCTGGTACTGGTAGGGCCAGAGAGTCCCGAACAGTTTCTATTCCACGTCTTCGGAGCCGATTTGACTCGCTGGCTTCCGGACTTGTTATGCGCTGGTGGCAGTACTAGAACCATCCATGGATGTCATGCAAATTGATACAACCGCACGAATCTTTTTCCATTTCCTCACAGGCCTTAACACTTCTGCCTTGAGCTAGCGACTCCCCGCCAAACTGCATGTAAATCTCGCTAGCAGCTTACTTCTACAGGCAGAGGCCGGCAGAGATATGTAGACTTGTACTAGCTCTGACTAGACTGCTTCTTTCGTATCTACCTTCTTCTTCTTCTGTTTTCATCTTGCCGCGCTCCGCTCTGCCCCTCCTTTGCGATCTGTTGTCGCTGCCTCCGTGATACGGTCCTAGTCTCGACTCCGCTTCTTCAACCACGTCTGTTAACAAGTTTCTCGCTCGCCTTGCCAAATCAACCTGCTCTGAGCACCGTTACAGACGCGAGGCTTCTCGCAGACATAAACATGGCAATGTACGGTACAAAGCTCCCGTACTGCCCGGACAAGGCCGGCCCAGAGTGCCTCATGGGCTCCCGCTGGGGGCCAGACCGAGTGCAAGACCTTCTGGATGAGACTCGTTCTGAGCCTCTCGGTGAGTCAGATGTCTTCTCTCTCCTCCATCAGTCATCCTTCGGGGCATCGATACCGTCACCGGCGACTCGCTCCTGCATATCGCGGCTCAGTTGGCCTCCGTGGACACCATCAACAAGATCGTGGAGCGCTTTCGTTTTGAACCAAGTCACTTCTCCGTGTGGGCACGCCATGCCTTGCTCGTCCACTAGAATTATAGCGGTGACACAGCGGCTCACGTCACTGCACGCTCGGGCAATCAGACCGTCTTGGCCCAGCTCTATCGACACATCTTGGGCCACTGATCGGCGTTCTACCCCAAGGAGATGGTCATGGACGACGGACCGCCAGAGCACGTGGTCTACCCCGATGAGATAGAGGGCGACTACTCCGCGCCTGCTTTGCTGTTTCTCATCACCAATAATAACCTGGGCCGTGATGCTGCTGCCGAGGCTCGACAGGCTGGGCATGATGATCAGGTGCAGTGGCTGGATGACGTGGTTTTGAGACTTGATGGCGATGGGACGCGGCGGACAGAAGCCAACGTGGCCGAGATGATTGCGCTGATAAAGTACGAAAAGTCGCATGACGTGATGGAGGAACGACAAATAACAACAAGAATGACCAGGATGACGGGGTGAACATACGTGAGATTCTAGGCGATGGTCCATAGCAAGAACAACATAATAGAGCTGACTAATATCAAGTCGATGTGCTCGAGGCCTAATCTGAATATAGAATTGTTATTAATTTGCCTGCTTTTCGGCGGCATGTGAAAATTGTCTAAATGACCTCGACTCCATCTGAAGGAGTCTGGTGTTCTTAGACGATGAGGTTTTGAAGGGTTTGTTCTTTGGTAGCGCGTCCATGATTGAAGACGACCGAAGGGAATAAATTGCATCTAAATATAACACTCGACACAGAAAATAAAACCCTCGTTTTAAAACCTGCTGCCTATAACTACCATCATCGCAATCATCATCGCAATCATCATCCGTCCCAACATACTTGGCTCTGACTGGACTGCACCACCGTCTTCACCTACAACCGCCCCCTTAATCGCGAGCACCGTATTCACATGACTCGAAGCAAGCACGCTTTCCTCGCTAACGGCCAACAACCTCGCTGTCTTGATGACATTCTTGATCTGCCGTCCGTTGAGTTCCACCTGAGCTAGCTGGTCGAGCTGCTCCTCTGAGAGACAACACCCCCTGGAGCCTGGCTTTGCAAAAGTCTTCCAAATGTGCAGCCTGCTCGAAAAGTCGAGTTTGGGATAGTTGATGGTGAGGTGGATGCGCGATTCGAACGCCGGGTCAAAGGACGAGACTCGGTTGGTGGTGAGGAACATAACGCCCTGGTAGTACTCGAGCAATCTCAAAAAGATTGACACCAGCTTGTTCCTATGGAGAGAGGAAGATAACGACGATCGGTTTTCCAGAAACACGTCGCACTCATCCAGAAGGAGCACAGCACCCCATCTGGTCGACAATTCAAGCACACGGCCCAAGTTCTTCTCTACCTCGTCGGCATCGTTGCCCAACTCTCCGGCGCCCATGCTGTACATGGGTTTCTGCATTGTTTCGGCAACTATTTGAACGTCAGCGTGCTATCGTAGATCCACGGGCATATAGTCGCACACCTGATTCAGATGTTAGCGTCTTTCCTGTCCCGGGCTCACCGCTCAGAAGCATGATGATGCCCTTTCCTTTCGGCTCATTAGCAATTGAAGTCTTGAAGAGCGTTAACTGCCGGGATTGGTGTTACCTTTGCCCTTGATGATGTCGTCGAAATCATCTTGTCCAGACGTCTGCGCCTTGACAAAGGCTCGAATGACTCGCTTGTAGCCGTAGGACAATACAAGCTGGTCGAACGCGGTCATGTTCCAGTTAATGTCTCGTACACGATCGATATCCAGAAATGCTAAGTTCATCATAAGCAGTCGGCAAGACACGTTGGTTAAAGTACTTACCCCATTTCTTTGCCTTCAGACAGAACCCTGTGACGAGATGGGTGCAGAACGCGTAGTGTCTCTCCGAAAGGTGTTGATTGGTTACAGCTAATACCTTGGTTAGTAAAACCGACTACATGTATTAGAAATACACGGAATGAAAACGTGAGAATCGATGACGTACCTTTCGACTGTGTCAACTCTTGACCATGATTTGGAATATGCGAACGCATAAGTTGTCGGATGATATGGTCCGGAATTCCCATCGTAAAACTGTCCAACTGGTTGCCTAGTTCACTAGATGCCGTACGTTCATCAAGGGGCATCAGATCTTGCGCCTCGTGGTACTTCAAGAAAGCACTGCAGTCGACAATAATCCGTTCATCGTCTGCCTTTCATTGGGATGTCAGCTCCTCCTCATTAAAAGTTTTGATCGTCTCAATCTTCACTTACATGTTGCTTTCTTGGAGCCCCAAAGGCCGGAATCGCCAATTCATAGGCTCCAGAGTAGGCCCTATGATGAAAACCTTTGAGAAGTTCGAAAACACGACCTCTCTGAAGTAGCTGTTTTCGAAGCGTGTCGATATGTGGTTGTAAGCAACTGGGCACTACGTCGAGTTCCAAGATTGGTTTCACACCCTCGAATTGGACGATTTCCAAGGAGGATCTCTTGTAGCCAAAGGCATCTCCATCGGTATCGACATAGAGACACGTTAGACGGTATACCTTTACCTTATCACGCTCTCGCTCCCCATAGCTACCGCGATGTAAGCGGTACAAACGATCGTGTCCATCGACCACGGAGTAGACCTCGGCGCCCGGTTCGAAAAGAGCCCAAAGATAGTCGAAGGAGATGACACCATTCTTCTTCAAGTCCTGAAAATGCTGGATGTGCGGCCTGATCTCAGCGGTGATGAGATCGGTGAGGAGCTTGTAGTGCGCCTTGTCAACACTGCCCTCTTGCGCTGGCTCGGCCTCGAGAAACTCCTTCCACCTGTAGAAGAACTCTCGAAAAGGGGCATGGAATTCAAGCTTCTCGAGATTGGTGCTGATACCTTCGTAGCCAGCAAATACCGGGCCCAGCTGTTGTTTGAGAAGCGGACTCTGCACTCTGATAGAATGCAAGGCGAGTATTGGCTCGTCGGTATCACCGGTGCGTCGCTCGCGTCGCACAATGAGCGCAAACTTTGCTGAATTAGGCGTTGTCGTTGAGTTGATGTTGTCAGGGGCCCATTCTTGCCAGTCCTCACGGTGGTCTCGCCTGTAGAGATTCCTGGTCATGCTGGTCATGCCGACCTCGATCTTGTCCTTGGACTCGTCGGAATGAGACGGAGGACTATCATCTGTAGTGTCCGTGGAGGCAAGAGACGAAGAGAGGCTGCTGGAGGAGGGAGGTGATTCAGTCATGTTGCACGCACGATCTCAGAGACGCGGGACACTAGCGAAAGTCGAAGAATCTCAAATGAAGATGGGCGAAAGGGCTGAACAGGTTGAAGGAGATGTGGTGAGTGCAGAGTCAGGAGGATGATGATAATTCGCAGGGAAGGCAAGAGGTTGCCTATTTATTAGCATGCAACCCACGGAGCTCGCCTGCTTTATTTGGACATTACGGCTCGGAGGCCAGGTGCCTAGGCTAACCCTTCTTCAGGGCTACGTACGGTAATCAGAGGTAGAGCCGAGAGCACCTCTCTCAACAACAACGCTACATGCATTCGCCAATGGGCCGCAGTGACGTGGTCAACAGGACTTGGCAATCACAATTGTGTATTCACGCCCGGTTACTCAATGCCGCAGCTGGGCTGTGAGGTCTCGCATAATGGCTCGGGCTTCACGCACTGGGCATCGCCGCAATATCGCGCGCAACTGCAAAACATAGGTAAGCAGCAAGATGCACCGTTTCCTCAGGAATTATGCAGGGGCGAGGGGACTTTCGAAGTTGAAAAAATCCCATCAGTCTTGCCTGATGCGGCTGCATTGAATACGGTGTTTGCCTCTCAGCGCTCTGACATTGCCTCGCGGCGCCGTGACAATGCCTCGCGGAGCTGTGACATTGCCTTGCAGCGCTGCGACATTGCCTTATTCAAGCGAAAGCTTATTAGATTGCCTGGCGGCGTTGGGAGTTTCCCCATCCGCCGATTGTTTCAAAAAACGAGGTAGGAGCATTAACTTGTTTGTCTGCCTTGGAGCCTGGGGCTGGTACTTTTGTTGAGGCATCTGAAGTGTACCCGATCATTACTTCATAGCTCGGGAAGGTACCTACTCTTTCCTATTGACTGTCAAGCCCGACCTTCTTCTTCCTTCCTGATTCTTCATGCTTCTCCTTGGTCCACGTCAATCGATTTCCCCTTGACCCCCAACAAGACACCTATCTCCCAACAGGCGAAATGGACGACGACACCCGGAAGCTCATCCAGTCCGGCACACCCAGCCAGGCTCCGTTCCTACAGAATGTTGATGCCATCTTGAGTCATCGCATCGTCCGGGCCGATGCAAAAACCTGGGCCGACCGCCTCCGCTTTGTCACTTTTGATGACGGTACCGGACACGATGCTTTGACGACTAGGACAACCCAACCCGAGATATACGGACAATGCCAGCCTTGCGAGGCACGACTGCCGCTCCCTTCGGGCCACATCTGCGACCGGCACATTCATGATGGGCACGTCGAGAATCGCCAGGTGAAGCCGAACAAATATGAGAATCCCTGCGTGCACATCCGGAGACAGTCGTGCATCGACTGCCAGCATGTTCCTTCTTTCCCAAACGAAGGCAAGGTGACAAAGTTCCGCATCAGAAGGGTTTGCGGACCGGGAGCACCAACGCGCAGTGACTGCGATCATTTCGTCGCAGTTTCTTACTGCTGGGGCGCTCAGAACAGTGGTGCCGCCTCGAAGCCGAGCTACAAGGTGGTGGAAGAAAATGGACAGTCGCGAGATATGCGTGCGCCTGATGTCGTAATTGACCGGATTGTAGCCTTTGCTCGCGAGAACGGGTTCCGCATGATTTGGATTGACCAGGTGAGTCTATGGTTGTGACAGTTAGAGATCGTTTACTAAACTTTCATGTCCATTAGGAATGCATCGAGCAGGACAATGCCCGCGAAAAAGAACTCGCCATTCAGGCCATGGATCACGTTTACGTCCGCGCCCATACGTCAATCGGCCTGTTCAATGTCAAGCTACAACAAAGGGATCTTGATTCCCTTTTGCCCTTCTATGAAATGAGCATGGGCCAAAGTTTCGGGCGGCGCGGCATCAAGCCCAGAAGCCGCCGAAGGGAGCCTGATATCAAGGCAATCTGCGACACGCTCATCAAGATTGCTAATGATAGATGGAACACGCGCGCCTGGATCTTGCAGGAAGCCTTTGCTTCGAGTTGGAACATGATATGCCTCTTTCCCAGAGATGATGTCGTCGATGTTCGCGGCTGGGGGCTGATTTGCCACGAGTTGTCTCGGAGCGAATTGGCGATCCGCCTTGGCGCAATTCAGAACTGCTTCCACCTCTGGAGACCTCTCATACGCCATTTCATATCGACGGAAAAGGGTGTCGGTAAACATGACAGAGGGGAAACGAAGGCTCAACAAGGGGTCGGTGTCAAGATGGAAGACACGATGAATCGAGTCAACTTCTTCCATCCCACAAAGCGAACAAAAGAATTCAACTGTTGGGCCTCGAACCGCAAACCCAGGTCGACTTGTAGTGCGGCTGTCGCACTAACGTACCTACGACACCGCGGTTTGTTCAGAGTGGCTGACAAACTCGCCATTGTAGCAAACATGTGCGACTATTCCCTTCGGCTCGATACTACGCAACTCGAGAAGACGCAGAAGAGGTTGGCCGTCTGCGTCTTGGCGCTTTCTTTGGCCAACAAAGACTTCTCCTTGTTGGTTCCCCAGATGTATCGGTCACCTGCCGCGGGTAAGTCCTGTATCGCGAGCCGTTTCCACTTGAGCTAACGTCTCCTAAAGCACCTCACTTTCCCTCTGAGGATGAGGGAGAATTCAGCTGGGCGCATAGTCTGACGCTCAATACGCCATCCCTGAACGCAACGCACTGGAATCCGTCCGGAATGTGGGCTTTGGACGAGGCTGTCACATCTGTCAATCTCTCTAGCCAGGGGCTATCCTTCCCCAATCGCTTGTGGAAGCAACACTCCTTTGTGGACTTGAGCGCGCTGAAGATCGAGTACGCCCAGCCCTGGCATCGGTTGCAATCGGCCAAGGGCCGCTCGCGCCCAACCCAAGAGACGGTCAGACGCGCCACTACCCATCTTCTTTTTCAGATCATCGAGACGCTCGTCTCGCGAGGTGAAAAGCAATTGGCCGACTCTATTCTCAATTCTACCTCCAACTGGTCCTGGAGAGAGCAACGGCGCGAAGAAAGCCCACCGGAGAACGACATGGTCGAGTCTGTTGACGAGTTTCCTCCGGGCTTGAGGTTGGAGAGCCGACGACCCATGTTCACGCTGGATTCCGAGCCAGAGCTTCCAGACGGCCATTATCATCAGAGCTGGGTGATTGATCGGGCCATGCGCCAGGGCGGACTATGGACTTGGAAGGCGGCAAATCCTCCCGTGGAAGCCGACCTACCAGATACGGCTCCGGGGAAGGAGCAGAACGGGAATATCGGACCGACTCGACACAGCGACGCACTCTTTAAGGACCGGGTAGCTTCAATCATGTTTGATGGCATGGAAAAATTGCGTAAAGACACGGAAGACAACGAGTCAAAGGCCAACAAGGACAAGAACAGCGGACTGGGCGAGGTTGATGAACACCTCGTGTCACGTCCCGGAAGCCTTACCGCCTTGGTGCGGCTCGTCAATACACCGAGGAGCTTACAGTTGGATGTCAAGAATTGGCGGGCCACGTTCGACGTTGACGCGAGCTTGGGCGACGAGGTCATGGTGCTCACGCCAGCCCAGATGGCTCTGGAAGCTTTACCTCGTAATCCTTTGCGGTCTCTGAGCGTGTCTTGGGTGGTTGAGGCGGCTGGCGATGAGGAAAGCGTTAAAGCTGAAGATCCAAGGCAGAGACCCTTCAGAACAAAGGCCATGGTTCAAGGAATGTGGAGATTCAACAGGATACTTACTGAGAAGCACACTATTATATAAGTAGAAGACTGGATGTTCAAATCTCCAGGCTTGTTTTCTTCCGCCAGAGCAGCGCCAGACGAGGTCAAGATCTGAGCAGCACCCAGAATGAGGACAACTGGACAAGCGACGCCTCGTGCACAAAAATGCCTCGGGAGAATAATACAAAGAGTCATGATCTACTTTTGAACTGTCGGATGTCTCTCTTCTAGACTCCCAGACACGAGGTCCTGCAGTGCAGTGTACGTGTTGATTTTAATCGCTCAACGTGAGGCATTACCAGCTTACCATCATCATCATGAGGCATGAGGTGACAACAAACGGGTAAGAATTTTCCGATGCACACATTTCCGTGTAAGAACTTTGGCGTCAGCTCAATCAGCGCACGACGGACGAAGAACCAATGGCAATCCCAAAGCAAGGAAACATCAACCGTTGACACTAATGCCGGAAGGCCAACACCCGAGACCTCGATCAATATATTGCCAAGACCCCCGTCATCACCGGCCCACGGCCCACGGGGGGGTAATGTAGAATAAGCAGGTCCCGAGTTTGGCATAGCGCGACGAATGTCTCTCTTCCGGGCGAAGGATCAACCGTCTCTTCATTCGAGGGGAGGAATTTCGCCAGCGGCCAATAAGCCAGGGCTTACGGCTTCCCGCGTATTGAGGGAAATGTCTCATTCCAAAGCGGTGAGGGCGTAGGGCTTTCTGGTCATGGGGTTTCAATTTCTTTGTTCAAAAAGATGACGGATGTCCGGCTGATTGATTGTCTCAAATCAAAACGTCACGATCGCTGCTGCAGTCAGCTTGGAATGAAACATTGTCGGTAATTCGCCAGGTATTCGCGAGCAGCCCGAGGGATCTTCGCGACTAAGAGCCCAATGGTGCTAGCCCTGCCAGGGTTTCATCCTACGAATATGTATTCGGACTCGGACTCGGGCCAGCAGGCTGCGGTAGGGGCGAGGGGCTGTGTAAGAATAGGACCTTTGGTGCAGCTCGAGGCATATATAAAAGCAATCAAGGTTCCGCTCCAAGCTTTGCCACTCATCTCGCTCTCTGGGAACATTCCAAGGCCGAATCACCATGATTCCTTCTTCTGTGGCTTCCTTGCTGGCTCTCAGTTTCGTCGCCGTCTCGGCCCAGGATTCTTCCCTGGAGACGAGCAACTTCAACGTGACCGAGGCCCTCCTCGACCATGGCGTCGACGTGGCGGAGATTCCCGCGCTGGAGAATGATGTAAAGCGGTCGGAGAATAAGTGCGCTGTGGCAGTAAGATATCCATTTCATCCATCCACCAATTCCACGAGAGTATCTCGACTAATACCAAGCAGTGCGCCTCCCTCAAGTTCGTATACGGCGACGCGGCAGTCGAAACCAGCAACGAAGCAGCGTACGACGCCTTTACGCAAACGTACTGGTCCGAGATCCAAGCAGACGTCAACCCATCTTGCATCTTCAAGCCCTCCAAGCCAGAACACGTCTCCGTCGCCGTCCTGTTGTCTCGTCTGACGCAGTGTCCCTTCGCGGCCAAGAGCGGGGGGCACGCGGCTTTTGCGGGAGCGTCCTCGATCGAAGGCGGGATTACCATTTCGTTTGTCAAATTCAATGGCGTTTCGCTGTCCGAGGACAAGAAGATTGCGTCTATTGGGCCGGGGAACACGTGGGGTTCCGTATTTGAGCGGCTGACCGAGTTTGATGTCACCGTGCTGGGAGGGAGACTGTCGAATATCGGCGTCGGAGGTCTCATCACCGGAGGCGGGATTTCCTACTTTTCCAATCTCTACGGCTGGGCATGCGACAACGTCCACAGCTTCGAGGTACCAACCAACCAACCAATCACACACCCTCCCAACCAATCACACACCCTCCCAACCCATCCCAGGCCGCTAACTCAACTCAGGTCGTCCTCGCAAACGGCGCCATCGTCACAGCCAGCCCAACCCAGCACCCCGACCTCTACTGGGCCCTCCGCGGCGGCGGCAACAACTTTGGCCTTGTCGTCGACTTCCACCTCGACACCGTCCCGCTGCCCGGCGGCGAGATGTGGGGAGGCATGCGGATTTACGGCGAGGACAAGTTCCCGCAGGTCACGGACGCGCTCTACAACATCATCGAGAACTCGCCGCGGGATCCCAAGGCCGGGCTGTGGCTTGCCTTTGCCTTCTACAACGGGTCCAAGCTGGCGCTTCCCGAGCTGTACTACGCCGAGCCCGACGGCGGTTCGGCGGCCATTTTTGACGACTTTAATGCCATTGAGCCCATCTCGGACACGACGGGGAACCGCGTCCTCGCCTCCTTCGCAAAGGAAAACATGGAAAACAGCCCGTCGGGCCTGCGCGAGGTCTTCTCCGTCATCACCACCAAGGTCGACCGCTCCATCCTCGCCTTCGCCCGGGACCTGTACTACGAAACCATCCCGCCGCTCGTCGCCACGCCCGGCGTCAGCCCCACGCTGGTGTTCCAGGGCATCACCGTGCCCCAGCTGCGGCACATGAAGAAGACGGGGGGAAACCCGCTGGGCCTGGACGCCGCCGACGGGCCGCTGTTCCTGATTCTGGTGTCGGCCATGTGGGAAGACGAGGCCGACGACGCGGCCGTGTACGGGTGGATATCGGATATGCTGGAGAGGATCACGGCCGAGGCGAAGAGGCGTGGCGTGGACAATGATTACGTCTACATGAACTACGGGAGCCAGTTCCAAGACGTCGTCAGCACGTACGGAGCGGGCAACAAGGCCAAGTTGAAGAAGATTGCGAAAAAGTACGACCCTGGGCGGGTTTTCCAGGTGTTGCAGCCGGGATATTTCAAGCTGGACAGGGCTCCGGTTCCCGACTCAGGGTACTTTTCGCATTAGGCACTTGTGCATCAGCATTAAATCAAGTTAAATAGAAGAAATAGCTAACAATCTGTCATCCAAGAAGGCCAAGCTAAACAAGACAGCGCAACGCTCTTGTACGCTTAGAGTATAGGGTTAGAAGCAAAGCCCAGATCCAGACTCTCCCAGTTCCACAAGTCTGCCAGATCACCCAGCTCCGCCTCGGAAAGGATGCGTCCGTCGACATTCTGAGCACCCTGCAGGCTCAGAGAGACATCGTCGGGCCAGCCGCCGTTGAGAGGCACAGCGCCGTTGGGCTGGTGGCCGTTGGGGGTCCCGCCGAGCGGCATCTGGGCCTGGTCGGGGAGGGGATGGTAGCCCGTCATTGGCTGGTGGCTGGGCGGATTGCCCTGGCCCCACGGCATGTAAGAGTCGTATGAGCCGGTGGGGAGCAGAACGACGCCATCGCCCGAGCCGCTTGCCGCGGGAGGCGGCCGAACGTGCCCAGCCGCGGGCTCGGGGAGCGCGGAGCCGACAATGTAGTGCTCGGGGCTCGAGCCCGGCGCTGCCAGGGGCATGTTGGCATACAAGTCGGGGAGGGGTGCCGGCGCGGGGTGGGCGGGCAGATGGGCCACCGCGTACGGCACGGCTCCCTGCTGAACGGGCACCGTCTGTCCTTGGTCGTCGTGTCTGGGCCGCTTGTAGTGGCTGTCGTCGGACATGTTAATGTTGGGCAGCGTGCTCCTGACCCGCTGCACGAGACGCCGCAGCACGTCGTACGGCTTCTTGGCCGTGTCGGTTGCTGTGCGCAGCCGCTTGAGCGTGTTCAGCGCCGTGTCGACGGCCACGACGATGGCGTCCCGCTGCGGAATGCTCCCGTCCGAGTCGTGGAGGAGCGCAGAGCACAGCAGCGCGGCCGTGTCAAAGATGCAAAACGGCACAAAGTGGAAGGTGCCGTCTCGAGACCAAACCCACTCGAAGAAGCCGTGGACCGAGTTCATCAGCCGCAGGGCGTAGCTGATGCCGTCTCGCCTGAACTGCAGCTCGGTGCCCGCGGTGGCCCGCGACATCTGCTTGGCCATGAAGGGCCTAAAGGGCCCCAGAGCGATGGATAGGGTGCAGGTATGCATGTAGTGGCGGTGCAGGGCGATCCACGGGTACGTCCTCTCCGGCTCCAGGTCCGGGTTGTAAAAGCCATACGCCGGAGGGAACGTCTTCATAAAGTCTTCCAGGATGACCTGGTAGTCCAAGATGTCCCCATGGTCGTCGAGCATCTTGGGCGGGCCAAAGCGTTTGAAAATGAGGCCGACGAGCTCAGACTGCAGCTTCAAGTGCAGCAGCGGAGAAACCGGAAAGTCCTCAATGGTGAGGGCCGGAAGGCTCACGTTGGAGTCGCTGCGGTTGATGAGCATGGGTCGAGCAAGCAGGCAGGAAACCAGCCAGTCCCACGAATCTACGATGCACCACAGCCGTCTACGCATCTCCCGGTCAAAGTCGGACAAGGGGGCTTCCGACTCGCGGTGCAAGCCTGCAGGCACGTCAGCCGTCGTTGCTTCAACAGGGGGAACACGCCCATACCCAAGGCCTGGGCCTCTCGAACGGTGGCGCCCAGGATCTGCCAGCACTCTACAAAACGCGCCTCGGCCTTGAACCAGTAGCACGAGTGCAGCAGGTACTGCACGCTGTACATGTGGTTATGGCCGACGGGAATGGCCGTGTGGAGCTCGCGCGAGGCGTTGTGATACTGCTCCGTCAGCTGCTTGACCGAGAAGCCCAGCTCGCCCTTGAGCTGGGCCGCTAGCTCGGCATTGGTGTGCTGCACCGAGCAGGCACAGATCATGATGAGCAGACAGGTCCACGGGACACCGAGGGGGCGGTCGGCGTCGCGGTCTCTCCACCAGGCGGCATACTCCTTGATGAAGCTGGAGGGGTAGACGATGTAGTAGTAGAAGTTGACGTCCTCGACGAAGTTTTGGACGAGGGAATCTGGGGCATCAGCGACTTGCTCCACGCCGTATCGACTTCATGACCTACCGATGATGGCCCTCGGAGGCAGAATCTGAAGGGCTCGCTGCAGAGCAGGGCTCTCGGTGACGCGTACGCGGTACTGCTCCGGAGCGTTGCCATTGGCCTGCGGGGGTTAGCAAGGCGCAATCGTACGATGGCTTACAGGATACGCACGCCGATGTTCAGGTTGGAGAGCAGATGCGAGGTGGCATAGCCAATGGCCTCGAGTCCGGCGCCCTCGTCCCATTCGTCCCCGGCCGCGTCGCTCTCCAGCTCGCGCTTCCTCTTGACCTCGACCGAGGGCTCCCACACGCTATTGGCCTTGCTGGGGTCCGTCTCGGGGCGATAATTGCATCTGTCCGCCACCTTGCGCTTCTGGCAGTGATTGCAAGGCCACTCCCGGTTGCACTATGTCTCGAATGAGCACTGGCCTCCGAAGAATATCGGGAGCCCCTGGGGTGAAGGGGAGGAGGGGTGGGGTTCGTGGGGCATGGGCAAGGAGGAGAAGAGGGAGGATGTGATCTGATGTTACCTTTTGCTTGCGGCGCTGGCACTCGGTGCATGCCGGACGCAGCGAGGCTCCGTCCTTGGGAGACTTGTCGGGGGGAGAGTGATTGGCATCCATTTGAAGCGTCCGTCTGTCCTGGTTCCGGTCCGATCGATGGTCTGCGGGGAAAAGAAGGTCGACTTGGCCGGAACAGCAGGGCCACGGGAGGGACGGCACGTGATTGGGCCGGCGGAAAGATGATCCATTGTCGACGGAAGTCCCCGCTGCTTATTTGTGTAGGTTGCACAAGTCTGCACAAAGTCGCACAAGCGAGGCTCAATCCGGGGGATGAGGGAGGATGAGGTCGAGGGTGAGGAGAGGTGGAGGGTTACAGCGACTGCTCGAGATGGAATAAGTGGAGATGCCCTCGCAGGATAAATGCAATTGTTGGTTTGAACAAGGACCATTTCCGATCGGATGATCTCATCTCTGCCGAGAATGTTAGTGGCGAGTTCAGCCAAACGCAGTTCAGTTTTAGACTCCCATGTTGGTAACGTCTGAATACCCTCAATTGCTCTTCAAAGGTCAGTGCAGTCCTGCCATGTCCCGGCGGACTCGAGCTCGTGCCACTCAGCTGTTGGACGAGAGAATCTGCGAGGTGCGAACCAGGAATTCAACCGTCACACGCGTCTGCCAGGCAGCAGAATTACCGGCACTTGTCTTCTAGTGCCATCCTCCTCTCCAGGCAGCCTCAATTGACCATCGTATGACATCTCCTAGGGCTGAATTAGACTGACGCGTCCCCCCTCCCTCAGACCCCATGATGGCCCTCCCGTTGCCCTTTCCGCCCGTAATTTTCGTATCGGACCCGAGAGCCCGGCGACGAAGCTCGTGGAGATGCCCGGGGGCGATGCACCGTTGGTCCGGCTCGGCGCCGAGACGGTTTGCATGTAGCCGTTGCGTCGAGGGGTTCGCCGTTGGAGCTTGTCGGACTTCGGAACAGGTCGACGTCCGAGGGGAGCCGTCTTACGGAGTGTTGCGTGGCTCAGAGTAGCGTGAATGTGACGAGGAGAAGCACATAATTACAAGACGGCGTGTAACTGAAGACGGTTCAACGGCTACGCATTTCCTCACGACACTGCTCAACATGTCAGTCCCACCTCAACCGCCCAAAGTGAGCCACTTCCTCGAGGGCAAGAAAATCATCATCGCCGGCTCTGGCTTCGCCGGCCTCGCCTTCGTCGTGGCCCTCCGGCAGCAGTGGAACCCGTCCCTCGCGTTCCCCTCGCTCGTCATCTACGACCGCGACTCGCGCGAGCTCAGCCAGAAGCGCGAGGGCTACTCGCTGTCCGTCAACGGCATGGAAAAGGACAGCGGGCTCATCGCCCTGCGCGACCTGGGCCTGCTCGACGAGGCGCTCAGGCACGCCGTCGCGGGCGCCGACAGCGTCCGCTCGTTTCGCGTGTGGGATAAGGACTGGAACGCCCTGATGAGCATGAACTTCAAGGCGTGCGACGGGCTGCCGAC
The DNA here is from genome assembly GCA_013420875.1 of Thelonectria rubi. Lineage (NCBI taxonomy): Eukaryota > Fungi > Ascomycota > Sordariomycetes > Hypocreales > Nectriaceae > Thelonectria > Thelonectria rubi. The sequence goes on from WMHX01000034.1 coordinate 32,204, forward strand.
GGCGGGCATCCGCATCGCGCGCAAGGACTTGAGGAACGTGTTGCTCGCGGCGGGCGAGGCCAGCGACAAGATCGTCTGGGACACGACGTGCACGTCGGCCGAGCGCCTCGACAGCGGGCGCATCCGCGTGCATCTCTCGCAGGGCGACAGCACGTCGACGGACGACTGCGACCTCCTCGTCGCCGCCGACGGCGCGCACAGCAAGATCCGGGCGGCGGTCCGGCCCGACGACAGGCTCGTCTACCAGGGCGTCGTGCAGATGGGCGGCATCGGCGTCTTTCCCTCGGGCATCCCCGCGCCCGTCGACGCGAGCTGGGGCATCGCCGTGTCGGGGCAGGGCGTGTCGTGCTTCATGTCGCCCATTGACGAGCGGCGCGTCGTGTGGGCGCTGAGCCGCGAGGAGGAGGAGCCGCGGCCGAAGCTGGACGCCAAAGAGGAGGCAGCGGCGGCCCTCCTCGAGGAGGCCGGGAGCATCGGACACATGCTGGGCGGGCCGTTCCCGGCGGTGCTGGCGGCGACCGAGGCCAAGACGGCCTTTGTGCTCCCGGCCCGCGACAAGGCGCCCTTTTCGCACGCGTCGGTGCCGGCGGGCATCGTCTTCATCGGCGACAGCAACCACGCGGTGAGTCCGTTTGCCGGCAACGGGGCGAACCTGGCGCTGCGCGACGGCTGGGACCTGGCGATGCGGCTATGCGAGAGTTCAGGGCTGGACGAGGCGGTGGCGGGCTACGATAAGCTAGCGGTGCCGCGGGCCGAGAGGACGGTCAAGAGCTCGCACAACCGCATGGGCGTTGCGCATTGCTCGGGCGTCAAGTATGCGCTGTTGAGGGGGGCGTTTGGTGTTGGGAGCTGGTTGATGTGGATGACGGGGAAGTGAAGCATGTTTCCCCTGTATTTGTTAGCCGTACTCGCCTATCTCATCATCTCATTCATACATCTTCACTCTCAATCTCATCTTAATTACAGTCTTATCCATCCTTCCCTTCAGTCAGCCCCTCTCATCCCACTTGCATGACACCTCCGACCTGCTTACCAACCATTCTCCCGCCAAACACTCACGCGGCAATCAAACATTTCTCGTATCTTAAGTTCCAGCACCCATGCGAATTCACCCATGTCGTCGTCGTCATCATCTCCCCCCGTTCAACCAGTCAGCGTCACTCTATTGTCATCCCCCACTTCCCACCCGCATCGCGGATTCCACCCACACGCTTCGTTTCTTGCTCGGCATTTGCATGCGAGGGAGCTTAGGAGCTTACTTAGGCTTGGAGGCTTTGAGGTCGGGTGCTTTTGCTGACGGTCCTTTTGTGGCTCATCTCGCCTCGACACGTAACTATTTTCTCTGTCCATGAATTTCGCAAAATCAGCATTAAATCCTCTTGTGTTCTCACCTCTCGCCTCTCACCGTCTTAGACTGCCATCTCCCTACACTCGCGCCTTCATTTCCTGCTCGCCAGCGCCATCGTCCAGAGCTCCCCCGCCTCGCCCGTCCCCCTCTTCCCCGCGTCATCAACCCCCCGCCTTGAACGGCACAATGGCCAAAGAATACAAGCTCAAAGGCGTCACGTCGCTCGACCTCTCGCCCGGCGACAAGCAGGAAGTCGAGGTCGAAGGCATCCCGGACGCAAAGGTCCTGCTCGTCAACGCCGGCGGCAAGATCCAAGCCACGGGCGCAAAGTGCACTCACTATGGCGCGCCGCTGGTCAAGGGCGTCTTGACCAAGAGCGGGCGATTGACCTGCCCGTGGCATGGAGGTGAGAGAAGACAGTTTCGCTCTGGTGTAATCTACTGACATTCCACAGCCTGCTTCAACGCAAAGACGGGCGACATTGAAGACGCCCCAGCCCTCGACGGCATCCCCATCTTCAGCGTCGCCCGGCGCGACGGCGCCGTCTACGTCACGGGCGAGGAATCCGCCATCAAGTCGTCCCGCCGGAAGCCCAACTACGAGTGCGCCGCCGCCGCGGACGCGCAAAAGGGCCACGTCGTCGTCGTCGGCGGCGGTTCCGGCGCCCTGGGCACCATTGAAGGCCTCCGCGAGAACGGCTTCGCGGGCGCCATCACCGTCGTCTCCAACGAGGGGTACCTGCCCATCGATCGGCCCCGGCTGAGCAAGGGGCTGGCGACGGACGAGAAGAAGCTCGCGTGGAGAGACGAGGCCTTTTACGACGGCGCCTCGGTCAAATGGGTCGAGGGCGAGGTCACCTCTGTTGACTTCGCGGGTCGCTCCGTGGCCACCAAGGCCGGAGAGACCATCTCCTACACCAAGCTCGTCCTGGCCACGGGCGGCACGCCTCGACGACTGCCGCTGCAGGGCGTCTCGGTGCTGGAAAACATCCACACGCTGCGCACCGTCCACGACACTAAGAAGATTGTCGAGTCCATTGGCGACAAGGACGCCGGCCGCAGCATCGTCATCATCGGCTCCTCCTTTATCGGCATGGAGGTGGCCAACGCCACAGCGGGCAAGAACCCCGTCACCGTCATCGGCATGGAGAAGGCGCCCCTCGAGCGCGTGCTCGGCGAGCAGGTCGGCGCGGGCATCCAAAAGGCCCTCGAGGGCAAGGGCGTCAAGTTCTACATGGGCGCCGGCGTCGAGCGCGTCGAGCCGTCCAAGGAGGACCCGCGCAAGGTGGGAGCCGTATACCTCAAGGACGGCACCGAGATTGCGGCTGACGTGTTGATCCTCGGCGTCGGCGTGGCGCCCGCGACGGAGTACTTGAAGAACAACCGGGCGGTTAACCTGGAGAAGGACGGGTCCGTCAAGACGGACGAGAACTACAGCGTCGCCGGCCTCGACGACGTCTACGCCGTCGGCGACATCGCCACGTTCCCCTACCACGGCCCCGGCGGAGACGGCAACTTTGTGCGCATCGAGCACTGGAACGTGGCCCAGCAGTCCGGCCGCGTCGCCGCGCGGCACATTGTCGACTCGTCCACGACGGCCGAGCACTTCATCCCCGTCTTCTGGTCGGCGCTGGGCGCGCAGCTGCGATACTGCGGCAACTCGTCCCTGGGCTGGGACGAGCTCGTGCTGCAGGGCGATCCGGCGGCGGCCAAGTTTGTGGCCTACTACTGCAAGGGCGAGACGGTCGTGGCCGTGGCGAGCATGGGCAGGGATCCGGCCATGACGCAGAGCGCGGAGCTGATGAGGCGCGGGAAGATGCCGACGAGGAGTCGGTTTGACGAGGGCTTGGATGTGTTGAGTCTTGGGGTGCCTGCGTAGATTGCTTTGTTCATATGCGTGGGGATGAGAAGTCAAGATACAATGATGAAATAGTGACCTGGTCACAAATAAGCTTGAGCTCATTAAATCGTCTGCACTGGCGATGATATAAGGTCGATGCATCTGAAGACCGCAGGGAAGTACCATCTATCCAATGACAGAAATAAATCTGGAATACATGCGCAGGACCACGCATTATGCAACCTTGGAAGACTTATAAAAATACGCCACTTCCATGCTGATATACCTAGGTATTCAGACTTCTATGGCTGCTGTGGGAGGTCGGCCAACGTGAATGCTCAACATTGTCGTTCTCTTGGGTTCCCAGATAACACGCCGGTTCGCCACATGGGCTCCCACAAGACCGGGTGCCGTCACATTCTGGCATGAGACAAAGTAGACAGTCATGTTATTCCCGAAGTATCTGAGATACTTCATTTTCTGACTGTGCAACGAACGACACAAATCGATGACGTCGACAATGACACTCGACTCAACCCAATCTATCAACGCCTTTCTGACGAAGGCATGACAGCTATACTGGCCGTTGGTCGTCATGGTACGGTGACGATAGCCGTTGGATGGATGCAGGAAGTGAATGTATAAACTGATGCCCGACCAAGTTGATCCAAGTTACGCAGGTTCAAGTAAACAGCAATTGGGAATCTCCCAGACGCAACAATCATGGCCACGTCAAAACTAGCATACCAAGTCGAAAAAAAAGGTGCTTGGCCACGACGACAACGCCATCACGCAGCAGGACGTCGCTGATACGTCCGCGGCGGGCGATTCGAGCGTGACCATGAAAGCGCTGGCCTGGATGGGCAAGAACAAGGTCAAAGTCGGTACGCACGCGAGTCTCATCCACAACCTTTTAAATAACTGACGAACCCAGTCGACATCCCGAGACCCAAGATGCTCGAAGACGGCGACGTAATCCTCAAAGTCACCGGCACCACCGTCTGCGGCTCCGACCTCCACCTGTACCACGGCGCCGTCGTGCAGCTCGCCGAGGGCGACATTCTCGGCCACGAGTTCTGCGGCGTCGTCGACGAGGTCGGGCCAGCCGTCAAGGGCGTCCGCGTCGGCGGCCGCTACGTGGCCTCGTTCCAGATCGCCTGCGGCGAGTGCTGCTACTGCCGGAAGAAGCTGTCGTCGCAGTGCGAGCGGACCAACGCCAACACGACGGAGAAGGCCATGTACGGGGGCAGGACGGCGGGCATGTTTGGGTATTCGCACTTTACGGGCGGGTTTGCCGGCGGGCAGGCCGAGTATGTTCGTGTTCCGCTGGGGGATGTGAATCTGCTGGAGATTCCGGACAGTGTTCCCGACGAAAAGGGTAAGTGTTCTGATCTTTGCAGGTTCGTGACTGAGAGTGAATAGCCCTGTACATTTCCGACGTCTTGGCTACCTCATGCCACTGCGTCCAAGACACGGGAGTCTTCCCCGACGACCAAGTCGCCATCTTCGGCGCCGGCCCAATCGGCCACGGCCCAATCGGCCAAATGGCGGGCATATTCGCCCTCGAAAACGGCGCCGCAAAGATCATCTTCGTCGACACCGATCCCCGCCTCTCCTTTGTGCACTCGCGCTGGCCCCGTCGGGCACAAGGCCAAGGTGCACCTGGTCGGCTGCAAGAAGCTCTCCTCGGGAATCACGTCGAGCGAGACGGTGGTGAGCAGGCTCAAGGCCCTGTGCGGCGGGAGAGGCCCCGACGTCGCGCTGGAGTGCGCGGCGGGAGAGTACGCGAACGGTTGGGCTCATTGGTTGGAGATGGCGCTGGGGGCTGAGACGGACACGAGCGAGATTCTCAACGAGATGGTCGAGTCGGTTCGCAGCTACGGGTTGCTGTGGTGTAACGGGCGGATACGTCGGATATGTGAGTATTGAGATTTGCTCTACCTATCCCGTGTGTCATTTGCTAATCTCCTAGACCAACCACTTCAACATTGGCTCTCTCATGCAGCGCGGTATCAAGCTCATCGGCAACGGCCAGGCACCCGTCCACATGTACTGGCACGAGCTGATGGACAAGCTCGAGTCTGGAAAGCTGGATCTGCTGCAGGTGGTCTCGCATCGATGCAGGGTCGAGGATCTAGACAAGGTGTATGCCAAGTTTGAGGCGCGCGAGGATGGGATGCAAAAGGTGTTTGTGCAGACCAAGTTTTCGTTTCCGAGATGTGAGGATAGTCCCGAGTTGACTACGTATTGAGGCGAGGCGATGCAATAAATAAGCAGATCATTTGATTCAGCCTTGATTAACTCTTGGTTGGTTATGGACTCATGTCTGACTCTCAACGGGCCGCGGGATAGAGTGCTCCCAACTTACACTCCCAGCAGGAAGCTCTGTCGCCCGCACATAATCCAAAACGTAACCCTTTCTAAAATCAGGACTCGTGACAAATCTAGCAACCAAGTTGCTAATAAAATTGCGCGACAATACGAACCGGCTCAGGACGTAGTGAAGCGTATCCGCCCACGCGTGCAGCCGCGTAACCAACGCAGACTTGTCAAAGTCCTTCTGCAGCGGCTCTGCCCGCGTCTCGCGATATTGCCGAAACACGTCTGTGAGCACTTCCTTTGTCGGCTCACCGGCGGGTGACGTCTGAATGGCTGCGTGTAGCAGGTTGGCCAAGACGACGACATCTTGGATGCCGTTGTTCAATCCCAGACCGGCGTTGGGAGTGAACTTGTGGCAGGCATCTCCCACCAGCACGATGCGGCCCCAGCTCCAGTTCTTGACGATGCCTTCTTGGAGGTCTGCGATGCCGGCCGTGAGTCTCCGCGAGAAGACGTCCTTGACCTTTAACGTCTCGTTGACGGGAAAGTCGGCAATTCGATCCCCAAAATCCTCAATGTCCCTTTACGTGTACTCGTGTCGTTCCTTCGTAGGCTCCGGAAACTTCTCGTACGCCAGGATCCATCCCCTCTCGGGACCCGTAATGTACATGACGGACCGGCCCTTGTGCGTCGTCTCAAAGCTCACCCCGGGCTCCGAGGGACGCGGGAAGCTGCACCACATGCACTTGTACTCGGTGGTGAAAGGGTCCTCCTCGTCCCAGGAGACGTTCGGGTCGTCTTGCAGCGCGAGGGTGCGCATCGCTCTTCGCGTGACGCTGTGCACGCCGTCTGCGCCGAGGACGATTGAGCCGTCGTATGTGCTCCCGTCCGTGCAGGTCACGGATACGCCTTTGTTGGTCGATTGAATGTTTGCTACTTTCTTGTTGGTGAAATAACGAGCTTTGGCGGACTCGTCGAGCTCATCGTAGAGTGTTTGTATCAGCTGCGCGCGGTGGAATACCACGAGTGCCGTGCCATGGCTTTATCATATTAGTTCCGATTGAAAACCAGACCATCCATCATCAATAAAACGACTTACTTGTCTTTGAGCGCCTGCAAATCCGTGGTATGCTTATACTCGTATCCGTCAAGGAGAAACCCCTTGGCCGAGAGCAGCTCGCCGCCGATGTCCCCATCCAGGACGACAAAGTCAATGTTTGCTTGGTAGAGGGCGTGAGCGGCCACCAAGCCGGCTGGGCCACCGCCGACGATGATGATTTTGAAGGTTCCGGTTGTCATGATGTTTGCGAGTAATTGGCATTGGACAATCGGCCATGATAAAGGTGTTTCGAATCTTGTTCAAGGTGGGCCAGAGTCCCATAGAGGAAGAGGGGCGTGGGTCGTGGGTTCCAAAACTAAGAATACATCCAACTCCAAAAATCAACTGAGAAACAACCACCAAACCTAAAAATAGGTAAGTACCAAACGGAACAAGACCTCGGACATAACAAAAAAGAACAGAAAAAAAAAAGTTAAGAATAAAAAAATTATTCTTCATCCACCTCTGCCGACACAACACGGCGCCGGACATTAGTATTAACCCTATCATCGGGGTCAACCCCAGCCTCCAGGGCCGATAGCACTTGGCCCTCCCGATCCCCCCCATCGGGCAGGGCCCCGAAGAATGCCTTGAGGGCGCACAAGGCGGCCTCCTGCCGGGCGATCCTCTCCTCGGCAACCGCAAGCGCATTGGCTTCGGCGTCGTATTGGCGCTTGTGGCGCCGCTGCTGCTAATAGCAGACCACGAAGGTGGCCACGATGCCCACGACCCCCACGCCGACCCCGGCCCAGGTCCCGGATGTGTTGAGGATGGCGGAGAGGGAACTCTCCGCCGCCGCCGTCGACGTCGTCGTCATCGTCGTCATCGTCGTCATCGTCGCCATTGTCGTCATCGTCATTGTTAACGTCGTCGTCGTCGTTGTGGCCATGCTGCCGGTGCTGCGACTGCTGGTGCTTCTGGTGGTGTTGTTGCTGCTGCTGGGGTTGCTGCTGCTGGGGTTGCTGCTGCTGCGGTTGCTGCTGCTGCGGTTGCTGCTGCTGGGGTTGCTGTTGTGGTGGCGGCGATGGGCGGCGGCAATGATGGTGGTGGTGATGGGGGTGATGGTCGACGGCCGCCAGGAACTGCGAGTTCTGCTAATGGACTCTCCTTAAGACCTCCTCCCTCCTGCTACAGTCTCGGCAGTCGTTCACGTAATCTCAGTGGTAAGTACGATGGACTATTAGTCACAGCAGGCAAGATGAATGGTGCAGAGTAAGAGAAAGCCGGCAATGTGACCTTAAGATTTTCCACCAGACTAATAATATCCCCTTGCTATGCGGTAACTCGTAGGATTCGTACTATTGATAGCACAATGATAACAGAACGTACCCCTCTTGCGCCGAGACTGCTCCTTAGATAATTTTCCCGACTTTAACATCCTTGGCTTCCTGGCCCCTACGCATCATTAGCAACGTCAATAATAGTGGCTTCAAGGAATCTACCTGCTGGCTGAGATTCCAGTTTAGTCGCAGTGGTCGATTTCTTAACGCTAGTCGTAAGGAAGCGAGGCTGATTCGGTGTCCCCTTGCATGCAGTTTCCTTTTGGGCACATTTGGTGGCGCGAGAGTCGACGGACGCAATGGCATTGCCGATAGCGTCAGCAATACGGCTGGAGTGGGAACCGTATGCAGTAGCGATGGTCGGTAGGGACGCCACAGGGGCGGCGGCAACAGCGTTGATGGTCTGGGTAATAGCCTCAATAAGGGCAGCGGCGACAGCTGGTGCGGACGAGCCTGTTGCCGCTTTGAATATGTCTATCAAGATGAGAGGAAAGAACTTATAGACCACCAGTCTACTCGTCTGAGATATAGCGCCCGAGGGATCCTCCATGTTACTTATTGCGACACGGAGGTTGACCAGGTGTTTCACTGCTTCGTCATCGGCTGGGCCGGATTCGGCCAGGCTCATGCCGGTCTTGGTGATGGCAGCAGTCAGGACGGTAGCAACAGCCCGTGCCTCAGCAGCTGGCACTGCAGCAACGACATTGGCGGCAGAAGTAATCGCGTCAGCTATAACAGTAGTCATAGCCAATACCTGGGCAGGCGATACGGCGGAGGCGGCTGTACAAACTGCAGTAGTGATGGCTGTTATGGTTGGTGGCTCAGCCTCGCCATGCAAGCCCTCATACCCAGAAGCCGGCGGGGGTTCTTTTCTCGCGGCCTTGAGCCGCCCCTTTAGACGGTTTCGCCACGCTCGAAATCGCTGTGAGGCCTTGTCCATACTCGATTTCCCCGATTTTGGCTGGTGGAACTTGAATGTAAGTATTTTTGGTCGATTTTGTCTGTCGCTTGGGAATGATAGACTGTTATTATAACCCGAGCAGGGATAAATAGCTATATATATAGCTAGACATAGCTGGCCACGTTGCCTTTTATGCCCTTGAGGCTTATGCCTCGAACTAACTCGGGCGCTGACATCAGTTCGGCGTGCCGTTACTTGCCGCTCAGCGGACATTTATTATGCCGAGCTCCTTAGATAGCGTAACCATCTCGCCGAAACTAGGTTTAGGAGGGAAAGCTATTAGTAGAGACTTTCCGCTGCCGAGAGTATCCGTTAAGGGGACAGATTTACTACTCCATGAGCAGCTTCTCGCTTGGAGGTGGTGATGCTTCGGTGCATCTCGGAACAAGCCGCTTTTGAAGTGTCAAGACGAGGACTTCAATATATGGCAAGTTACTCGGGTTGCTTCAAAACTGAATGCAAACGCGGACGCGACACAGCCGCTCGCCTTCTCCCAATCACCGTTTAAATAGAGCACATCTCTCGGATGCACCCAATAAGCTTACCTATTCTTAGACCCAGGCAACACAAATCCCCGGCCGTGCTTTTGTTTCGCTTAGAAGTCAGTTGCAGATATGTACGATGCATGCATCATGTCGCGGATGGTTCGTTGCCCTCGCACGGAGCCGACGCATCCAATGCCTCGTTTTAGTAAGGCTCCAGGCGGTCCATCAACCCCGGAGCTGGCCGAATCTTGCCTGTGTGCCGCTTGGCAGGGGTCGTGAGAGGGCTTTTGAGGAGTTTGAGATGGGAATTGATAAAAAGAGTTCTTGCATCATCGCTCGGTGTGGTGATGCCTTGTGGTGATCCAGGAGTTGTAATATTAATGTGAACTGATGATTGGCCGTAGTTCGGTCACTTCGGTATGACTCGAGGACCGAAGTTCCGACCATATGGGTTGTACTTGTTGTTTCTGTTATGATTCTGTCCTTGCACCGCCTGATTACATGTAATCCCCGGTGCAGTTTCTCCCGACTCCCATTGATTCTACAGATTATTCACCAGTCGGCTATAGGACCAAGTACCTGCAATACATCCCTCAGTACTTCAAAGCCACATCAAGAACAATCCTAGGCACGTCGTCCAACCCATCAGGCAGAGTATACGTAAAATTCCAAAACTCAAAGTCTCGGATCGGACTGCTGCTGCCTCCATACCCGCCCGCAAACGACAGCTCGTACGTCTCGTTGACGTTGCCCGACACCTTCACCTCGAGTCCTTGCACGTCTTTCCAACCGGAAATGGTTCGCTTCTTGGCAAAGGTGCCCACGGCAAAAGTGAAGATGGAATCAGAGGTCCCGTTGGGGTATGAGAGCGTGAGCTGTCCAGGCTTGACTTTGGCGTTGAGCGCCATTTCTGTAGGATAGAGCTGCGCGTGTTAGTGCTTTTCCTGTTGGCGGCAAGACCTGATGGAAGCCAATCTTGGACGTCTGTTTGAAACTGGACTTACCGAGATGAAAGAAATCTCTCGTCCGGTATTCCACTGAATCACAGCCGGGTTGAACGACTCCTGAGATCGAGCCGGTCCTCCGACAACAATCTCGTCAAACGACTCGGCGCCAATGGTGATGTTATCAGACAGCCAAGTGGTGAAATTACGTGGAGCGTTATCGAAGGGCGGCGACCACGTCGACGTTTTGAATGTGTGCTCGCCCTTGAAATTCGACAAACCCTTGACAATCTTCTTCGGAATCAGTTTCTTGTGCGTGTCGGCGAGGACGGCGAAGAGCGGCGCCCACGCGTAATCGGCCATGTGTGACATGACTTGAGGCTATCGGACTTGTCAGCATTCAAGTAACCGGCCTTAATCAACACAGCGAACAGCCAGACAAACCTTTGAGATCAGCCCAGACGCTTCCTTGCCAATCAGGGGCCAAAACCACAGAGCCATCAAGCTCAAGTACCGGTTCATATCGTACCCGTAGGACCGGTCCCACGGCCCTGCCATGTTCTTCAAACCGGGGTGCCACAGCTCCGAGACGGCCTCCCACGTGTAGTTTATCATGCGAGGGCCGTTCTTGCTCATGACAGAGCTGCCGGGGAGGTACTTGCTCCACAGGATCAGGCCGAAGAGCGACACGCCCGTGTAGGTGCCCGAGTTGAACTCAGAGAGCGTGTTTCGCTCGTTGAAGAGGTCGATAATCTCTTGGGCGTATGTTTCGCCCGCCTTGGTCATGTTTGTGTCCTTGAGGCGTCGACCGGTCCATCCAGAGACAAAGGCGCGCATGATGGACTGCGTAGGGTGATTAGCATTAAAGGCGCCCCGTTTCTTAGCAATTCTCGTCTAGATGACTCACAGGGTTGCTATAGGCGGGGTAAAGGTTATCCTCGGAGGAGTCCAGGTGGCCAAACCGATACGAGTCTCCGACAGTCGCGTTGTAGAGAGACTCCAAGATGAGCTTCTGCGTCGACTTGTCGAGCAGATGGGAAAACTCCTCCATGGCGAGAACCAGCGTCGTGCCGACGAAGCCGCGCCAGTTGGGGTCCCACGAGCCGTAGATTTCGGCCGGGTAATACGTTGAACCGACATATGGCTCTTCCGGCTCTTGTTGGTAGTCTCCGAACCTACGGCCATTAACTTTTGTTCGTCATCGTTCGCGCAAACGTACCACTCTTCGGATTTGACCTTGTATTGTCCCGAAATGATATTCTTAATAATCTTCTCGGCCTCGACGACGTCGGTCCCCTCGTTCCTGGCCAATAGGCCAAACGCGTACCAAGCCGAGCTGCGAGTCTCATGCCGCAGGGCCACACTGGCACCAAAGTCATAGAGATAGCCCGCGTCCGAGTCGTAGTAGAGGTCCATCCACTCCATCGACTCGGTGAACATTTGCCTCGCATTGGGGGATAAGTTGTTGATGTAGGATGCAAAGACGCCATTGGTCAGGGCGAATAGCCCGACTAGGTTGGAACTGAATAGACGCATGGTGGCGAAGTGTGGCCCAGGTTTGCAGAATGCGTTGGTGACGGGACAAATGGCTCTTATTGCAAGTCGGCGGTGTGCAATCATACACTACGTTTCCAGCGCTATTTCGCTTCGGCCATATTGCTCAAAGGAGTGCGATGCAGGCATCAATCATCTCAGGGCGGGGACGGCGATAGGACAATGCGGCCATCTGCCTCGGCACTGAAAGACACTATTTCGAGCCAAAGCACAGTCGTATCTACTTCCCACTAGAACCACCGCCAAAGGGCTAATTGGACCGGCCTTGATCAGGCTGATCTCACGTCCGGCATCCGGCCCGATGTTCGCCGGACGCACCACAACCCCGCGTTTCCAAAGCGGTCAAACGAGGTGACGATCGTTATCACGCGACAGATGGGGAAGGGCCGGGGCCACGAACTCAAAGTGTCCAGACGGATGCCCGTTTGGACCTGGTTCTCCGAATCTCCACGACTATCGGAGAGGGGTCGTGAGAGAACGGCCGAGTTGACCGATATTGAGGTGAACCGTGACCGTGCGGGGCGCTCTATCGTGCGTAGGCAACTCATTCGATCTTACTTGAGAACTGGGTAAGGCAGTGTACCAATATCCAGGTCAATCTTCTTCCACGCGGACCTCTTCCCCTCCAACAAACACAGCAGCCATGGCCTCTTCCCTCCAGTACCAAACTACAGCCATTGTCGCGCCGGGCCCAATCGCCACGAAAGCAATCAAGATGACCGCAGCGGCGAACGAGGTGACAACCCGAGCTCGACCAACTCTCTTCATATCCCAGACAGCAGATACACACCAGACGTATGGGACCAAGCAATAGCTGCAGAGATTTGTGAACGAGTTTTCTCCCCCCTGAATGAAATTCGACCACCACTCCATGTCGCCTGAGATCTGAACGAGAGTGAACCAATACAGCATGGCGGAAAGACAGGCAATGGCCGCGTAGGCGCGTCTGAGGTGCGCCATGTCTGCCCCCCCTTGCCTTGCTGCCCTGGGGGTGTCTGGAGAAGCTGTCCAGGTACTCAAGGCTTCAACTCCCCAAGAAAACAGCGCACTGTACATGGGCGAAATCCACAGATGACCCCAGTCGTCTCCCGGGACGAAGATGAGAACACATGTCAAAACGTGGCCAGCCAAAACAGGATAGCCAAAATGAACTCCCCGTCGAAGGGGCCACCAGTAACTTTCGGCGTCGGATGCCAAAGTGTAGACCGCGCAGTACAATGGCATCGCGACGGCGATACCAACCAGTCTGGCGGCCAGGAACCAGGCAGTTGGGCTGCACATGGTTAGCAAGAAAGCGCCATTGGTTCGAGTTCAATACCTACAATGCGAGCACGGTGAGTTGGTTTCGGTCTCGGAAACCCTCGATTGCCATGATTACAAATAGCGACAGTCCGTAGCCGAGAAAGTACATATACAATGGATCGAGCTCAGGCAAGCCAAGTTCCGCATACATCGTCTTCGCAGGTACAGAGGATGTATTCCCCAAGGTGTATGAGGCAGGGAGTAAGACAGCAACCGCGCTGCAGGTCAAGTAGAACACAACCAAAAGCCACTGCAAGACTCCTCTTGAGCCAGGCTCAGTCATCAGCTCGTCCTTGTACGGCACGAGCTTTCCCTGGCACGGCAGAGCCAACATGTCCAGCTTTTCACTCCCCGGAATCTGGGCCGAGAAGCTGAGCGTGGTGACCTCTTCCTTGACCAGGGGAAGAAGGTAGAGAGCAGTGAACTTTTGTAATGGGCCGTCGAGGGACTCGGTGAGTTGTCTTTTGTGCGAGTACTTGAGAATCTTCATCATCCTGGGCCGACGAAGGGTTTGCACCTTGTCAAAAATATGCGAGATCTGAGCGAGGTCTGGTCGAGCGGAACCAGAGTTACCAGATGCTCGAAGGGCCTTGACCAAGCCATTTGTGAGCGTCGCTGCACTCTCGATAGCCGCGTTGCCTCCATGGCCCCCAATGGGATGAACCTGAAGCCAATTAACAAATATACCGAGGAGCGGGTGAATAAGTTGGATCTTGCCTTGTGTGCAGAATCGCCGAGCGTAAAGATTCTGCTGAAATACCACCGCTTGTAGATGTACTCTGGCAGAGGCGTCATAACAGCGGCGATTCGGTTATCGATCAGACTGGAAAATTTCAAGCTAGGCAAGATATCATCGTTGCGCGACTGATCCAAGGCATCTTGAACATCATGTTCGGTATACCGTGGAATGTTCGAGCCACGCAATGCCTTTTCCAATTTCTGGAAACGAAACCAATAGACGCGGCCGTTGGGGCCACCGGTTATCAAATAGGACGACCCGTCCCGAAAGACGCCGTGCAGGCCGCCCGCGGATATTCCCTGGCATGGATGAGAGATTCCGAAGATGCAGTTGTACTCGCATGGAAGCTCTGTTTACAAGGTCAGCATTTACTCTTGGAATCCGCTTGAGAACTTGCCTTCTTCCTCGAACCAGCCCGGCTGCACGTCGTTAGCCAGCCTCCGCATCTCACTCCGGACTTTGCTATGAATGCCATCGGCGCCGATGAGCATGTCGCCTTCAAAGCTTGTCGCGTCGGCGGTAACGGCGTTTACGCCGTCGCCGTGCAGCTCGACCTTGACTACGCGTTTTCCCGGGATAATTTTGGACTTGTCCCTGATATTCTCGTACAGAACTTGCAACAGAGATTGACGGTCGAGGAAGATCATGGGGTATCCGTGCCTGAAGCCGTCAGCAACCTTGCATGCAGGCTTCGTGCTGGAGTTCGTCTCACCGTTTGATATAGTGCCGGTGCATGTCTTTGTACGTTGCAAGCGGCAGACCCCGTTGGTTTCGAAAGGTAAAGGTATCAACAGGCGGTGCCATCTGCGCAATCTTGTGATAGAGCCCAAGTTGGTCGAGTATACGGTTCCCGTGAGGCAGCAGGCCGATGCTGGCCCCAACCTGCGGTGCGATGGTCGGGTGGGATTCCAGGACGACGTAGTCGATGCCGTTCTCCTGGAGCATGTTGGCGAGCGAGAGCCCGGCCACGCTCGCCCCGACTATGACGACTTTGAATGGCTGATGGTGAGGCATGGCGACCATGAGGGTTCGAAACCAAGAGGGGAATGGTTTGATGATTAAAGCCTGAAGATGAGGCTTTAGGTGAGAAAGACGCCAAAGCCAACAAACATGTTAGCGTCTCAACAGCAGACGCATCCCTGTTTTTACCTAGGATGTCAGCTCAACATGTAACGGATAGTCCGGGAACCGGTGGGCCTTTCAAGAAATTCAGATGCAACCCGAACTTCTCAGAATCTCAGAATCAGATAAGACTCACAGAATAGAGCAATCCCAGTCATGACCAACTCTAACAGTCCTCTTTCCGGTTTTATCTATCTGTACTCCAATCAATTCGCCCAAATCCCTTCAGTGCGTGCCCGTCTAAAGAAATAAACCAAACTGATGACCAGTCCCAGCCCTGCCAAGCCCACGGCCATATACCAAGCCGCCCGGTACCCAAACAATATCTCCTCGTCCGTCTCTCCGCCACCATTCACGTGCACCTCGACCGTCGCCGCGAACCCGAGCCCCAGGCTGATGCTGTAGTTGACCACGGTGCTGACCAAGCTGGCCGCTATCCCCTGGTGCTCCTTCTTGACCGAGTTGGAGAGGATCAAGGTCCCGGCCGGGAACGACATGTCCATGCCCCAAGTCATGACGACCAGGCTGAAGAAGGACTGGAACCAGTACGACTGTCCCACCGGAGCCGACATCATCAAGACGGTCCCGACGGTGAAGGAGACGAGCGCGATGAGCATCACCAAGGCCGGGTGCGTAAAGTGCAGCAGCCACGCCGTCGTCATGGACGCAAGCGCCCCGGATATCGCCACCGGGCTCATCCACGCGGCCGTGAGGAGCGGCGACGCCCCGCGCAGCAGCTGGAAGAACTGCCAGGTGTAGTAGATCCAAATGCCAAACGACGCCCAGCCGCACGCGATGCAGCCCAGGATAAAGGCCACGTCGCCGCTGAGCACGTCAAAGGGGATCAGGGGGTTGGACGAGACGCGGAGTTCGATGTAGAAGAAGACGGGCACCAGCAACACGCCAACAATGAGGAGCACGTAGACGTACGGCTTCTCCCATCCGACGATGGGCGCCTGGTTCCAAGCAAAGTTGAAGAGCACCAGGGCGGTGATTCCCACCGAGGCACCCAGCAGGTCGAGCTGGGCCACTATCTCTCGATAGGTCAGGTGCGCCAGGGAGATTTTGTGAGGCGGATCGGGGATGACGACGACGGCAATGGCCGTGATAACTACCAGGCCAATTGCAAACGAGTAAAAGGCCCACGGCCACCAAGATTCGTCTCCGTAGACGAAGAGGCCGGCAAACGCGGCGGCAAAGACGTTGCCTCCAGGGGCACAAGCGCCAAAGAGAGCAAAGGCAATCGTTTTCCTCGGACCCGGTCGGTAGGTAGCTCCCAGAATGGCCAAGCCGTTGGGCAGGACAATGGCCGGTCCGATCCCTTGCAGGACTCGAGCAAAGATGAAGAGCACGTGGTTGGAGTAGGTGGAAAGGCCCAACACCATAGACCAGAAGGCGAACCAGACAAAGCCAATCAGGAACATGACCTTGTATCCAAACAGGTCGCCGAACCGCCCAGACACGAGGATAAAGGTGCCGACGGTGAGGCTGTAGCCGGCAATCAACCAGCTGAGCTCGGCCGGGTTGCTGAGAGAAAACGAGTCGCCGACGACGTGGAGCAGGTTGAGGCAGTTCCCCAGGGCGCCCTGGGTCATGAACTGGGCCATGCAAATGACGGAGACGAAGAGCACCTCGCGCGGCAGCGAGAAGGTGTCGGCGATGGACGCGGCCGACTTTGTGCGGGCGAGTTCTTCATCGTTGGGGCTGGAGACGATGTCGCCCTCTTCCGGGAGCTCGTAGTCTGCGATTGATCAGCGAGTTGCTCAGATGTAATACGCAGTGAGACGTCTCCGACATCGGCATACCCGAGTGTGATTCGACAACGGCCATATCGGCAGATGGCTGCCCGACTGAGCAAATAGGATCCCTGGGATGCGTAGTACGAACCGACTAATCTGACTCGCCTATCCCGAAAAGACTTGTGTGGAAATTTCGACATGGCCTGTTGAAAATAGGCGAAGCGAATTTTCTCTATGGATGGATCAATCGACCAGGGGCAAGATGGAACATCACATGATTGATAAGAATCAAAGACCTTGACATCATCGCCAGGCCGGGGTTACTCGCAAATTGTGTAGGTAGCGGGTCACAAGGTGGAGACGATGAATGGAAAGTCTTGTTATCGCGGACGAAGCGGATGAGACGGATAAAGTTGAAGGACATGGAAAGGTCTAGTATCTGCTTCAATAACAGTACCTGAGTGTCTATAGAGGTAGGCGACTTGACTTGTGGTCAGGACTTTCAGGTGCGAAGGCAGTCTTATAGCTCGATCAGTAGCTCCATCCTTGGAAAATATGAGCACTCTTAACTTAGTACACTCTGAATATCAAGTCTTGGAGGGAAGAGAAGTGTGTAAATACAAAACGATGTGATCTTTATTTCTTCTTCGGGAAATTAAATGTATCATGGATTTGCCGCTGTGTATAACCAGGAGCCTAGCGAAAATGAAACCTCGGATGAGGCATTCGTTGGTTGGATATAATCTCTGTTGATCAGATAAGAAGAGTAAAGTAAAGGCAGAATACTAGAAAATGAAAATCAAAGTTATAACCTGCCTCAATATAAACATAAGTAAGCTACATTAGTACCGAAATCCAAATAAGTCAGTACACTGACTTATTCCGATTAATAGGCTACTCCAGCCAGGTTGCTTACCCTAGAGAAGACTAATTCATTGGATTTTCAAATGGAACATCTTACACCTATTCCCAAATTTGCAGCGTGAAGTACCTCCCGTTAATAAAAAAAACCTTTGCCTCCTTTCTATCACATCGGAGATAACACAACCAAGATGCCGCAAACTACGTGCATAAGAGAGAACCATCAATCTCTCATCAGATCTAGACACGGCCTCGCACGTGCCACTTACGATACGGCGAACTAGCTCATCCCCTCGTCTGACCTTTTCTCCCCTTTACGAATCCGATAAACGACACGCGAACCCGACGAGAACAACGTCAACCTCAGCGAGACCGACGTCCATTGGTTCCTATAAGCCGCCTCTCAGTTGATCTCGCAGGGATGAACCAGACGACTCGCCCCGCCTACTACACCCGCCTCGGCCACAAAAAGTCTCGCAAGGGTTGCCTCCGCTGCAAGGCACGCCACGTCAAGGTATGAACTGTCACCGAGCGCTCCTGGCCTCCCATGTTCCCTCCAGGCTCACTGCCTGTAGTGCGATGAGAAGCGGCCTTGCACAAACTGCGTCCGCTTCGAGATCCCGTGCAGCCTCTTAAACGCTCCTCCCGCCCCGCCCCCTCAACCTCGCCCAGCGCCTTCTCGTCGCGCGGCGGCGCCTCGAGAAGGAGAAGATGGCCGGCCTGCGACTTCTCCTCAATATGCGCAGCCCCCCGGCGAGCCGAGTCCAGGCCAGCTTTCCGCGCCGTCGCCGCAGCAAGCGTTGGTGCCTTCGCCCCTGAGCTTCAACGGCAGCGAGGGCGACCACGAGCTGTCGCCTCTGTGGATGCAGAGTCTGCGGCTGCTCCATCACTACAGCACCGAGGTGTGTGCGTCCCTGTCTCGAGATGCAGCCATGGTTGAGACTTGGAGGTCGGCTGTGCCGGAGACGGCGTTTACTCATGTAAGCTTTCATATCAACTGACTGCAGTCCAATGCCAATTCTCGCAGAAATTCCTAATGCATGGCCTCCTCGCCATCTCTGCCATCCACTACGCTCACACACACCCCGAACACCAAAAGGAATACGTCCTCGTGTCAAACCACTACCAGACACTCGCCCTCCAGTTCTTCTCCACCCACCTCGACGAGATCAACGCCGACAACTTCGAACCCTACTTCTTCCTCGCCACCTTCATCTTCTTGCTGACCATGTGGTCCATCTCCCACCCGGACCACGACCAACCCCTCACCCCCAAGGCCGTGGCGCAGGCCTTCCAGCTCCTGCAGGGCATCAAGCTCATCATCGCCTTCAAACCCATGGAGAACTGGAGCCAGGACGGGCCCCTGGCGCCCCTCATCCACTCGATGCAGCCGGCGCAGGCCAAGCCCTCGGGGCCGTTCCAGGCGCGGATGGACCGGCTTACGGTACTGGCGAGGGGCCTGGCGCCGTCGCTCGACACCATCAACACGCAGTCGTCGTGCCTGCTCGCCATCGAGGCGCTGCGGAACACGCACTGCGCCAGCCGGGCGAGGGGCATCGGGCCCGGGGCCCGCGAGATTTGGATCTGGCCGGTGACGCTGTCGCGCTTCTTCGTCGACCTGATTAGCGAGAACCATGCCGTGGCGCTGATTATTGTCGCGCACTACGCGGCCTTGGCGAGGCCGTTTGAGCATCCGAGCTGGGTCAACAAGGGGTGGACGAGGAATGTGCTGGCGGCGGTCGAGTCGGCCCTGGAGGGGGAGTGGCTGGAGTGGATTGCCTGGCCGAAGAAGTCGATGGAGGAGTGTATAGATGTGGACGAGATGGAGGTGAGCACTCTAGCCCAGGCGTGAACACGATACCCAAAAATTGCTATAAGCTCTGTTGACGGTGAGGAGTTTAGGCCAATTGAGCTGTAAACATCGGCGACTTGGCTCTCAATCATCTATGACTATCATCTCATGTGCATGCTAACTCGAATCAAACCTGAGCAATTCATAAACGACAAATAACCCCCCAGTCTGAACGCATTGTCGTGTCATACATGTACCTCCCGCCGGACAGATGACATTTCCATCTACACGCTGGTGTGACGACCCCTGAATTTAGCAGAGCGCGACCGAGGAACAACCCATCTGATTCCCTTGCCGGTCCGCTTAATTCTGCCATGCCCTCGTCGTGACGTGATCTTGGACGAGAAGCTCGCCTCCTGGGCCGCGCCGGGGGCTCTTAGTCGGAGTCCTCCTTTGTGGGCTCTGCTTCGACGGGCTTCTGGCCGTAGATGATGGTCCTGCGCAGAGATTAGCAGCTAGTCAGACATGCACCAACCGAAGCATCGCATCATTGCTGCTTACATCTCCACGTATGCGTGCGTGGCCGGGTTCATCAGCTCCTTTCTCAGCGAAGCCAAGAACAGCTGCGCATCATCGTACTCCCACTACACGGCAAACGTTAGCCCTCATACCTCACCCTGTGCTGTTTCTCTTCGACTCACCCCCAACATCTCCGTCAACCCCCGAATGGAAAACCCCTCGATGCCCTGCAGAACAAACTGTCTGTTCCAGAGCCCCCACTGCTTCAGCCGCTTGTCCTTGGGCCACGTGCCGATGGGCACCTTGACGCGGCGCTCCGACACGCCCGTGAAGCCGGCGGCGCGCACCGCGTCGGCCGCCTTGTCGTCGTAGAAGAAGCACTTGCCCATGGCGTCGCCGATCTGCTCAAAGATGTCGACCCACTTGTTGAGCGGCGAGTCGGGCTTGAGGGAGCCGTCGTCGGACCGCGAGATGCCCCAGAGCTCGACGTGCTCGACGAAGCCGCCCGGCTTGACGTGCTTGAAGGCCTTCTTGTGGAACTCGATCCAGTCGGGGATGCAGCCCGTCATGGCGCGGATGTGCACCAGGTCGAACTTGTTCTCGGGGTACGTCCAGTCCTTGTTGATGTCGTCGACCTCGAACTTGCAGTTGGGGGGGACGAAGGACGGCTGGATGGGGGAGAGGTCCACGCCCACCACCTCGGCCGAGGGGTGTTGGTCTGCGAACTCGCTGGTTGGGTGTTAGACACGGGTTGGTTGTCTGGCCCCGGAGGCAACATGCTTACATTGCCCAGATGCCGGTCCCGCAGCCAACGTCTAGTACGTCCTGGTTTGGTCAGTGGTGGACGGGGGAATTGGACGGGTTGGGTACCTGAGGGCTGTCGCCAATGGGAGCAACGGAGAGCTGGCCATCGAGGACGATGCGATACATTTCATGCCTACCATTGTCAGAGGACGGGCTTGATAAACGAAAAGCCAGCACCGACATACATCAAGTCTTCAGCCTCCTGCTGGCGATCATCATTGGGACCCCTTTCCACGTCAGCATCAAAGCACCCAACACACAAACCCGGCCTCACCAGTAAGAGCCATCCTGGTAAGCGTGGTACCGCCGGCCGTTCTCCCACTTGTAGTTCAAGATGGAGGTTCGCAGCGACGTGGTATCCGTCACGTCGGTCCTATGCACACGGTCACGGCTTGAACCAACACATTGCAGGTGTTTGTTGCATCTTACGATACGGAATAAGTGGAGTCGGCGTCGTCGGCGTCCTACGAGGCCATGGTCAGCGAGCTGTCGATGGAGAGAGTCAGGTGACGTACGACTTCAATAACGGCGCCGGCGGGCCGCACTTCGTCAGTCTCGGGACACATGGCGGCACTCGGGAGGGTTTATTTCTTCGCAACGAGGGTAACGAAGGATCAATCTGCAAGAGTGAGGGGAATAAACGAATGGGAACAGAGTCGATTTAATTTATTATTAAACCGGGGGTGTAACACCGGGACTGGGTCAACACGCAGCTCTCATCCTTGTTCATGCATACATATTGCAGTGCGTCCAGGGGGAACAGATGGCTCAAGACAACCCGGTTACCGTCATAAGCAACGAGGAAGTTTGTTTCTTTTTGTGCGGGCGCATGATGTTCGCTGGCTACGCGAGGGGGAGGGGTTGCATTAGCTGCGTAGCATTCGCTGCATTCACTGCGTGTAGTCGCCAAGACCGCCCGACGTGTGATGAAAAAGTGACCGTCACGCGGCGGGTACAAGCGCAGGCTTTTCTTTCTTTTCTCTTTCCTCGTCTCGGCTAGAAGGCGAAGCGTGAGGGGAGAGACGAGGGTGAAAGGATACTAGGGGTTGTGATTGGTTGATTTGGGGTGATGATGGAGGCGTTTCCCCAGCCATCTTCATGCGCGCCGGTCCTCGCTTAGGACCGCGTGGCGGGAGGAGTTTTCGTTTGTTTTTGCGCTTCGGGCCGAGGGCTGCCGATCTTTAGTGTTGAGATTCAGGAGAGGATGAATCTAAGAAACTATGAGTAGAATATTAACTGCATTTACTTTAATATTCTCCCCAGATTCTATCAGTTTATAAGCAATAAATAATTTAATCTAGCCTAAAGAATTATAATAATAGCTTCTATAAACCTCTCCCGCAACCGCTCCCCGTACCGCTACACCCCAAACGGCCCCGGGATCAGCACCAGCGCCACCAGCCCGAGCAGCGTGTTCGTCCCCCCATCCCACGCCCAGCCAGAGAAGATCTGTCCGTGGGCTACTTTCTGCCATTCTTGTCTGAGCAAAACGCGTGCTGACAATATGAAGCTTGAAAGAGGAGTTTCAAGAGCGAGGCTTGCCAAGAGATGGACTTGGAGTAGAACTCGGGGCTGGTTGCTGAGACGGCAAGTTTTCAACATGTTCAACGACACGTCACCGCCACATCCAAATCATCAGAAGGTCCCGTATTCTTGCTGCGGGCTAATTTTGGCTCTGAGGTTGTCGCGCCTCTCTCCATGATACCAACGTTCCAAGATTTGTATCATGCTTAGGTGGGCTTGGCTCTGGTGCTGTGCCTGTGCTGTGTGCGGGAAGAAGGTTCTGACACCGAGGGTTGTAATTAGTCTAAACTGCCTTCAACCACTTCACCAGCATCCAAACACTCAACTCCCTTGTCTCTCTTCCTTTCACTTCAAATCCATTGACCGCCTCGCAAGGCACTGCAAAGAAGATTACCTTATTCAAGCCTTGTACAATGAAGGCTTCGCCACTTGTTCTCCTCTCTCTCGGCGTCCTTGCTGGTGCGTCCTGTCCTGACAGTGACCCGCAAGCACGACACCATGGAAGGTCGGAAAAGTCCTTGGAAGCCCCTCTTCAGGCTGATCAGATCCATATTCGGCGCGGCGAGCTACACTGAAGGCACTACGTCGGGCGGGTCGACATCCACGGGCCATTCGGATGCCTTTTCAACCACCCATGGAAACCGTGAAGTCGGCAGCCAGACGATGCAAAACATCAACCATCGAGCCCAACAGCGCGCACACTCCAGCCGCAATCAACGGGCGTCCGTCGTTGGGTAAGTTGCCCAAACGGAGCACGAGAACGTCAGCACGAGGGCACGGCGGTTTTGCGCCACATTGCACAGATGCAACGATGCAGTGATTGTCAATTACAAGCACTCGCGTTTTACATGTGTGGCATTGCATTTATTAAAGCATCGAATCGTGGAGGGATCCGTCATGTCTCAAGCACGCTGAATGAATTCGCCCGTCTCGAGAATCCTATCCCCGGGCTTGAGCTTGCTCTGAGGAGGGCGTTGCCAGTTCAGAACCGTCTTGCCTTGTTCCAGCATCCTTTTCCTCTCCCAACTCCATAGCACTTTGAGCTCTGTCACAGGGCCGCTCGTATAGTTGATTACGACTTCCGAAGGGGGTGGTTGAGGTGTGTCCGGCCAGTCGATAAAGTTCGGGGCGTCTTTATAGGTGGTGATCTGTTTGCCTCCACGTCGACTTTCAGACCATTTGGTGAGAAGCTCGCGAAATGATGAAACCGGGTGATCAAGCTCGACATCCGGATGCTTGATCCAATCCCTTTGTTTAACGTCCAAGACGCTTTGCTTCTCGTGCTCCATGGCGCGTAGCGTATCATCGCGAGTGATGATCTCATACATGGTGAATATGACTCCATCGATATCGTTCCGAGCTTCGCTATAGCCTAACTCTCCTATTCGAACCGAGAAGTTAAAGTCAAAGATGACTAAAGAATCTGTTGCGTCGTCAATAAGGAGGTTTCGAGGAGCGACATCTTGATGAGCTATCCCAAGATTCAAATTAAGCTCATCGATAACGGAAGTTAATTGACGGAGCCAGGTTAGCTTAAACATCCGAGTTCTGTTCTCTTTAATGGTTCCTCCGGGAATATAGGCAGTCGTGAACCCAACGCATCTGCCCTCCAGCTCGTCCACGACTATCTTATCGAAGGGCACGATATGTGGGTGTCTGGGCAAACGCATCCAGAGGTTCATCTCATGCCACACGTAAGACAAGCGTTGAGAGACAAAGTAGTACTTGAACACCAGCTATGTTTAAATTAGGTTCTGAAAAGCTGTACGAGTGTAGGGTGACACTTACCTTCGCGCTGGGCTCAGAGGATCGGCATCTGACAAGGTCCACCAGCGGCCCCAGACAATCAAGCTCCTCTAGATCCGACCTTGAGACGGCTTGGATTCCGTCTGGATGCTGGGTTGCTGCGAGAGGGGGATAAAATGGGCAGAAGGTGTTGTCGTCTTCTTGGTCGGTGGAGGCTGAGACCAAGTCGCCCTCGGGCGAAACTCGAATCTCAAGACATCTGGAGCGAGATCGTCCACATGCTTTTGGAGCTGTTCAATAGCCGGGTCTGCTACTTCGAGCTCCTCATCCATGGTGACAGATACGAGGCGACGTTGGCCCCAGTCCATGATGTGCCAAGTGCTTGGGCCCCCGGGGTAAAGGCTACCGCTGAGAGCGAAGAAGCGCTCTTCGGGCTTGAGCATGGTGATTCGGGGTGATTTGTTGGCTGGGAGGTTGTGTGAAGAGGAGCGATATGGAAATAATTCAACCCCTCGGCGGGGTTGCGCGCGCTTAGTAAAACCATGACCTGAGGTAATCACTCGCTTTCAAGCGCTTCCACTGGCAGCCAGTAGCAACAAGCCCTGTGGGTCTTCGATAAAGCCTCTCTTCAGTTGAGGCATTGTACGCAATAGACAGATGTCTCAATGAAACTTTGTTCATTGTTAGCCTGAAAACTGGATGGAAAGGGAGGTTTACGTACAATCCTTCAAGAGACCAGCCTGGTGCCCTGCCAGTGGCCCAACGGTGATATCATGCCACTGTACTTTGGTGATGGTGCCATCGTTAGCGACGGAAGCCGCAGCCATTTCAGGAACCCATTTAGACATAGGATCGTTGATGTGTTTGAAGCCAGTGGCAGCCAAAAGGGTGTAAACGGCCACATACTTGGAGACACTTCCAATTCGGAATATGGTATTCTTGTTCAAAACACCTGCAGTGAGTGAATTGTTGATCTCGGTGCAGTCTGGGGCGGTTTGTGCTTGAGAAATGCCGCCTAGACGCTAAGAATGCGTAGCACTGCTTTCGCTATAATACGAGCCATGCTGGGTGAGTCGCGTGTGTTGGTGTGTATCTGGAGATGGGTGCCCTGGAGAGGATATGATGCGGACAGCATGTTGGGAAAGGCCTGGCTATAAGTGGTTTTCAGTTCATTAAAGAGTTGGTTGTCATGTCATTGAAGCTGGCGACATGAACGACCAGTATTCATGTCCTATTGCGTGTTTTAATGCATCGTCAAGCCAATTACAGGAACCTCCAGATGGGATCACGACCTTATTGGACATGTCGCTCAAGGTGGTGTCGAACGGAGGGTAAGCACTAAGCAGTAGGCACCGAGATGGAAAGGAACGGAGAGACCACGATCCAAGTTACATTCTGATGGTTTAAATTGATTGGATGCCGACTTCATGCTCCATCAGCACTCAATGTCCCGCGACGTCCTCTCCCGAACCGAGCGATGCCGCACATTCCATTGCGAACCCAAATGATCGTGCATACCATCCTTGGCTCCAATAGCTCATCTCAAGGTTATGCGGCGCACCAGGAATTATGCTCCCGTCCACACGCTTGCTATTTACAAAAGCCTTGCAGAAATCCGCGAGGTGCTCCTCTCCGCTCACCCAAAAGTTATCATGCTCCGCGAGGGCAATCATGACGGGCACTTTGACTTTCCCACCCCATCTCGTCTTCCACTGCGGGAGCCATATCGCGCGTAGACCATGCAGCTCTGAGATTGGAATGGGTTGGTTCAGCCTTTCCGTATGTGTGAAAATGACGGGATCTGTCGTCCCGGGAAGCAGAAGCGTTTTGTCCTTTGCTTCGGCAGACGTTGTCAGATGGGTTTCGTTGGGGCCTGGCTTTTGGTGCCGAGGTTGCTTTTTGCCCATTGTGCCAAGCCCAGAAAGCACCATGCCACCCAAGGGGTACTTGCTCGGCTTGGTCTCGGTTGCGTGCAGTGCTGCGGCGACGATGGCCCCGTTTACCCCGAGACTGTGGCAGTGAAGCAGGATGCAGTTGCAGCCATTGGGTTCGCCGTATTTCTCCCACAGGACGGGGAGGATGTCCCGATGCAGCCGCAGCCCCCATTCTTCGGCGAAACTCGACCCTTCAGGAACTGGCTCGACGGTTGTTGACCCTCCATATCCTGGCCGATCTGGGGCGACGAAGGGGATACCATAGGCATCGCTTGTGAGCTTCGCCGAGTACATCGGAGCCACATCAAAGTAGGAACTGGAATAACCGGCTCCGTGTAGTCCGACAATGAGAGGACAGTATCGTGGTCGAGGGCCGGCATGTCGTGGAATATTAACAAGTCCGGCAATGACGGCTTCGTCGGCCAAAGTCAGACTGAAGGGTTCCATGGCGTTCCGAGAAAGAATTGGATGTTTGGTGAATGCGCGATGGTGATGCTTCACAATTCTCAATCATCGTGACCATGTACCATCTTATAACTAACTAAATCAATAGTTGATACCAACCTCCTCTCTCACCGGATGACTACCAGGCCGGACCTGCAGGAGCCAGTGACGTAGTAAACGCCGAGGAGGATCCCCGTATCCCGAATCATCTGGGCCGAGACGGCTAACTCGGCCGCTGCTCAACACTGACCACTGTTTAGGATTAGCTGCGTGCATGAAATGAGACGAGTCAGGTCCTCGGCCACCGAGAACCCCGAGCCGAAAGGATTCTGGAGTTTGTTGTCGTGCCCATAGGCCGATATTCTCCCTAGTAATGTGGGCTAGATGATAGGAGTCACGCTAAAAATGTCACTTGCATGTATACACAAGTCCAATGAGTCGAGTAATCCAAGTCCCAACTACTCAGTGCACGGGGTGGCTAGAGCTGTCGTAAGCCAATGTCTGGAAAATAGATACGAGATTTTCATTATTGTAGGTAGCCGCCTTCCCCTGCAGCTGTCAGGAGCCAAAACGACCAGAAGGGTGGAGCTGGTGACTTGGCATTCAATCTTCATCTGCGGCGACCAAGGTGAAACGCGCCGCGCTGTGCTCTGTTCGTACGATTGGCAGCAGAAGACTTTCCAGCCCCAGACAATCTTGCGAGTGAGTCGGGGACGGCTTGATCGAATGGAGGCGGTGCGGTTTGCCCTGGTTGATGAGAAAGCTGTTTGTGTACTTGACCCTGCTGGGCCAGTTGCGGGTTCTCGGGGTCCTTGTCGCTGTCCGTTTGGCACTTGACGATGGGCTTGACATGTTCGCGGCATTTTGCTGGGCTCCGTCGTCGGTTGGCCTTAGTCTCTCAGAACGCTGTTCATTTCTACGCCTCCGTGCTTGCCCTCGTGGTCGGACTTTGGCGCTTTTGGTTCCATGACTGCACTTGGATGCGTCTGGTCAGCTGAAGGCTATCGTATCATCGGCATGAAGAGGTTGAAGTTATCAAAGGAAAAAGATTGGTCTATCTCTCACCCGCGATGCGAGACACGACGATGCAAACCCGATCCCGACATGATCAAAATGACCACAAGGGGTTCATTGTTGGTCGTATGTCGGATTCACACGTCGTATTTCCTCCGATGCCCATTCAAAATCATAATTAGACTACTACCTACTCAGGATTGAATCATTTTCCATCAACGAAAATCTGGAACGGAGATTGGGCTAGGCGAAAGGCATACGTTACCGCCTCTTCAGTATGCTCTCCAATCTCCGCCAAGATCTCATCCAAGTTGGTCTTTCCATTATCCGGCGCCCACTCCATTTCCTTGGTCCTCTCTACCGCGAACCACATCTTCTGGAGGCCATATGCCTCTAGCACTCCCTTGACATGGCTTTTTGGATGTGATCCATGCCGAAGAAGCCTCGTGACGCAACCCAAAGTGCCACTTCTGGCAGCAAACAAGACATCTCTCAGGTTGACGACTGCACCAGGCACATTGTCTAATATGGCCCCAACAGGGAACATGTTACCTCTTCGCGCCGCGATTGAGAGGGGTGTCATCCCTTCCTCGTCGGCTTTCATAGGCTAATGTACTTTCCCGGAATTCAGAAGATCATCGACGATGAGGGAATTGCCTAGACATACCGCCCACCACAAAGCTGTCCGACCTTGCTGGTCTGTCGCATCAGCATCGACCCGAGGTGATTCGAGCATCGTTCTCACGATGAAGACATTTCTCAGTCTGACGGCGCACACGAGAGGAGGAGCGGTGACCTTGGACGACTGGACGTGGTTGACGTTCGGATCCACGTCTGGACGTTCCAAGAGTGACTCCACGACCTCTCTCCACCCTCCCTCGATGGCTAAATGGAGTGCCGTCATCGGTATCTCGGCAAGGTCATGTTTCAGGATGCTTCGAAAATTGAAAACGCTCCCAACCTCGATTGCCAACGATACCGGTGTCATGCCTGCGTCGTCTTTGACATTCATGTCGGAAGCCCCTTGCGGCGTCTTCATCAGTTCGTACAGAATCGCTGGATGCACGTTTCGTACAGCGTAGTGGCAAGGTGTACAACCTAGCCTCTTCCTTTCTTCGCCCCGTAGAGCCCCCCCGCGTCTCAGGGGTACTGTTGCCGTATTAACGTCGCCCACTTCCAAGGCATACGACAACGCCGATCTTCCATTCTCATCCTCCATGTCAGTCGTTGCCGCAGCCTTTGCCAAGGTTTCGACAACCATGTACCAGCCTCGTTGAGCCGCGCGTAGAAGAGAACTAGCCCTTTGGGAGTCATCGAGAGTCTCCGTCTGCAGGAGATAGAGAGTAGAACTCAGGTCAAGTCCCTGAATCGCATCGAGAGCATCGCCCTTGATCTCCCTTTGCTCCACGTACCGCCTCAACCTCACCACAAGCCGCTGTGCCCAATATGAAGTATTGTTCTGCAAGTGGTACAGGGCCGCTTCGCAATAGCATCTGATGGCACCAGCCAGAGTGAATTGTGCAGTCGTCGGGTCTGAACCACTTGGCACAGCGCCCTCAACCCAAACAAGTAGCATGTCGTTTGTCTTTTTCTCTCCAGAGTACGTTCTGAGTAACTCGAGAAGCCCCTCAGCACCGAACTTGTTTGCCTTCTCCTTTTCGTCGAGAACTGCTCCGAGGTATACCTCGCACGCCTCAATGAGAAGCAGTCTGAACCTGTTCGTGTCGTCCATACCGTGAGCGGATGTCTGGTCGCGCAATCTGTCGTGCCGACCACGTAGCATTGAAATGAGGAGCCCTCCAGATTCTTCCCAATTCCCCTGCGTCCGATACTGGTCTGCTAAATCTTGGGCCGAGAAAACCCCCTTGTCTTTGTGTTGAAGCTGCAGCAGACCCTGTGCTTTGAGAATGGGGATGGTACAGGCGAAGGCTTCGTCCTCATCGCACAATCCTCACTTCACTAGAGCTCTCCGGATCCTGTCGACAGTTTTACTGCAGGCAGTGACACCCCCCCGAGACTGATCAATCCCTGGGCTCACGCCAATGTCCTTGACCGACTGGATGATGCTTGCTAGGAAGATGGAATAGATTTCTTGAGCCGAGTTCAGAAGAAAACTGCTTTCAGAAGCCATCATCAGAACACATCTACTGAAGCCAAAGCGGTCAGCGCTAGCTGCCGTGTTATTCCACCCGAAAACCCATCGCTGGGCTTCGGGGTTGACCCAGGGAAAATGAATCGGGTTGAATTCAGCACCGTCCCGCACCCACAGTTCATTCTGACTTGCCCCAATAGACTGGGAGCGCTGGATACTGCTTAGCCTTGTTATTTCGATTTCGGTGCCTCCCCTATCTCGCCACAAATTCAGCTCCAGTGCTTCATCAAGGGCATCTTCTCGCATACGGTGTGACGAAAGGATCCGGGATCTGGACCCAAGCTTTCTCTTGGTGCCAACCTCCTCCATGCCCAAGTCCGTCTGGTCCCAGTCGCTTGGATGTCGCAGCCATAAGCCAAGTGCCGCTTCCAATTCGGACCTGTCAGCGTTCCATGGTCCATCAGGCTCTCCTAATTCATCGGTTTTTCTTCGCAGTGACATCTGGATCTTCGCATGACCGA
Organism: Thelonectria rubi; assembly: GCA_013420875.1. Lineage (NCBI taxonomy): Eukaryota > Fungi > Ascomycota > Sordariomycetes > Hypocreales > Nectriaceae > Thelonectria > Thelonectria rubi. Next base: position 62,186 of record WMHX01000034.1, read on the forward strand.
ATTGTGCCAGACTGCTAAGGTGTAGGGTCTCAAAGCAACACGGAAGGGTCCAAAATAGGGCAACGGCCTGCTCCCAAGACTCGTACAGTGTGACGGGCGACTGGGAATCTGAATGGAAGAGAAGTTGCATCGTGTCCTCGATCGCATTCGCCAGAACCAGAGCAGTGGATCGAATGGGAACAGCTTTCGTGCCCCAATGATTGCTATGCTCTATTTCTAACTCTCCCAGTCCTATTAAGCGAGCGAGGCGCCTCCAGTAGGAGAAGATCTTGGCGGCTTTAGTTAGTATTTTATTATAATCTTCTAGGCAAATATCTTTACTATTATACTTAAAATAGTGCTTTAATGAGATCTATAAAGCAAGCTCCTATTTAGCCAGGGATATAAGATTTAGTATAGTATTAGTTAAGGTATTAATTAGTGTAAATTTAATTAAAAAGCTATTAAATATAATTAGGTCCCCTAATATTAGTAAGAGTCTTTTTAAGATATTCGATTTAAATGCTTAAGAAATATTAGAGCTAGGAGATATTAATATTATATCCCTTAATATGCTAAAAACTACTTATTAGATATGCTTTAGGGGACTATTAGCTAAAAGATAGCTAGTTATTTTAAAGGCTAATAAATTAAGTTTATATCCTTAGAATAGATCTAGATTACTTACTATAAAGTTGTCTTTTTTTGCTAGTCTTTAGGTTCTTAAATTTATATAAATAAGGCTTATAATAAAAGTAATGCCTAATTATATAATTACTATAAAGAAATAATAAGCCCTAAGGCCTAAAAATTAGTAAATAAAGCTTATTAAAATTATTAAAATTATTATTTATATTTATAAAGTAATAAAAAAGTATTTTTTAATATTTTTTTAGAAGGTAATATACTTTTTAAGGGGGGATTAAGTATTAAAATACCTAAAGGGATTAAATATCTAATTACTAATATTCTAATTCCCTAGCTAAACTTAATAAATATACCCTTTTAGCTTTAATATATCTCTATAATATACTCGCTCTTTAGTCTTACTCTTAATTAAGTAGGGGCATAATCCTATTCCTAAGTTAAGGAAGAAGGTTCTAATGATAGTTAATAGAACTGCATAATTATCTAGAAGTCGCTCGAATTAGCCTCTAGAACCCAATTCCTAATCTAGGGATTCTATAAGCAATACCTTCTCAGCTATTTCTTAGCTATTAATAGTAATATCTTATAAGATATACCCAGATTAAAACAAATAACTATAATATAACTCTTAAAATAACTATAGTAATAAATTAGAAATAATTATATAGCCTAATGCTAATATTTAGAGAAAGATTTAAATTTAAAGTAAATCATACTAGTTCCTACTTATCACTCCCCTTTTCCTTTAATATCCATAATTGCAATTACTTTTATAAAGAATCTTATTATAAACCTTATTCCTACTTCCCTCTCTCTATCTTAATATAATCCTTAAAAGAGTATATATTAGCTAATAGTTAATTCCTATTAAATAGGTAGAATTATTCCTAAGAATAGGCATTATTAGGACTATAAATAACCTTAAGGAGCTTAGGACGGCTAAAAATATGGGCTATATTACTATTGCTATATAGCTTGCAGATATTGCGACTTATAGAAGAATAAAGCTCTACCTCAGCAATACCTATTCCCTCTTGGGCTTTCCTAATAAAGGCTCTTAGTAATAGTGTCCCGCGGACTCGGATGGCGGATACAATAGCAATAATGACGCCCATAAGGGCACTCGCGAAAATAATAATATCTTTAATCGTAAGGCACTCGCTTAGGTATTATTTCGTTGGATTCTCGCCGAAGAGAGCCACGAGGGGAGCCAAATCCGTGGCGAGGTTGTTAGAGAAGTCATCCCACTAACTTCCAGCTATTGTAGATGTTGTATTCGGGTGTGCGGCTTGGAACTGGTTGGGAAAGAGGTATTGTGCAGATGAAGAAGGAGTGCAGGAGTTTGTTTTTCGTGGAAATTACGGATGAGGGATGTGCCTTGGGAGTCTGACGGTGGCTGATCGGAAGGGAGCGGAGCTGAGGTATCACGCGCCACTAACCATGCAGGAGATGCAGGCTTACCACGCCTTCCCAACCATGAGGACTGGCCCTGTGGAGAGCTGAAAACTGCATGGCGAATTACGATCCCTTACAAGTGGCGATTGGACCAATCTACGGCTGGCAGTTGGGGGCTTCGCGTCGAGAGCCAGACTGGAGGTTGGGGAAGGTCCCTTGGCAGACGCCACGCAACCAAAGTCCCTGGCCTGAATCTATTTCAGGCTTAGTACTCGTTAAGGACAGATTACGATAATTGAGACCGGAATCTTGGCCGTCTCAGATCCACTGCATCTCACAATTGTGTACGGATAGGACTGTCGGGCCAGAGTGTCAGTTCTGATGAAACTGACCATCCATGAGTCATAATCTAATTGGACTCGTTAGGAGACTTTCATTGTAGGCTTTTGTAATTGTCATTCAAGAAACCATTACTCGCAGTTTGTACCAGAATATCCTGTCCAGGAGTTCTTCTACTGGACCTTGTTGATGTCCATTGCGGGAGTACGTTTTGGTCTGCGTGGCCATTCTAAGTTCTGACAAATGAATCCTACCTTTGGATCATATACTACCGAATACCCCGTCATTATTCGTAGAGCGCAATTGAGTTTGTGGAGTTTGAAATCAATAAATTGATGGTTCTTCGCAACTCGAATCCATCATACAGGTAATACATGACACCTCAAACGCCGGTACACCTCTATCCAGTCCATCCCACCGGAGCCCGTCTGACCCATCTGATCCATCGCATCCCAAATCTTCTGTACAATTTCCCATTGTTTGCTTACATTTGCAATTTTGTAGTGTTCTGCCCCTTCCCACCACTCTCTCCAAGTATCCCTCGCACCTTCGACGGCCTCGCAAGAGGCCATAAAGGCGGGCCAAGTGATGGGCGCCAATATGCCCTCGATGTTGTGATGGGACTGGACCTTGACCTCCTCCACGGCCTGCATGTGCTTGGCCACGCGCAACACTTCGGGCGCGAGATCTGCGGCGTGGGTGCGCTGGATGCGTCGATGGTAGTAAATCAGAGCTGCGCGGTGCCAGGCGTTTGCGTGGTGGTTAAAAATCGTGAGCATTAACTCGTCGTCTGCTGGGATTGATACAACAGGCTCAGATGCAAGGGTCCACGAGAGCAGCTTATCTCCCAGTGCCTCACACGCCTCCAGTAAATCGTCGGGAATGTTGGACTCTGGTTGGCCCTCGAACTGGGCGAGCCACTCGGCTAGGCGACAGGTTTCTTGAATTGCTGCTGCGATGGACGGTGTGATTCCGTATATGAATTCGCAGAAATTGCTAGGACGCACGAGGTCGTCATCCGGTTGCGCGTCGACATACCCAAGTTCGGCGAGAGGTGACGGACCCGATGACGTTGGAAAAGACGTCGTTCGAGCCAAAAGCGCCAAGAAGGCACTGATGTCGTTGAGTTGCCGAGTCGGACGGCTGACGATTCTCCATTGAGCTCGTGATTGACGCAGCTGCACGGCGCCCTTGATATGCACCGCAATGTCATCGTCTTCTCCCGACATGATCTGCAGAGTAAGTTAGATGACCGTCTCACACCGGGATTTATACTTACCCCGATTGTAATCAATGATAAGATGGCAATCATGAACAGTTTGTAGTCTGCACCTGGGATAGTCGTGTTCACAGCCGATTGCAAGTAATAAAAGGCCTGATGCCGATGCTTGGCACCGATCCTCTGGTATCGAGTTTGGCTCCTGTCGCAATGCCAAATGTGGTAAGCCGACGATGCCAGTAGAGAGTGGTAGAGTGCGGTATGGGCCATGGCTTTGGATGTGGTCGGGTTCAGCACCGGGTTCGACCTCGTTTCGAGAGCTGTTGGGAGATACAAGTGTCGATAGGTATTTTGGACGTGTGATATGGGCTGAAGGAGATCAGCCAGGTGGATTCCGTAGTGGTGGATTAAGGAGTCAGTCTCGGAATCTCCCGAGAGACTGATGGAGAGGCTTCGTATTAGGGGGGAATTCATGTCGGGGGTTCGAGGCGACGGAGATGATAGCGTGAGATTCCCATATGGTATGACAGCATCACTGGAATGCGCCGTCGAATCTGCGCCGAGAAGTGAGTCGCTGTCCATCATTTCTTCAACTCGGTCCATTTGTTCCGCCCGTTCAGTCTCGAATGGAGAAGCCGACGATGCGTTGCGAATGACAAGCGGCCAGTCAAACTCACTCCCGAAGAGTGTCGGGGGTGTGGGCTGGCTCAAGTCAGATTGCGGCGTGTTCTGGGCATTGACGACGTTTGTTCCCAAATCTGCTTCCCACGGCGATTCGCGCGATGAGAGATCAGCAGGAACCTCGCCGAGACCAGGTGATGTGAGTGATGGAATCTCTGGCGGAAGAGATTCCGGATGAGCGGGAAAGAGTGAAAATGGGCCTTGTCTGAAAGGAAGCCCGGATTCGGCCTTGTTGTCGATGGTATAGAGGAAGTCATCAATCTCATCAATTCGATATCGATGGCCACTTCCTTCATCTTTCAATTGTGAGTCCTCATTCCGGATATCCCGTGCGGACGCAACGACTCACCCAGCTTGATACTCCGACGTCCCCTGCCCTTTACCGGAGAAGGTTCCGCAAATGGATCTGATACCCATTGCAGTCTGATATCGTAGCCGCCGCACGTAATTCCTCTCCTCTCGCAGTTGGCGCAGGAAACGGGCTTCTCGTCGCATCGAATCTTGCGAGACTTGCAGGTCCAGCATCTGATCACGTTAGAACCCGGGATTCGCATAGTCGGTGAGATGCGAGTCCTACCCCGTAAACGTCATCGGCCGATTCCTTGCTTGAGGAGGCATGGCGGTGGGGAGCCGTTCGGCGAGACGACGGTTCCCTTCTGGCAGATTCACATTTAGCTTTCGTCTTCTGTCCCTGCATCCGTGAGACAGACGGATTCGGGAGTTTCGATGGATTGATTACGAGTGACTGATGAGAAGAGAGTTGAGATTTGGTGGAGTTGGGCTGAGCTCTTGCCATTAGAGTTGAGGCCTGAGGCATCAACTCAAGAGACGACGTAGACCGAATTTCGACTTACTAATTTCACATGCGCTTGTACCAGTTGATAGTATTAGTTGACGGATAGTCGAATGGTTCGACTGAAATAATATGTTTGGGACTCCAGGTCATCGTCCGACTACCATCCTCAGCCGCTCACTCGTTTCGGCCTCCACAATCATCAAATGAGTTACGCAACAGCGGCAAGACCTTCAACCAGACAATCCATCGCTTCATTGAATCATTCCTCTTGCGCTAAGGGCTGATAAACTAGCCTAAGTTAGGTCTCTATCTGCCGTTTATTCCTCAGTTTCCTCTCCCTTGAGTGTCTTCAACCTCAACTCCATTGAGACCGTGACTCATTCTGAGCCGGCAATTCCGACAAACATTTATCTAAGCTGCTTATCACTCACCTCACTAAAATCTACTGCCAGGATAAGAAGGACGCGGACTCTGTGGCTTTCTGGATCATTTCACAACGGCAAGGCCTGCGGATTTGCGCTCATCGCCATCAGTGCCGCCGCCGCGCCCGCTAGGAAGAGCACCAGACTGAAGGTGAAAGAGAGAAAACAGGCTCGACAAAGAAGAAAAGAGAATGAGAGGGGGAAAACTGGCGCTTTAAGTCGGGGGACAAATGCTGGCAAGAGTACCATTGTGCTAAGCATGTCATTACTATCCAATAGTTCCTGCCCCTTGCCGAGTGGGTTGCTGGGCGTCGTCCACCCATTCCGGTACCACACGACTTCTCTACCACCATTGACTATGTCGTCAACCTCAGAGCTCGCTTCAGGAACATGATTTGTGAGGAGGGGGCGGAGCCAGACACACGAGTCCCCATGAAAAGCGCAATCGTTAGCGTCTTCGAGACCGTCAGAGAATCTTCACGTCCTTGCATACACCCTGGGCCAGAAAAGGTCCAGGCTGCTACCAGAAGATCTGTCTCTAGGTGGGAGTATCGATCGCCTCCGAGAACACACGACAATGACCGAACCGTTGGTAAATCTCATTGAACGATCCTCCTTTCCGAGCAGCTCATCGACGGACTCGCCATGGCGCTCGATGTCGAGACGGCCGAGATGGCCTTTTCAGGGTTTTCTTACCTGGCCCTGCACCGCCTGTAGTCTCTTTTATTTTATCCTGAATCGGACCTTGGAGTTTTGTAGCATGCACATGGCAGCTCTTCCTTCGTATTTAAGTTGGTACCTTTAGCAAATAAACTCCCGGGCCTTTTGAGCCTCGATGGGATACGTTTTAGAAACAATTGTTATCAGACGACGCATCTCCTACCAATGAGTGAATCTACACTATAGCTACCTAAATGTGCCCAGTATATACAACACCACAAATGTGCCTACGACGCTGCTCCTAAATACGCAGGCGGCGGCGCATCTTCCTCCCAACAAACATGTTTCCCGTGATTCCCAGTCAACACAACATCAAGGCTCAAGCGATGGATGTGCCCCGTAGCAGACGGTATCGCGAGACTCGTCCCTTCCGGAGCCGTCTCTTGCGAAAAGAACAGGTCGACGCCCAACGAGTGCTTCACCTCGACCCCGCGGAATTGCTGCACGTCGCACGCATAGTTCCACTCATGGATGGATATCTTGCGGTCAATGAAGTAGCTAAAGGTCAGATCAATGGCGTCTTTGTCACTCGCGTCTCTCGTCTCCCATCCTTTGTGCAGCGCGCCCTTGCTCAACACCCTCACGTCAATGTCGATGTCGTTGGCGTCCTTTCCATCCGTTGGCTGATGCTCGCATGGGGACAACTGGCTCTGGACCGTCTCTTCGAAGCGCCACGAAACTTTTTTCAGCCGCCAGGACTCCCAGCTCCTGGACGCTTGGTTGTAAGTTTGGAGGTTACTCAGATGGACGGTGACTTGCTTCTCGCCCTTTGGCTCGACGACGCCGTCGTAGAGAGCAGTGACTCGAGCGTTCAGAGGCGGCAGCTCTGCGTGGAAGCGACACAGCGGCTTGGGCGACGGGAAGTACCTGTTGATGATCAGGCCGCGCTTGAGCTCCAGATCTTTGTTCGCCGGACTATCCTTGGTGTTTGGCGCGACTACGCCGGCAGCTTTGACTTCGTATGATATGGACAGAGGAGGCGTATCGACGGTAGCGGGGACCGAGCCCGGGATGAAGTGGAAGAACGGAAACCTGTGAAGACCCGGCTGCAGCATCGTCGGGGATCCCAAGATATCCCATTTCTTAATCTCGATGCTCCGCGTCCGGCACTCGGCCCATCCACGGCCCGTCGGAGATCGAGGCAGACATCGCCGCGCCAACCGGACCGACAGCAGAACCGTCAGATGGCTGAGCTCGGCCACGGCGTTTTCCACCTGGACGAAGAGGATCCCCGAGAAGAGCGCGCCGGTGGTCTGCTCGCCCCTGTCGAAGAGGATGATGGAGGGGGTTTCTATGGTCCAGCTTAGGTTCACCGAGGGAGCGTCGTCGGCGTAGTTGTGCAGGCTGGATAGGGGACGGGAAGTTGGGAGGCTTCGTTTGGAGTTGAAGAGCTCGAGAAGATCGGCCGTCGTCATGGGTAAGGGCAAGGGATCGGTCGAAGGGAGTGAAGTGGCTGGGTCTAGAATGAGTGATCTTAACTGTAGGTATGAGCCCGTCTTATAGATTGGCGAGTCTTGTTCTGGGGTGCGGCTTTCATGGAGAAGAGAGGAGAGCGCCGCGAGGAGGCTGGCAAAGAAGCTCTGGTTTTCTCCTCCCGCGTGCCCCCATGGTCAGTCACGCAATCTCTCCATGCCTTCAATTCATTTACAATATTTATCATCAATTGGAACTCGCCTTTGTCCACAATTGTCCTTCCATTGGTCTCTCCGCGTCTCGCCTAGGGCGATTCGGAGACTCCTACTCCAACTCGAGAACCAAGTTCTCTCCAAAAACAAACAAGAGCTCTTCCTCAGCGAGACTATTCCTCTTGGCCAGGAACTCGGAATCTTCTCTCGGAGATGGTTGCTTATATTGTCACGACGGGATTGAATAAGACTTCGCGGAGGCAAGAGACTCCGAGCGTGTGGAGTTGCTCGGAGTCTCCTGCCACTTGGGGCGAGCGCCGTAGGAGAACATCAACTACAAACTCGATAAATCGCATCGATATCACAAAAAATAATCATCTCCCGCCCCCCATAGACAAGACTCTGTCCTAAACTCCACTCTTAGCTGTTAAAGACATAGTTCGATGTTCCGCCAGTCTGACTGACACCCGAAATCACGTTCGTCCCGCTGACGTTGCCGTGAAAATTGACGGCGCCTCCAGCGGGAGACGAAGCCGAGGCGGTAGGCCGCGAAACAGCACTAGGATCATCTGGCATCTTATACTTCTCCAGTAGAGCTCGAGTGACGCAGGCGGCAGTCGCAGACGCAAAGTCCTGCCACTTCTTGTTCTTGTGGCTATCGGCATAGTCACAGACGGCCTTGACGACGACACAAGAAATCTCGTCGAAAACGCCCGCGCCCTCCATCTCAAGGGCCAACAGGCCATCCCGGCGGGCAATCTCGTCACGCTTCTGTCCATTCTTCATGACAGTGTCTGCGGAACCGAACCTCCCAACAAAGATGGAAGGCGTCTGGGCTTCTTCGTGCAAACGGTCTCTTCGGACGGCTCTTGCCGTATCGCATCCGACTTCCTCGCAAGTCCGCTGGAGAGCCGCATCGCACACGCCTTTTTCGCAGATGCTGCACGATATGTTGCGATGTTTGTGGAAATATTCGGGCGCGAACAAGATGTCGGTTGAAGCGCCTGGATACTGGTACTTCCTTGGCTTTCCCTTCTTCTTCCCCTGTTCTGCTTGAAGCTGAACAAGCAGCTCAGCTGCCCGTTCCTGCAGTTTTTCTCGATACTTCGCCCCCTCAACCCGGTTGACCAGGCTGCGGGCGTTCATACCGCCGCGTCCGAGAGATGCTTCAACGGATCTCTTCACTTTGAAGTCATTGAGAGTCTCCCTGCCAAGGTCGTACTGTACGACTGTTGAGCCGACCACAACGTCACCTAGAAGGAGGTCGTCATCCGTGACCGCGCTTGGCACGCCGCCGCAAATGCCCGTCAGGAATGCGAGCTTGACACAGGGGAAACTGGACTGCAGCCGGGCGGCTGTGCCGGCAGCGGACGCTTTGCCCATGTTTGGGAGACGAGCGACCACCACGTTGAAGTTTCCGATGCGACCAAGAGTGTAGAAGTGCTCATCGGCGGCAGCTGTTCCGAGCTTCTGATCTAGGTCTTCCCAATCCTCTTCGAGGACCATACTGACGGCATCGTACTCGGCGAGAAGAGCGCAGACGATGGCGATCTTGAAGTCGTTGCGACTTGTCGGGGGAGGCATGATTGCTGGCGGTTGCGACGAGATTGGGGTGGCTGGAAAATTGAGGGAAATGTCAAAAGAGGGGTCGAAGGAGGGGTTGAGGGATCTAGGGAAAGGTCGAGGGAGGAGTCAAGGGTTCCCGTTGCCGTTTGGGAGTTGATTGTAGAGAATCAGAAGGTCAACTTGGAGGCTTGGAGTGGAGGGCGAGTTGGCCATTATATCAAGAGACGAAGAAGTAAAGCAAAGACAAAGGAGACACGGCACAGGATAGAATCCGCAGTTCACGTGAACGGAAACGAGGCAATTGGGCTACAGCCTCGCTTTTGCTAAGCGCTGCAGCCCGCCTAGAGAAATTCCCAATCCGCCCCCAACAGGCACAGCCACCGCCATCGAAATCTCCTCAGCTCCCCTCATTCTAAACACGCGAGGCAAGTTGCGTTTCAGACTCACGGCACAACATGGGCGATACCTCCTTCCGGGATCGCGTTCACGGCGAGGCCGTCTACGCCGGAAACCAGGTCTCTGCCGGAGGCCAATTCAACGTATTCGCTTCGGCGCCAGCGTCGCAACCTCGTGGGCCAGTCTATGCCATTCCCTTTCCTCGCAACGAAAGCGTCGTCTACCGGGAGCATGTTCGCTCCCAGCTGGAGAAGCTCCTGCCCCTCTTCAAAGACGGCTACCACAGCGCTGCCCTCTGGGGTCTCGGCGGATCGGGGTAGGCGGATCGTGGTTCCCCTCGTTCAGTTCCTGTTGTGCTAATGTCGCGCAGCAAGACCCAAATCGCACTCGATCTCGCCTACGACCGACATCGAGACCCCGAATGTTCCGTCTTCTGGGTTCATGCCGACACCGAGACGACTTTTCAACAAGACTACCAGACTATTGCGAGGAAGCTCGGCATTCCCGGCGGAATAGACAACGACAGCCTCCTCCAAGCCGTACGCGACCGAATCGAGACTGAACAACGCTGGTTTCTCGTGGTTGACAATGCCGACAACCTTGGTCTGTTTGGCGTCGGGCAAACGTCCAACGGGACGAAAACTGGAAGCCTACAGGACTACATCCCTACCGGCCCCAAAGGCTCCATCCTATGGACCAGTCGCGATGGGCGGATCGGCGACAGCCTTGTCAGTCCCCAGTGGGCGGTCGAGGTCACGGGGGCAACACACAGCGAGGCTTTGACTCTCCTCGAGAGAGCAATGAACAAGAAGGTCCAAGATGAAGATATGGCAGATGCAAACCAGCTTCTGGAGGAGCTCGAGTCTCTTCCGTTGGCCATTTCACAGGCCGGCGCATACATCAAACAAACATCGACTTCCATCGGGGCATACTTGCGCAGCCTTTCGGAGCAGAAAATGCGTTGGGGCAGTCTTCAAGGACGCCACTTTGACAGATTCAGAAGACCCAACACTCCAAGCATCATGGAAACATGGAGCATCTCTATTGGACTCATTCGAGAAGAGAATGGCTTGGCTTATGAGATATTGCTCACTTTCGCATATCTTCACAACGAGAAGATACCATCGGAACTGGCTACGGAGATTGCACGACGCTTCAACGAGTCCGAGGAAGCAAGAGGAGATAAGAACTCTGAGCGTAGCCGAAGCGACGAGGGAGGCGATAGCCTCCTGGATCTAGACTTGAACGTCCAAAAAGCCCTTCGTCGACTCCAAGACCTCTCCTTCATCTCGAAATCCGAGACAGGCGGCGGTCGGTTCATTAACCTTCACAAATTGGTTCAGGATGCCGCCCGATACTATCTTCATGCCCAAGAAGCGCACAAAAAGTCACCCACCGAAGGAACCTGCAACACTCATCGAGATGAAGAACGCTACTTTTCTCACGCTGCCTTTAGTCTCATTTATGGTGTCTTTCCTACGCTACCCGCCACAAAGGTGCGGACTATCATGAGTCGGCAAACTTGTGACAAGGTCGTGTCTCATGCGTTGATGGTTTTGTCGAACTGGGTCACGCATTGCGGTCACGAGACTGACAAAGACATTGATTTGTGCGCCACCTTACTGAGCGAATTTCTGTTGCTGTATCTGCTGATACATGTATTCGGCTCCCTCGAGCAAAGTTTGAGAGTTGCGGAATGGATGGTTGATATTCACAAGAAGCGCTTCGACTTCGAGGCAACTGATCCGCGAGTCTTGTCAGCAATTTCTCAGCTCGGTTCCATACATGGTCTCTGTGGCGACAAGGATAAGGAGATGCAGCTTCTTGAGGAGACAGTGGAAAAGACTTGGGACATTGCATACGACAAAAGTGGCTACGTCGCCAGGGTCCAGGATCTGCTCGTCGAGGCTTATATCAACAAAGCCGAGCATCAAAAGACGCATGGCTTGGTGTCCAGAGTATTAGAGTCGCGGAGAACGAAGCTGGGTGCCAGACACCGGAGCACAATACGAGCCCTAACTCAGCTCGCCAAGGCTTCCAGCTTCCTGCGGTCCGACGAAGAAGCAACGACGATGTATTCTCAAGCTCTTGAAGTACACGTGCGGGAATTGGGGGAAGGGGACAAAGACACGCTCCGGACCTTGCGGGAATTTGCCAAGTTCCATGCTTCCCATCATCGCCTGCGAGAATGCGAAGATCTTCTCAAGAGGGAGTTGAAGGCTCTACGGCTCACGCGTATCGATGATCCGACGATCCTTATGCAATCTTTGCATAACTACGGAGTTTTCCTCCATAATCACAAGCGGTATGAAGAGGCCAACCAGAGTTTTCTTGAGGCTTCGCAACTTGCAACAGAGGCATTCGGTGAAGATCAGTGGCATGGTCAGCCCACGGACCTTTGGTTGGCCCGCCTCAATCTCAATCGGGGTCACCCGCAAGAATCCTTGAAATACTGTCAGAGAGCGTACAAGAATTCCAGACACGCAGTTTTCTCTCAGGTACTCTCTTGGTTCAGTTATATGACCACTCTTTGCAGCATCGAGATTCGTCTTGGCCAAGAAGTCCCCGAGCACTTCCAACACCTCTTCAGCACCGCCAAAGATATGCTACGCAAGGAACCTGGGAAGGCTGTGATGAATATGACAGCCTTTGCGCGACTGTGGCGGGGAAATGGTCGCAACAGCGAAGCAATGTCTCTCATGAGGGAATACGCGGAGCATAGCAGAAAGGCATTGGGGCCGGGCCACGAGTTGACGAAAGGGGCAGAGAAGTTGATTGCGGACTGGCGATTGGAGGAGGAGAATCATTAGAATAACTGTGGAAGGTTGGGGTCAGCTTTATCTAGAGATATGAAGCACCTATGTCTTATAATGAATGTCTATTCCGATTCCAGCAGAGTCTCTTCTTCTTGGGGAGTTTCAAGCTTAGACTCCCAGCCTGTAATTCCAGCGTCAGTGCCTTACCTAGATGTCAGCCACAATGGCAACATTAATGACATTGGCCGAGTTTGACGTTGGGTTTGTTGTTGTTTTTCTTTAAGGGCTGGTGTCCGTCATGTTGCGGCTGAATATTATTTATCCGCCTCCAATCGACGGGTAAATGGACATACTCACGTATCATCTGTGTATTAGTTCCAACTTCCAGAATCTCTGGTGGGCACCATCAGATCATGCCCGCCGCACCACCTCTACATGTTGTTTGTTCGTAACCTGATGGTGACCGCTTCATTTCATCCTCCTACAACGCCTAGACACGAGACATATTCACTCTACCTTGAGTTGAATCACGCACAAATCCTCCCGCCATGAGCGCTTCATTCTTCCCCGCGAAATCCCAGACCCTCGCGCTCCCAAACGGCAGCATCTTATCCTTCGGCGTCTTCGGCGCCGGCAGGGATGCAACCCCCGGAGCAGATAAACATGCCGTCGTCTTCTACTTGCACGGCGTTCCCAGCAGCCACGATGAGGCCCACATGATGCACGACGCCGCTCTCGAGCGAGGCCTGCAGATCGTCGCCCTTGACCGCCCCGGATACGCCGGATCCACGCCCGAGCCCGGCCGCACATTCCTCGACTGGCCGACGGACCTTTTGGCCGTCGCGGACCACTTCTCCATTGCTCGTTTTGCTATAATAGGAGTCTCTGGCGGCGGACCCTACGCGCTGGCTTGCTTGCGGTCCTTGCCGAAAGACCGCCTTGTTAGCGTCGCTGTGTGCTGCGGCGTGTACCCGGTCGCCTTTGGGCTCGCCGGCATGAAGTTTCTGAACCGGTTTCTGCTCACCATCACGCCGTGGGTTCCCTCGCTCGTCGCCTGGATCGTGGACTACACCCAGTCCAGGGCCGCGCGAGACGAGCAGCACCCCGAAGTCTTCGAGAACAAGATGACGGAGCTCTTCAAGAGCACCCCGGCCCCGGACCGCGCCGTCTTCGCCGACAATGTGCACAACTACCGAGATGCCATCATCGCCAGCGCCCGCGAGGCCTTGAAGCCGGGTGGTCGGACGTTTGCGCTAGAGTTTGCGCTGCTAGCTCGCGATTGGGGGTTCAATCTTGAGGAGATGGAGGTTGAAGCTGGCCGGCTTGTTATGTGGCATGGGACAGAGGATATCCATGTGCCGATTGCAATGGCCGAAAAGGCCGCTCGGTTGCTGCCGAATGCCGAGTTGAGGCGGCTTGAGGGGGAGGGTCATGTTGGCCCTGTGCTGCGTGCGGGAGAGATTTTGGATGCAGTGAGGGGTATGTTTGACATAGTCGACGAGTCGTAATGTATTATCAGACTGAACTCGGAATTCAGAGCGGTTCCTATTCTAATTTCTCCTTACTAACCTATTCTATGGCAAGCGACACGTCCACTGAGTTCCATATGTGATTGAGTAGTCGCACTAGCTTGCATGAGGGTTGAGCTCAACTGACTGGTAGCTCAAGATTCAGTTACTGTCCAGTTAGGATCGTGGCCGTCATGCAGAGTCCCGACTAAGCTCATAGGTCAGTTACAATGCACACCGCAGTCTCTATATTTGACTATCTAGGCTACCCAGAACCTTCCGAGTCCCAACATCCAGCCATCATCTATCCGCTTCGATGTCACCAAACTGCTTCTCCAGCTCGATAAAGCACAAATCGCCCGCGCCTTCCCTGCCGTTAATCTTTTCCACCGGAAAGGGCGTCAACTCGCCCGTCTCCCGATATCCGCACCGCCCGTACCACGAAATGAGCTCCCGTCGCGTCGACAGCGCATTCAGCCCAAACCTGGCAACTCCCCATTCTCTCTTGCAGCGCTCCTCGGCGTGGGCGAGGACCCGTCGCCCGACGCCGCCTTGCTGGTGGCTCTGATCGACGGCCAAGAGGGCGAAGCGCGCGAGGGTGGCGTCGCGGCGCAGGATTGCAACGCAGGCCACAATGACACCGGCATCGTCGGTGGCGAGCAGCATGTCGCTGTCGTCGCTGGTGATTTTGGGCAGGATCTCGTCGACGTCGATGCGGAAGTTGCGGCCGAGTTCCATGTCGGCCGTCCAGTCTTGTCTGGTGTCTTCGGCTTGGAATGCGGCCTGGACGAGTTGTTGGATCCGAGGTGCATCGTCGGGAGTGGCAATGCGGAATTGGAGGGTGGTGTTTGCCATGTTGATTGGTGATTGAGGAGGGTTCCGGGCAACGCGTAGGACACTGGAGTGCTGGCTTTGAGGTGATATAGTTGAGTAGGTCACAGGTGGTTAAATACTTATCTCTCGTATTGGGATCGCGTGATTCTACAGGGGAATTAAGCACGTCACAGGAAAGGCGCCGTTGACATTGACATTGACCTGGCAAGAAACGCTTCATCATGAGCAATTTAGGTACCCACTTGATAAAGAATGACCTTCCTAAGTTGTCCAAGTCCCGGGTTATATAATGGGTTATAAGATTTGTCATAACGGATATAGGGGTCTCTGAGGGACATTTGTCTTTTGCAACAAGATTAATTGTCAACAAAATTACATAGGCATCTGCTTGTCCTGAGATTTCATCACATGGGGCGCTTGAGAGTTGTGAATGGCAACAAGTAATCAAGTCTCTGGAGGAATAGATCACTCAATAAGATTGTCATTTAACAACCTTGACTCTAACATTTAAGGGTGCAGAAGCAACGATGCATAGTCTCGTTACAATTTAAAGCACGCGTGGAGGAAATGTTACGTATATATCTTTAACGAGAGAGAGACGTATAAAAGCATTCTGCGGTACTTGGCGGAAAATTTGCAAAATTTGAAAGGGAAGAGACTAGGTTATTAAGTGAAATCGAGACTTCCAGGGATTAGTGTTGGAGGCCTCTGTTGTCTTTAGGGTCCCTCTCTCGCCGCCACTATGTCTTAAGGTCGCTGCATCGCTGGAATTTGCTTGATGCCGCCTTTAATAGCGGATAGTAGGTTATAGTATCGGTTTGGACGCTTTAGAGTTATCTTAAACGCAATAAACGGGCAGCCGGTTAGCCTAGGTTTATGTGCGAATAGTGTGGCAATACGATCGTCTCGTTATGAATATATACTATTAATAAAAAGATTTTTGGCTCTATTGCACCCAAAAGGGGATCAACGCGGCCCAATTCTCCCCAAGAAACAAACAAAAACAACCCATTACCTAAGTCAGATCTAGTAACGCAAATCAATAATGTTTACTGTATTATGCGTGCTCACAAGCCTCTCCAGCTCGTGATGTGACGTCTGCAGTGACGGTAATGTAAACAGTAATTTAAATAATGGCTATCTATAACTGCAAAAATTTCCATTCAACTGCTCCGTAGGCCGAGGCCATTCGTCCCCAGCCATAAAACACTCTAGGTGAAGTGAAGTGAACGATAAACAAGATAATTGTAATGAGGAGCCCCCCAATCGGTGCAAGATAAGACACACCGCCGAAAAAAGTGGCAAGTACATAGGTGGCAGTTACAATCCCCCAGAAAAGGCAATTGCTCACATCTCGTGCAGTCAGAGCGCAGATCATATTGAATGCAGAAAACAAGAGAGACCCAGGTGCCAGTATAAGATTCCAGGGATAGTATGTTCCGTAATTTGGAGACCATATTACCTGAAGGTCACCACCCCAGGCTTCTAGAGTTAAGCCCACCGAAAGCAGATTTCCACTAGTCATCAATTAGCTTTCTTTAATTCAGACATATCGCATAAGATGATACTTGCGAGAGAAGATAAACGAAAAACACAAATTTCAGCCAATTCGGGCGGTTGTATGCAAACAGAATAAGTATTCGAATGGTCGCCCCTAGCACAAGAGGTCCCAGAATCGTGCCGAGAGTGAGTGGGAGCCCGATCGCCCAGAACGTAGTCAGATTCCAATTCTGGGATTCGCCGTCAGAGGATATCAGGTTTTCACGTAACACTTCAGTCCGGTTCTCTGCTATTCCCGTCCATTCTGTGATGTTGCGCCACGAGTGGGATGCACCGCCGAGGGCGTCCAGATTCATGCCCATGAAAGACTCAATGTAAGTTAGCTAATGGAGCGGTACCGGAGAGTCCCCGCGGGACAGAGCTTACCGTGACAAAGGAGAGCGGGATATACAATCCGGCGAGAATCGTCAGAATCATCGTTCGTCGCATCTGGACAAGATCCATCTGGTTCTTGATTGCCGCGGATGCGTCGCTCAGTTCGCCCTCCAACCTTTGCAAAACCTTTTCGGCCTGGGTTTGAGAACGAAAAAATCTGTTGAAAGCTCTCGTTCTTCTTGGATTTTGTTCTGGAGATGCATCAGGCATGAAGAGGGTGAGGTTCTTCGACAACTTCATGAGTTGTCGAACATTGCGCTTTGTGCTTTCCTTGGCTCCTTGTACTTGATCTTGAAGATGAATAATGTAGTAAATCTTACTTCCTGTGGGGTTTTTCCGACCCTTGAATTTCTATTTTTTCACGCGTCAGTTAAGCCGAACCGAGAAACGAAGCGTGAATATAGTGCCATACCATCTTCTCAATTTCGTCCTCTACCTGGGAGACAAATTGTACCATCTCCTCCTGAATCAAGCGTACGATGGCAATGAGAAGGTCGTTGCACTGGTGTGCGGCAGGCATTCTTGCATGACCTGGTCTGCAGGCATATCGAAGTTCTCGTATTCGTTGAACGACGCGCGGCAGCCTTGTGAAAACGAGGATGCTTCGCCGCCACTGACCTTGGTCTCCGAAAAGATAGATTTGCAAGTACTCGCTCGCTGGCTTTGTCTTCCACGGCTGCCAGGTGTATATCCCAAGGTCCGAATGGTAGTGTGGTAGCCTTTGTGGCCAGCTGAATCGAACCTGTTGCCATCTCCTTCCATGCTCTGAACTCAACTTCCGCTGAGGGCCCATCATTCTCGTTAGGGTAGGTGGTGGCTTCTCAACTGAGAGCAAACAGAGGATATCGTCGGCTTCCTTTCTGGAGACCATGTCATGTAGCGCTAGAAGACGCAATAAGACATAGGAAAGCCAATCCAATAGTCGGCGAGATCCTTCTTGTCCACGCATCATCATGAGTGAGGGCCACATATCTAGGAGAGCTTCGTCTGCCTGCATCGCGAGTATGCATGTATGTAAACCCGGGTTGTTGGAGGAATCCCTGTTCTCCAGAGCCCCTGTAAGCGTCCCCACACACGATAATAATGTAGCATCGTCGGCAAATATAGTCTCCCCAGAGCTCGTGGCTTTGTGACTGATGATGGTATCCAAGATGCCACGATTCTGGACGAGATAGGCCCACCTCGGCCAAGAAGCAGTTCCCAACTCGGATATCAAAGCACATTTTTCGGGCAGCGCTGCATGGAGGTAAGTAGGTACTTATAGTACGACTCTAGAGAAGTGACAAATTCGATGACGCTGGACGGTTGTGGCAAAAGGAGTAGATGATATTCATAACGTACATTCTAAAACTTCAAGCCACTGCGTTCGCTTGTTGTAATATCCATGCGACCACGCTAATAGGAAGTTGTACCTTCCAGGGGAGGGGGGAAACACCAAATCCTGTGTCGACTGCGTGGGCGTTTGGTTCCTCGGCAAGTTCGTGTTTCTCTCAGCCTCACCCGCCGGGGGTGCGCTGTTTTCTCGTCTGGTATACGTGGGAAGTTCGACATTTTGAGTATTCCGAGTTGACGGTTGGTTGCCCATCTCGCCAGTCAGGCGCTCAAAGAGAAGTGCTATAACGCAAGAAAAAGACTGAAAACACGAAAGCCGTGGCGGCGACAGGAGGTGGAGGCGGACACGCTCGCAAGAGGCAGGTCCTTCGTGTTTTGTTTTTCCTGCCATTGCTCTTGATGAATCAGCGCTTACGGAGCGTACGTAAGCGTGGGTCTAAGAATAGGAGCTGGATCTCAGTCGGCAACAGAATAATGAATATAACTGGATATTATCGGCCCATGATGGTGCATTGGTGGCTTACATTATGTGCACTTTCACTCAGCCGACCCCCATCGTCTCCGCTTTCATTCAAGCCTTTGTAATCCAAACCGAGAACTTCCGCCCTTTAGGCTTCATTTCTTATCACTGCGTATCTCTGAGAGGCTGTCCACGATAATGCATCGGTGATAGAGTCAGAATATACGGATACTGTCCCGACATGACCTTGATGGATCCCTCACAAGCCACGGTTCGGCCTGGCGCTAGGTGCCATAAGCAGCACCCGCATCTTAAAACTAGGTACTGGGGTCAGGCTGACGAGGCAGTTCGGCTTTTCGAGGGGGGGCCGCAAAATCGGCCACTTCCCGTCGGTGTTATTTTGAGGCCCCCAAGTAGTGCAAGTACCGTTGAGATGCTCCTGGATCTGTCGCCGTCACTACGGGCCTGCGGCTGCCGCTGTCGCCACGAATGGATTCAATTGTCATGGAGAGACTTTGAGGAATGCGGATCTACAACTAACTTCCTCTCGGGGCTCTAAGCGCTTGAGGCGGGATTTCGCCGGCAAACATGAAGCCGTCAGAGTCATTCGTCGAATGGAATGCATGTCTGCCTTTATCATGGCGTTAGGCAGACGCGAGGGTGCCTAAACTAAACGCAGCGCTGTGCTTGGGGGCGATGAATGCCTCAATGGCTTCGTTCGTTCTGTGACCCAGGCATTGGGGGTCAATTGGCCAATGTGACGCCACGTTTGGTTGGGAACATGGATGTTACATGGAACCAACAGCGGCATGGGTGCCTCGGAGACTTAGCCATGATTAGGCAGACAGTGGACTGGAGATTCGGTTGGCGAACGGCAGTGCGGCACTCGTGAACTATATGAAGATGTATGATTCTCAAGCCCGGTACCTCTCAATCATTCAGCCAGCTTGCCTGTCGAAACAGTTTTCGTTTTCGCTCATTTGACTATTCATATCGCTCACCAAACCACATCCATTCCTAACCACCCTCCACCATGTCTTCCACCGACTCAGCCCCCATCTACGTCCAGCGCAAGTCGGAAACGCTCCGCGACGTCGCCGCCGACGTGATCCGCCTCCTCAAGGCGGCCAACCAAACCGTGGCCGTGGCCGAGTCCCTCACGGGCGGCGGCATCATGGCGACGCTCACCTCCGTCGGGGGTGCCAGCGCCGTCTTCCGCGGCGGCGTCGTCTCCTACGCCACGGAGCTCAAGCGCGAGATCCTCGGCGTCGACGCCGCCCTCATCGCCCGCCACGGCGTCATCCACGGCCAGGTCGCGGAGCAGATGGCCGCGGGCACCCGGAGGGTCACCAGCGTCGAGAGCCCGACGACGTGGGGCCTGAGCACCACGGGTGTGGCCGGGCCGGATAAGCAGGACGGGAAACCCGTGGGGATGGTGTACATTGGGATCGCTTCGGTCGGCGAGGCGCACGGGTTGGGGCCGTTTCACTTTCCGGGGGATCGGGAGCAGGTCCGGCAGGCGACGATTACGGAGGCCTTGTCGCAGTTGCGGGACTTGTTGATTGTCGGGAGGAAGGCAGAGTAAATGTGGGAGCAATTGTCGTAACGAGAACGAAATTGTAAATGAACTTGTTCATCTGAACTTGAGTTATACTTTCCCAAAATTAACGCCCGCATCCGGCTCCGGGGCCGTCCCGAGTCCCGAGTCCCGATAGACTTTCGGAAAGGACGGACCTGAGATGAAACATGTCAACTCTCGTCCAACCAATTTCCTAAAAGAGTTGTCCCTAGAGTTTCGGTACCTAGGGTCACAACGGTCGGAACGTCACTCGCTTAGAGAACTAATGGGAAACGGCCATTTATTCCTTTGCCCTGTCCAACCTGTCGCTTCTTATTCTAATTTGTGCTTACCCAACAATTCTTTCCAAAACCTCTACGCCTACGTCTTCTCTACCTTGACTGCCACCTTGGTATCATTCCACAGCACCTCCCTCTTCATATTTGAATACCCGTGGAAATTCCACTTGGAAGTGCCCCAGTTGGCATTGGGCTCCCAGTTCTCAAACTCGGCATCATGGTACCGCCGCGCGTCCTTGGTCATGCGGTAAATGTACTGCTTCTTATCGTCATTGTCGCAGTTGCAATCCGACCCCCACGGGTTATGGTACGCGTGCTCCGGCCAGTTGGGCTTGCAGTTGCAGGCAGGACTAAAATCATCAGCACAAGCTCTTCCCACCTCCGCAGACAACATGAAGTGGGAGGCAACGTACCTCCCGACGCGGTCCCAGTTGTACGGCTCGACCCAGCCTTGGTTGGTCCCCAGGACGTCCCACATCCTCTTCATGCGCGCCCCTTGCACCCTGTACGCCGAGTCGTGCCCGATCAGGGACGACCCGGTGCCGCCTTCCAGGGCCGCTGCGGGGGGGTATTCGTCGGGCGTGGTGTACGCCTCTCCCATCACTCTTGTGCCTAATATGCTTCTTCTCGCGGCAATGAAGACCTTGTGTCGGTAGCCGCTGTTGGCTCGGTTCTGCCGCTTCAGCTTCTGACCTGCCTGGCCGTCTCCTCCGTAGGTGCTTGCACCCGTTAGCCTTTGATCCGGTCCACCGTGAGCTCGGATATGAGGATTGACATACAGATAATTCGTCCGCCCCAGACAGTAGTAGTAGTAGCACATGTTCTGACAACCCATCGGATCGTCCCCGCAGTAGTACAAATAGCGCTCGCCCTGTGTCCCAGGCTCGGCACTGTTCCCTGCCCCGTAGACGGGACTCACGCCAACGTTTGCCAGGGCCGCGAGAAAGGAGACGAGAATGGCCGGCTTCATGGTGTAAGCCTGACTAGAACAAAGTTAGCGTCTTTAGGGGAGGAGGAAATAGAGTGGACAGAAACCAGAGTCTTATACAATGGGATGCTTCATTTCTTCAGGGCTCATGGGCCGGAGGCTTGTCAGCATCACGGCCAGACACCTAACATCTGCTCCTTGAAAATACGGAAGCAGAGCCTCACAACTCCACTGTTCATGCTAATTCTGAACTTCACGATGGATGCATGAAGTCGCGCATAATAACTCGTGGCTGAGACAAGCCGGGCATGTTCGGAACAGATGTGCAAGAGTCACGAGACGATATAATGCGGCTGAATGTGTGTAACGATCCTACAAGAAACAAATTGGACCACTAGGAATGGTATATAGGGCAGGCTTAGGTCACGCAGGGTTAAAAATATCCTTCTCGAGTGTAATCGGGGGCCGTGGACTGCATTTTCAGTCACGGCTGGTCGCAAGCCGCGTCTTGGCAAGGCCTTCCGCTCGGTTGGCCGGCACGGAGTGACGAGTCGAATAGGTCCTGAATTAGATTTCGGGAGTCTAGACTGATGAAGCTGACATGGCGCAGGATTCTCCTCATATAGCTAGGGTCGAGCCGAGGATGCCAGACTGGGAACATAGGTATCGGCAAGATGCCTTTCCGCTTCCGTTCCCGTCCCCGATGCCCGTCAACAGACTATTTAAGCACAACGACGGGCCCACGGGACGTGTTCCCAAGTCCAGCAACGCTCGATTCCTCTCCAGAATGAAGCTCCCCGCCCTCTTCTCGCTCCCGGCCTTGGCCGCAGCAAACCCTCTCCTCGACGCCAAAGTCGCCCGCGCAGCTGGCAACGCGACGGCGACGCCCGTCTCGGCCTCTGGCAGCGACAGCACGCCGGGTCCCTTTGCGGTACTGGCCACGTCCTCGTACCAGATCGAATGCGGGCTCGGAAACGGCGTGTGGGTGCCCGGCTGGAACTACGCTTCCCTCGTCGACCAGTTCTGCGAGGCGGCCGAGGGGTCGGATATTTCGGACGGGTACAGCCAGTCCGACACTTACCTGGCCACCTTGACGCCGCAAGGGAAGCAGACTAAGGGAGACGCTGGCAAGGTGATTTGTAGGTTTCTGGTTCCGTTTTGCCCGTGGCATCGTTTCGCTGACCTAGCCTCGCGCGTCAGTCGCCATTAGGAATGAAGGCGAAAAGCCGGTGTATCACGTCGCAGATTGGACTACGGACTGCGCGAAGCAGCTGCGGGCGCTACTGTACGATGACTGCTGCGGCAAAAGGAAGGACACCAAGGGAGGCACCAACAAGGTCGGCAAGATTACGTTTGAAGCGACGATAAAGAAGGGAGATACGTGGTAGAACTTAGAAGGCAGGAAGGAGTGGGCGGATGAATACTTAAACATGGAAGGCGGTGGGGCGTTTGACGCGTTTGTTATCGTTCTGGTGCCTGATGGACGTCAAAATAAAATTCAGCCACCGTCATAGTTTATTGAAATTTCTCTCGTTCGTTCTCTTCCCTCGCGCAGCCTTGTTACCAATCTTCATCATGGTCATCATAGGCGATCCTGACAAAGCAATGTGGACTCCCCTCTTTGTCACGGCCGACGTGCCCGTCGAGGTGTGTCCAGGGTAAACCCGCTTTCTGGCAGCTATTAACCCCACGCAAAGGTCGTCAACGAGGTGCTCCAGGCCGGCTTCGAGGAAATTTATCTACCCATAGGACGACAACGCGAGCGAGTCGGCAGTGTCTGGACACTGATACAAGAACTATACCAAGACCACTTCTACAAACCCACGGTCGGGCCCGTCGCCCCCTTCAAGTCGGAATTCATGAACGCGACGCCCAGTCAACTCCAGGAATTCATCGAGGACCAGTTTGGTCAAGAGGGCAACGGTGTGGGCGACGATAACATGATGAACTGGATCTCGGACGAGTCGTTTGCCATCATCGACGAGCGCACCGTCCGAGACGGCACCGTGTGGTTCTGGATGCGCGACTACGTCAATGTGACCGATCTGGCGCAGATACGCGTGGCCTGGGGCGAGAGCGAGCCGCTGGACGAATCACTGGCGCGATGGGTCGACAAACGGACGACGGATGAGGACGTCGTCGCCATGGCCAGGGCGATCCCGCCCGACGCGGCGCTGTGTGCTGGCGGCGCGGTGGACGGTGTGCCCGTGAAGGAGCTCCGGAAGCGGGTGGAGGAGTGGATGAATTACGAAGCGGGAGTTTCTCTCCCCCGATGGTTCGAGTTTAGGTTGAGATTGAACGCCGCCATGCAGTGCATGGAGGAGCTTTGGGTTCACGGCGCGGTCACCTTGAACACTCGGTCTCGGTTTGAGCAGGATGGCTATCATGTTCTTGGCGCACAACTTGTGCCCCCATACCATATTTAGGTCTAGATACAAGGGGAATGATGCTTGTCCAGGTCAATATAGCAGGAGTTGAACAGGCTCACAAACGAGAGAGGTTATGCATCCATGCTCCAAGTGATGCATTTAGCCTGGGCACCCCACCAGCTTGCATGCGACGAGGCAAAGCCGAGTCCCTGCCTCACGTCTTCCTGATACCATAACTTATAAGGCAGATATGCAGTCATTGTCTCAGCTGGTATTCAGACACACCTGTACGTTCAACAAGGGGCTTGGTTGAATGGGTGTTTGACGCATTCGTTTTGGCTCCTTTGTTTCAGGTTTCATTCCTTCTCCTCTTCTCACAACCACGACTGCCTAAGTCAACTATACGATTCGATTTCTATTTCGTCAGATTTACGTTGTATTCGTGTACTTGATCTTGGGGCGGACCCTACGGCTGCAGATGACGGTCTGGTCGGCACTCTCCGAACCATTGATCTCCAACACTGCCCGAAATTCACGGCCCGTTCCTACGTTTGGGGGTCCGATCGCAGCAAGACCATTTCCTGCAATGGCAGCGACATCGTAATCACAACGTCGGCCCACGAAGCGCTATCTTCGCTGCCGAACACCTTGGGGACCATGACCATCTGGATTGACGCTGTCTGCATCAACCAAGACGACGACGCCGAGAAAGCTACGCAAATCCCAATCATGGAAGAGATCTTTACCTGGGCTCAGTCAGTTTACATCTGGCTGGGTCCCGGCAGCGACGGAACGAATGAGGCCATAGGTTACATCCGGGCCCTATCGACCATACACCTGGTTCCTGCCGGGGTGCCGTGGCGGGATGGAGATGGGTCATTCACGGTTTTCAAGGATACAAACCGACTCATATGGAAAACAATGGCAATTGCGCTCGGAAGTAAGTCTCGGCCAATTGGTTTCTAGTGTCAAAAGGTTGATTCAATTCAGGGCACTTGTACCATCCCAGTATCCTGCATTCTTGCGGTTCCGAGTCCATCCTGGAACTCTTGAACACGGCCTGGCTCAATCGCGCCTGGACGTTCCAAGAGATTGCCCTCGCGTCAAATCCCGTCATTGTGTGCGGACGGGAACACGTTGCTTGGTTGGACTGGAACCAGGCTATTATATCCATCGACGACTTGCGCGGCGACGGCAAGGTGACTCGTTCAGCATCGTTCCGCAACTGGCGCTACCTGTTCATTGTCTGGATGGAACTCACGCGTCCCTGCTGCTGGAACGGCCGCAAGTACTGCACCATTCCAAACCGCGTCGTGGCCTCTGTCTCCGAGTATCTGCAAGTGATGCAGCCAGAGACCATACAGCGGAGGGCAACCTTGTTGGCCGCCTTCCTTGTGCTCTTCTGTGGCCTTTCGGTTTCCGCACTTGCACTTGCTTTAGTGCCCGTCGCACCATTTGAACATTCACCGGAAGCCAAAGCCTTTCTAGTGGCGCTTGCAGTAATATTTCTCATGGGCGCTTTTGTATTTTCCCCCCTGGTTCTGTCTGGCTGGAATCATGAAGTTACCTTTACTTCCAAGGCTAGTTGGATACAACGGCCCAACGCCGTCGGGAAATGAAACCAACTCGTCGGGCTTTACGAGCAATGAGAGAACGCGAGTCTACTGAGTCTAAAGATCGCGTCTTCGCCTTCTACGGTGTGTACCGACGACTTGGTATCAAGCAGCCAGCCCCGAGCTATGACAGACCGATTGGGGGCGTTCATCGCGATGCTTTCGCAAGCCTAATCACCATGGAGCCAACCTTTATATCAATCTTCTTATTGATTGCGACATCAGTCATCCCAGTGCGCCGAGCTGAAATACGCCGTTCGCGGGCCTGCCTACCTTGACGGGTTAATGGATCTTCATCAGAGAGACGTCGAGGATTTCGATAGGTGGGAGAAGGTGGAACTGCTTTGAGGCTAGATTTAGAAAGGTACTCAATCCGAGTCAATCGTTAATAGAATAAGGGCGGTGGTATAGGTATGGGGGGGTACTTCTGGTCCTGAGCAGTGTTCTCAGGACCGCCATCACAAACCAACCTCCCTGACCTTGAAAAGAAGAAAAGAAAAGAACAACAAAACACGACCACGCATAACCACTCAAGCAGCCACCTCGTGAATCTGCGTTGCGGGCAATTCGTGCGCCGCCATGGGCGAGTGGCCCTGCGTCGGGGCAGCCACCGTTGAGGGAGCCCGATCCTTGGTCAATGGTCGCGAGGACGACCTCTCCCTGACTCGGGATCTCCAGACAAAGCAAACCACGCACGCAATGACGACCAGGCCGCCGATGGTGGCCCCAACCGAGATTCCCACCAGTGTGCCCCTTGAGAGACAGTCGCACTCGGCTGTCGTGGACGAGAAGACGGTGGTGTCGACGGTGGTCCCGTTGTCTCTCTCGTCGGTGTCGGGAATGTTGGGGAGGGTGCTGGTGGACGGACCGCTGATGTTGAAGTAATGCGAGAACGTTGATCGTTGCTCGCGGTCAAAGTCCTTGAGGTAAAAACGGAAAACATTGCCCAGCCTCTCGTCAAAATAATCGGGAAACCCGTCGTACGAAACCGTCCAGGTATAATTCTCCTCGGAATAGTTGCCTGCCGATCCGTTAGCTACGCCCTCTTAGTTATAGTGAGGAGAGCGAAAGGTAGAGGACCAGGACGGGAACTCACGAAGTATCTGAGCAGCCATCGCTTGGGGCAACGACTGGCCAACGGACGCCTCCACATCAACCACATTGACTTGAATCAGGGACATGTTACAGACGTCAAAGTCCATGGCCCACGTGACCTCGAGGTCGTCGCCGAGGTCGTACACCGGGTTGTCGGTGTAGTCTGAGGGTGGCCCATATGCGGGCGGTCGGAGGAACTGGGTCTCGCCCAGGACATTGGGGATGAGGAGGAGGAGGACGAGAGGGATGATGCGCGAAGAGGAAATCATTATGATGAGAAACGCGACTTTACTCTTGTGTAGGAAGAATTCGCAAAGTAAAATTAGTTGCGTAAGGAGAAGAAATGCCTGGTGAATGTTTGGCGCGTGGGAATGTGGGATGAATTTGGAAGAATTGGGAAGAAACGGGCGCACAAAAACAAAATTTTGTAGAATTCTTTCGAGCACCGCGCAGAGAGATCAAGCGAGGCAAGAAGCACCTCAGCAAACCGTCCTTCCTCAGCTGCCCAATGAGTGCCAACCGTGTGCCCTTCGCGTGCGCTTGGTTGTGAATAACTGCCACTGAGAACCGAGGCGACGGCTTCTTACTGGCCGGCTTCACCTTGGGTTGCGCAGCTGCGGGCTTTCCCATTGGGTGGTACAATCGGCTGTGATGGACGGTCAGGCCGCTCAGGCGTGCAAACCACGGGATTTGTTCGTTGCTGAGAGCTCAAGGTAACTGGGACATTGCGGTAGATGACAGGTCGAAACTGTAAATGGCATTGTGCAGTACCTGCTTATGTGAGGCATCTTGTCGACTGGGAGAGGGCTTGGCCAGTCTTGTGACCGAGGATAGGAGCCGTGAGAAGCACGACCTAGAAGATCAGGTGCCTAAGGTAGTTGCGATGATACATCTCTGGGCTGATTCGGAGCACGGAATATCGCCCAAGTTGGACTCGGCTCCATGCCAGTATATCTATGAGACTGGGTTTCGGGACACGTCTGGGATGACGAGGATACTTAAGTCACATTTATAGACAAGGAGGCAGCAGGGATGAAGTCATGTTAGGGTGCAACTCGCGTCAACCGATTCTCAGCGTTTCTCCAGTCGCCCCTGTTCGTGGTTCAGTCAGACTCAGCACGATGAATAATATCTCGACGGTCGTGAAACTAAATGACGAGATAAATATAGTCGCCACTTCCAAACCCTCTTTATATTCGTGTCATCTTAGACATTGATATCTATGTGCAGCTCATCATGTTCTGCTCCCCATGTCGTGTCCTCAGTCTCATGCTCAGGCGTTCATATTCGCTTGCTTGAAATCTACCTTTATTTTTCCAATGCTCAATCAGTCTGCCACATCCGTCACAACCTCTTATCCTATCGTAATTTTTCGGCGCAGATTTAGTAGTTGACACGAAACTACGACGAGAAACAACCACCGTAGTCAGAACGGGGGCGGTGGAAAAATAGTAGATTGGGAATATACTGAATCGAGAAGAGAATAAATACAGAGGAACAATTTCAACGCTCAACCATGTACCCTGCCACAAAACCCAGCAGCAATCATCGCTGCAAGTAACCCAAGTAGACCCGAACACTCCAGCTCCTTGACCCAAACCCATAGCAGACCAAGACGTCCTCAGACCGATGGCCGGTACGTCGACGGAGGCCACTGGGGCCAGACCCCGTAGATGACGTCGGGATGCTCGCTGGCCTCGGGAGCCGTCTCGCTCGCCGTCGTTTCCGGCGACGTGTTGTTCTGCTCCTTGCGGACCTGATGGAGCACCCACACGCGGAGAACGAATCCGACGCTGATGAAGAGCGGAATGAGCTGCGCCAGCGTGTCGACGTCGTTAACGCCGTTGATGTTATTCCAGGCAATGGGGAGTTCAATCGCGGCCACCAAGACGCCGAAGACGGCGAAGCCGCAGAGAGTGCGGCCAAGGTGTAAGAATCCAATGTGTTTTTTCCTGGTCTGGTGTCAGTATTCCCTCAAAGCTGGAGAAAGGAGAATTGAGTACGTACTTGACTCGGCTCCAGTAGCGCTCGTCTATAAAGGTCCGGATCTGGCAGCATGGATAAAAGACGATGACGCAGGCGCAGGCAAGGAGAATGCAAATGTAGAAAATGGCAGTAAAGGCAATGTAGACCTTGTCTTCAATGTCCACCTTGCCAAAGACAAAGGCGTACTGGCGACAGCTCTGCTCCAGCCGCGGCAAGTAGGTGGTGTAAAACCAGGTGCCGACGCTGGCATCGGCGACGAGGAGCAGAAAGGTGGCAAACTTGTAGACGATGCCGTGTCGTTCCTTGGACAGCCTGAAGGGATCGAGGTTGGGGTTGCAGCGGGTGAGGACGCGCCACACGTGGACGGGGATGAGGAAGAAGAAGACGCCAACGGCAAGCAGCAACACAATGTAAATGTCCATGGTCTGCAGCTTGCTCTGGGCTACCTGGATGATGAGGCCGGTGGTAGCGGCAGCCGAGAGAAAGGCGCCGAGGGAGCGCACGTCGGGGAGATCGTCTTCGTCAATGTACTCGACGAGGACGGCGCCGAACCATTGGACGTAAAAGGCGCACCGGATGCCCAGGCCGTACATGTCCGGGCGGCCCGTGGTTGGGCAGAGGGCAGTTGAGGCGGCATTTCTTCCATTCATGGGACATGAATCATGAGACTGTTCATGACCTTTGTTGCATCGAGGAGGTAGGGAGAAGCGAACGGGGGGACGGGACGGGAGGAGAAGGGTCTCGCATACACTTGTATGGCTTCAAGGTCGCCCGTCTTGCAGGGGACCCAAACAAAAACAAAGGCCATGATTGCTCAGCTGCGGAGAAACACATGGACAGTGTGTGATGGAGGAAAACTGCGCACGTCAACGCTGCGCGTGGTGTGCGGTTGCTGTGTCCTGCTGCAGTCAGTCCAATGAATCCGTAAACAAACTTAGTCCGGGGTCACAGCCTTGGCCCTTTGCTCGGGCAAAGCAGAAGTGCGGAGAGCAAGGGGTGGTTTGGCCAGCCAGAGCGAGACACAAGTCACTTTCTCTTGGGGACCGCGGTGGCATATTTGCAGGCCTGCATGAGAAGGGCTCGACGGGCAAATTGGGTGCGTTGGAGTGGGTTGTGTTGACGGCATCTTGCAGCGAATCGAATGGGCGTTGCTGGGTTGGCGACTTCGCCTGGGGAGAGGCCGGGGATAAGAACCGCTGCGAGAGGCCGAGGGGACTCGCTCGAGCGGAGAGAACAGAGCCAGGAGGACGGCGAGGGCCATGAGGAAAGAGTTGGCGTGGTTACGCATCGCGGCCAAGGCCAGAGTAGGCGAGGTGAGCTGGTCGGATGTCGTGTTAAACTGTGTGGCCGCTCCTCTTCCACAGTCCACACGCTTCATGGAGGAGACACAGAAGGACGAGAGCAGAACGGGACAAACGAAGCGACTCCCAGCAGATGGGGCAACACGAGCAAATCTGTGCGCACACCGTCAGCATCACGAGCAACTCATGACATGGAGTCCGTTGACCATTGGATGAGGTGGACTCGGCATGCGATGGATTGAGAGGGACGGGAACCGACGAGGCGGTACGTACCAACCAATTTCTTATCAGCGACCAAAGCTTATCTCAGGTGGGTTGGTCCACTTTAATTCAAACTGCACCAAACCGCCGCTCACCGCAAAAATCTTTATCGATAACGATTTTTTTTTTCTGCCATTTCTGAGCGCATCAATCCCACCATTTCACCAAGGCTTTGATCTTGCGCAGCCATCGTCAATTCTGAGGTTCAGTTCGCACCTTGATCGCACACGCGCGCAAAACCCCGTCTACCTCAATTGCGAATCATCACCTTGACCATGGCCGCCACAAAGCGCCTCGCCGAGAGCGAGGACCGACCCGCCAAAAAGACAAAGATCGCCGATGCCGATGCCGCCGTCGAAAAGGCCCGTCTGAAGAAGGAGAAGAAGGAGCGCAAGGAGAAGAAGAGGGAGAAGAAGCGCCAGCTTGAGGAGAACGGTGCTGTCGAGGACTCCGAAAAGACCAGCGGCGCGGATGTCGAGCCCGAGCTCACCGAGAAGGAGATCAAGAAGGCCAAGAAGAAGGCTAAGAAGGAGAAGAAGCTGAAGGAGGCACAGGCCGAGACTGAGGTCGAGAGCGAGGAGAAGACCGAGGACCAGGCCATGCCCGACGTCGAGGAAGCCCCCAAGGAGAAAAAGTCCAAAAAGGACAAGAAGTCCAAGACCCAGCCCAACGGCCACAGCAACGGCGCCTCTAATCCCACCTACGTCCAGACGATGAGCCTCTCCGATGTGCCGCAGTCCGAAATCGACGCATTCTTGACCAAGAATGAAATCACAATCACCGATCCCGCCGCCGACAAGCTCTCCCTCCGCCCCATTCTCGAGTTCTTCCACCTCCCGTCCACCAACCTCCTCGAGAAGAAGCCCTCGCCCTTTGCCAACTACACGACGCCTACGCCCATCCAGTCCGCCTCGTGGCCCTTTACCCTCTCCTCCCGGGACGCCATAGGAATCGCCGAGACGGGATCCGGAAAGACGATGGCTTTTGCCCTCCCCTGCGTCGAGGCCGTCCTGGCCGTCGGCAAGAAGGGCGTCAAGGCCGTCATCGTCTCGCCCACCCGCGAGCTCGCCATGCAAACACACGAGCAGATGGCCAACGTGGCCGCGCTTGTCGGCCTGAAGTGCGTGTGTCTATTTGGCGGCGCCTCCAAGGACGACCAGCGCGCGCTCCTCCGCCGCGGCGCCGACATCATTGTCGCCACGCCGGGCCGCCTCAAGGACTTCATGTCGGACGACACGGTCGATCTGAGCGGCGCCAAGTTTGCCGTGCTGGACGAGGCCGACCGCATGCTCGACAAGGGCTTCGAAGACGACATCAAGCTGATCCTAGGCTCGTGCCCCGCGCGCGAGCAGCGGCAGACGCTCATGTTCACGGCGACGTGGCCCGCATCGGTGCAGGCGCTCGCGTCGACGTTCATGGTCGACCCAGTCAAGATCACCATCGGTTCGGCGGGCAAGGAGACGGCCAGCGGCGCCGTCGAGCTACAGGCCAACGCGCGCATCACGCAGCACGTCGAGGTGGTGGACCCCAAGGACAAGGAGTTCCGCCTCCTGCAGATCGTCAAGCAGCACCAGCAGGGCAAGCACAAGAACGACCGCATCCTCGTCTTTTGTCTGTACAAGAAGGAGGCGACCCGCATCGAGGGCTTCCTGGCTCGCAAGGGCGTCAGCGTGGGCGGCATTCACGGAGATCTCAGACAGGAGCAGCGAACGAGGAGTTTGGAGGCCTTCAAGTCGGGTCAGACGCCGGTGCTCGTTGCCACCGATGTCGCCGCCCGAGGTCTGGATATTCCCGAGGTCAAGCTGGTCGTCAACGTCACGGTAAGTTCATTGGTCTCGGTCCGCGGTGCTATTTATTAATTGTGCTCCAGTTTCCCCTGACCATTGAGGACTACGTCCACCGCATCGGACGAACCGGCCGCGCCGGCAAGAGTGGCGAGGCCATCACCATGTTCACAGTGCAAGACAAGGCTCACTCCGGCTCGTAAGTACCCTCCCAATCCAAGAAGCCCGTCGCTCACACAATGCAGCCTGGTCAACATCCTCAGGGGCGCCAACCAAGAGGTTCCCGAAGACCTCCTCAAGTTCGGCACGACTGTCAAGAAGAAGGCCCACGACATGTACGGCGCGTTTTTCAAGGATGTCGACATGAACAAGAAGTCGACCAAGATCACTTTCGATTAGAT
This sequence comes from Thelonectria rubi, assembly GCA_013420875.1. Classification (NCBI taxonomy): domain Eukaryota; kingdom Fungi; phylum Ascomycota; class Sordariomycetes; order Hypocreales; family Nectriaceae; genus Thelonectria; species Thelonectria rubi. The sequence continues at coordinate 94,392 of WMHX01000034.1, forward strand.
AGGCCGGTTCAGCTTAGATGCATTTTTGGGGATTTTGCAGCCCGACGATACCCGTGGTGATGGGGTTTGGGAGGTCATTACTGTGATACGATGTTCGTGAAGATGGCATAGAGCAGAGCGGAGAAGCTAGAAAAAGGCGCTTGAGACGTGTGATTATGAAGGAAAATGTTGCTACAGGACAATAAATGGTGTGTATTTGTTTGCGCTTTTAGGCCAAAGTACCGGTAGAGCCGTATCATTGTTATCGACGAAGACGTACAGTCACTCACAAAGACGGCGACCAGCTTGTACGAATCAATTGAATCAATTCCAGGATAAGCCCTTTGGTGTTGGGCGTGTCAATGTGTTTCTCCTCTGAGTTGAGCATACAATTGCTCGACGGTCAGATTAGCGCCTCGATATTGCATCTTCAACCACCAACGCTGTGATGAAACTATTCCGACGCTCGGATCTCGGCAAAGACGCAGCCAAAGCCGACGCTCCCGCTCGACTCCCAATAGACTACCATGCGTTCCAGTCTCTCTTGCGAGTTCTGCCGGTAAGACCACGTCTCATCAAAGACATTGCTAGAACAAACTGACAGACCCGATAGCAAGTCAAAGATCAAGTGCGTCAACGCGGGCTCTCCGCCATGCCAGAAATGCGAGAAACTCGGCCGGGCGGGCTGCCAACTCACCCGGCCCCGCGCCTCGGCGGCCAAGACGGCGGCCAAGCGGAAGAGGGCGCGGTCTGATGCGCCGCGGGTCTCCCCGGTGCAGCCGTCGCCAACGGAGCCGACTCCGGACGCGGCGCCGAGCAACCCGAGCCCGTCGCGCCGGCGCGGCAGCACGGCGGTCGACGACTACCTGGCCACGATGCCGGCCGACGTGGTCCTCAAGGCGCTCAACGTCTTCACCGGCAAGTTCCCCGAGCTGAGGATCCTGCAGCCGTCGCTGTTCATGCGCGAGCTCGCGGCCGGCGGCGCCCGCTCCGACGAGGGCTCGGCGCTGCTGGCGGCGGTGCTGGCGAGCGTCAAGAAGCAGCCGGCGACGCTCAACGAGGCCTGGGCGGGCTCACTCCCCGAGGCCGAGGCCCTGGCGGCGCACGCGCGCGACGTCCTCTCCGGGTGCATCCTCGGGCCGCCGCGGGTCGTCGTGGTGCAGGCGCTGCTGGTGCTGACCCTGTTCGAATGGGGGGTGCGCGACTTCCACAAGGCGTGGATGCACTGCGGCATCGCCATCCGCATCATGCAGTCGCTGCACAGCTCGCGCGTGGCGCCCTTCCCGCTCGACACGGAGCAGGCGGCGCCGCCGGATGCCCTCTCGGCCGCCGTCGAGGCGCGGACGTACTGGGCGTGCTTCATCATGGACTGCACCATCAACGCCGGCACCTACAACCCGCGCATGCTCCCCGAGCCTGAGATGCGGAAGCTCAAGGTGGCGCGGCCGCCGACGTCGGTCGAGTTCGCCTTTGGTTCCGACACGGCCGCGTCGCGCGGTGGTGCCCCTGACGACGACGACGAGGGCCAGCCCGTGACGCTGGACATGGCGCACAGCTTCGAGATCATGGCCGAGGGCTTCGACATCAACGCCCACGTCATGGCCTTTCTGTTCAACGACGGCCGGAGGGCTCCGGGCATGTGCGAGGCCGAGAACTGTCCTTGGGTGCTGGGGTCGCCGTGGTCCGACACCAAGAGTCGGCTGGAGACGTGGAGGGCCCGGCAGCACACGAGGCTGCACTATCCGAGCAACAGCGTGGCCGTCCACATGACGCTCGGCTTTGGGGAGTCGTTTGTCTATCTCAATCTTCTCTACTACCAGAGGTATGTCTCTCGCCAGAGCCGCCACGCCGAGCTAACAGCGCGTCCAGCTTGATGATGATTCACCGCGAATACTTCCCATTCCTCCCCCCATCGGCCGACACGACGCCCCGCGGCCCAATCGACCACCCGCTCCTCGAAGCCGAAGCCCCTGCCGGCTGGTGGAGCGACTGCGCCCGCGAGCTCTTCGACTCGTCGGCCCAGATTGTCAACCTCCTCAAGGACGCTTCCGACTGCGGCATCCCCGTCATGACGCCCTTCTCGGGCTTCTGCGCCTTCTCGGCGTGTTTCGGGAACCTCTACGCCTATCGGTTTCCCGGCATGAACTTTGGCCGCAGCCCGAGAGCAAAGGAGTTGATGGAGCTGGGTCTCGAGTATCTGAGGGAGTTTCGACACGTTTGGGATCTGGGCGGCGGCTGGGTAAGTCCCTGACGAGCTTCCGGCAAAACGGGACTGACTGTGACAGATCAAAACCATTCAAAACTCGTCTCTCCTCTACGAGCGCGCAACCTCGGAAACGCGGCTCTACAGGGGAAAGTCGCGCTTCGACTTTGAAGTCCTGCACCAGTCGGTCCACGAATACCGCGTCGTCGACCGGTGGGATCAGCACATCCAGCAAATCCACCGCGCCGAGAGGGACGGGGCGAGCCGTGAGGATTCTCCGGGGGAGCAGCCGAGCGGGAGCCAGGACGACGCGGTTCCCTTGCCCGTCGGTCCGCTCGCCTCGGGGGACCTCAACGCCAGTCTCGAAGACCCGGGGCTCTGGCCGAACTGGTGGTCCATGTTGGAAGAGGTCGACTTTGCGGGCGCGTTGCCGGGGAGTTGATGGCGCTGACACCTTTGCAAAGAAGCGGCTGGTGTGAGTCACGCGGATGGCTGCTACGAAGAGGATGCCGACCGTGGACATGGCTCCGGCGTAGAAGGCGGCAGGTGTGTACTGCGAAATGCCATCGAGGTTGAGAAAGGCCACAAAGGCGCCAATGGTGGACGAGGGCGGCCAGATGGCGAGCAAGCTGAGGCTCGTGAGGAGCAGGCACGCGAAGAGGCTGTTGACGGGGTCGAGCAGCGAGTCGGCGGCGAGGGCGATGATGCATGTCTGGCGCGAGTGGCCCATGGACCGGGTGAAGACGGGGATGAAGTAGGGCGACACGAAGACGGGGAAGCACGAGAGGGCTGTTCCGACGACGAGGATGAGGAACTTTGGCTGCTTGAGGCGATACCTAAGGTGTGTCAGAGGCGTCACGGCGCGAAACGAAGTTGCCAGGAGCTTACCACTGCAGCTCCAGCTTCTCTTCCACGGCCCCCGCGGCGGTCAGATAAAGCAGCTCGCGGGCAGACAGACGGCCCACGGCACGAAGTCGAGGAGTCGAAACGTCGACCCGACGCCAACCCGAGTCACCAGGAGGTTCGTGGCGATGCTCATGGTGGCGCACGCGAGCCCGCCGCCCCCGAAGATGACGCCCAGAGCCAGCGCCCTCCGCCTCCTGAACCACCGCAGCGGCGCCGTCGAGCAAGCCTGACACCTTTGTCAGTTTCCGCAGTTTCCGCACCAGCTGGAAGGTTTGAGATGGGAGAACGCACAAAGATGGACAAGCGACCCCGACGCCAAAACACCACGCCGTGCAGCGCAAACAGCGCGCCCCGTCGTCCAGGAGGCCAGCACCTCGCCCAGCCCCATGAGGACCCCCCCCCCCCCCCCCCCCCCAATCAAGGCCGTCCGGCGGTATCCGAGGGTGCGCTCGGCGTGACCGGACAGCGCGCTGACGCTGACCATGGAGGACGCCGCCGGCGAGCCGACAAAAGGTGAGTGTCGTGAGGGACGACGAGGACGTGGTCGCGACGAGGGGCAACTTGCATGATGCCCCAGGAGTGGACGACGACGAGGTACACGAAGAGGGAGCACGAGGCGGCGGCGACGGGGAGCCAGCCCTGGGGAGTGTCGGGGGTGGAGGCCGGGGAGGGTGCGTGATGGGTTGTGAGGACGGCTGCTTTGAGGAGGAGGAGGAGGAGGAGGAGGAGCTCATGGTGGGCAGGCCAGCATACGAAGGATATTTTGACAAGAGTAGTCAATTCCAATAAATTCAGCACCGTCTTACAATGAAATGTTTGTTTCTACGGCTCGACTGCATCTCGGCCCGTCGCTGTAAGTACCCCTCGGATTTCGGAACTCGGGTTGTCGAGCCCGTCGGTTTAGATGTTTGACCGAGAATTTCGACCTATGGGGCACCTGACTGCGATTTCACCCGTAGATGGTTTCCTCTGTTCGCTCGAGGAGTATCGAGATTACCGTGGTTGCGTGTCGGGACTGGCTCATGGTTTGACTTGGGCGCCCTGTCGTCGAAAGGAGGCTGTTTTCACGCCAGCGTATGGTCTACGTGAATTCTAACGTTATCATATGATGTTTCAATACGCTTAAATTGCCGTTCGATGTGTACCTTTGAGAATCGTCACATTTTTTTATACACCTGTAGTGGGATGACGAGTGACATCTTGTTGTGGTGGCCATGGAGTGACGACGGAAGCTCGCATGTGGCAACGAGTCGACATGTTCGCTTCTGTATAATGCGCAAACAAGCGCAACCAAATATTCCAAAGTTTAAAGCCAAGTTAAAGGCGCAGTAGGTTTAAAACCCGATCAAAGGCGCAGTCAGCAACTCCACGGCGGATTGAGTCTACATCCAACCGAGTCGCGGACCGTCGCGTCTGAAGAGGAGTGTCAACTCCTCACCAGTCTTCATCCCTCTCTACAGGCTTAGAAGCCACATCACTACGGTAAACGCAACGAGAATCGGTCAGGCACTTGAAAGCCACCCCCATGACCAATCTCTCCCGAGTCCTGTGTCGTCGCCCAGCGCCCTACGCCTTGCCTCCTCCCCCGGCCCGCGCCCTTTTGCCCCCCGGTCTCGGGCTCAATACTCCCAAAAATTGGGATTCCCGGAGCAGTGACCCCATCCTTCGTTCCAGAGCTGAGAACACCGGTCGGTCCCATCCGAGATGCGCCCTCCAGCCAGTCTCGAAAGCACAACAAGCCACCACTCCCGGTGTCCTCGCTCCTGTACAGCACCTGCCTCGAGTCGGCCTGGAATATGTCGTGGTCGGCACCCGAGAGTTTTTGGTTTCTGGGGGGGGGCGGGCTCGTGTCGAGAGTATTTGTGAAGATTGGTCGTGGCGGATAGAAGGGGAGAGAGGAGAGTAGACCACCCCTTAAGCTCTTGGGTGTCTTCTATGGTCCCCTCTTCGAGTTATTCCGATCATGCAGTCCTAATGGTAATCGTTATTCTTTCAAATCACTCACTCTCTCCTCAAATCTCTGCTTTTCCGAGCCAGAAATCCCCAGGCAAGACATACCTTGGAATACAACTTTAGGCCATGCTGGGCATTGCTGCTCTAGAGCCATCATCGCTCCATCTCTGCCGCCACTCGTCTCAGTCCTCTCTCGTTGACTGCAATTGCCCACCAACAAAGTGCCTCGGTTTCCCACGGGGCAGATATCTTTGGCGGCATCCAGGTGTCATCCTTGTTTTTTTAATGCGGGCGGGGGAGTCATCATTGACCCAAGTGTTGTTGCCGGCATTGCTAAACCATCACCCTCTCAACCTCGGGCTCTGCTTTGGGATGTTTCGATCAATTCCCTCAGCCCACCCACGCTTAATGTAATGGCGAGTTTATGTGCTTCCCGCGTTTGCTTTTGTTCTTGATCCTGGGGAGGGCCAGGGTTTACATAGCCGATTGACAGCTTCGTGATTCCTCTTATTAGACTGGGCTTCCGAAGCCTGTCCAAGAACGACATTGATGGCTCGGATAATGGCTTGTAGGCCTGGGAAGCTTTGCACCTGAGGCCCCGGCGAGATTGTTCCGTTTGCCGTTTGTGTTTTGTAAGAAAAGTCGTCGGAATTGGGCTGCTGCACGACACGGCAGGAAGGACTGGACAACCGTTAAGCCGCCTTCCCCTTGACCCCTCCGTTCTTTCCGCTAGAGGGGCCTAAACTAACCAATCTCAAGCATGGAAACCACAGAATCATGGTTTCCTCAACTCGTGACGGTGTCTCATCCTCTCCAAGCAGCGAGTCTTGTAGCCATACACACCAAAGAGAATTGACCCGGGCCTTCTTCACCGTCGACCGATTGCTCAACAGGCCAAGTCCCAAACTACGCCTCATTCTCAAATAAATGGTGCTACAAACGCCTAATAAGATGGCGATTTGAGGAAAGAACAGCACCGACGTGGCAAACATGCAAACCCCATTGGTTGCTTGAGCTGTTTCCTTTCTCTGCACACATACAAACATCGTTTCTCTCATCAGCTAGCACCGCCTGATTCTCCCATCAACATCATTTCACCGCCTCAACATTACTACTGACAGGGTTTCCGACCCTGAGCCCTCATCATGAATTTCATCGACATGTCCTCTGACGAGGATTTTCTCGCCTGGATCCAACGGGTGCGGAAGTTGGATGACGAAGAAGACAATATAAGGGGCCAGGCGGCGCGATGGCATTCGATTCCCGACGAGCTGATCTCTAACTTTGAGGCTTTTCGCGACTACGATGCCGAGATGGAGGCAGATGAGTCCAAGGCCATCGTGACGGAGATTCACGCCCCCTACCCGCCCTGCACTCGCCCCGTCAGCGAACTGAAGCCGGTTCTGATTCCCGACCTGAAGGTGGGAACGCACAATCGCGGGACGAGCATCCTGCTTCGCTTTGTGGTTTCGCCAGCGCGCAAGGTGTCCCCGGCGTCGCTCCAGTGTCTCGTGGAAGACCAGAAGGGCACCGTCGTGAGGTGCCTGCTCCAGCACCAACCCCCCGAGTCGGTGGTGCCCATCAAGGAGATGCTCGACCGCGGCGACGTCTGCATCCTCAAGGAACCCTACATCAAGCGCTCACCAAGGGCTGTTTACTTTTTCAGGGTCGACCACGTGAGCGACATTGTCTGGCTGGAGGAGACTGATGAGCGCATCCCGGCGAAGTGGAAGAAGACGGCCCCGAAGGTGAAGATGGACAGCAAGAGCATTCGCGCAAAAGGCAACGACGCCGTGCAAGGAGAACGCTGGGCGGAAGCACATCGTCTGTACGTGTATGCCACTTTACGACAATTATGCAAACTCGATTGTTGAAGCAAGCTAATCTGGCTAGATACTCGTCAGCCATTCTGGCCGCAGAGACGCCCGAGGACGAGCAGCTTGCCTCCGTCAATCGCTCACTGGCGAACCTCAAACTCGGGCACGCAGAAAAGGCCTTGTCGGATGCTACCCGAGGCAGCGACTCGGCAGCATCGCCGGACAAGGGCCTCTTCCGCGAGGCAAGAGCCTTGTATACAATGGGCAGCTTCGGCCAGTCCCTGGAGAAGCTTCAGAGGCTCGCCATGCTCGACCCTTCAAATAAGGCCTGGCTGCCTGAGATGCGCCGGGCCTCGGCAAGGCTTCGCGAAGAGCAGACGGGCGACTATTCGTTCCGCAGCATGCAGACGCAGGCGCTGGCGACACCCCCAATCATCGACTGTGCCACCTTTTCCAAGCCCGTCGAGGTTCGCCCATCTCCCGGCCGCGACCTGGGGCTCTTCACTGCCAAGGCCGTCGCCGCTGGCGAGCTGCTCCTGTGCGAAAAGGCCTTTTCGTACTGCTATCTGGGCACCGAAGACGAGTGGCCGCGCCCTCAAGCGCTGCTCAATCTAGTCACCGAGAAGGTCTACGTGGGCGGCATCGCGCCCCTCCTGACCGACGTTATCCAAAAGCTGCATCACGGCTCGCAGCAGGCGCTTGCCTTTGGAGACTTGCACTGCGGCGACTACCCAAAGGTCGCAGTCTCGGAGTGCGATGGATCGCCGGTGGTCGATTCGTAAGTCAAGCCCTCTCTGCGAGCGTCGAGCAAGTACTAATGGCTGACCGGCACAGGTTCCTGGTGGAAAGGATCCTCGCCCTCAACGCATCCGGCAGCCCGAAGTCGACTCGAGCAATCTTTTCCAAAGACCCCAGCACCCGTTTCATCTCGAGAAGACGGCTGGGCCTCCACAATGCTGGCCTGTGGCTGCTGGCTGCGCGCCTCAACCACTCCTGCGTGAGCAACTGCTCGCGCTCCTTCATCGGCGACATGCAGATTGTCCGCGCGACCAAGGACCTCCCAGCCGGGACCGAACTGTTGTGTTCGTACCACTCGCCCTTCACGATGGAGACGTACGAGGAAACCCAAGAGAAACTCGGCTGCTGGGGGTTTACGTGCGAATGCGAGCTGTGCGTGCAGAAGAAGTCGACGCCCGACGATGTCGTCCAGCAGCGCCAAGACAACTATGAAGGCTTACAGGGTGGAATCAAGAACAGCAGCACGAAGATTCTTCTTAAGAAGCTCAAGAAACTCGAGATCACCTACCTCGGTGCACCAGAAGACGGGTTCCGGATGGAGCTGTCCCTCCTCTACTTTGGCATGGCGAACCTCAGCCTCGCCCACGACCAGCCATCCGCCGCCGTCGCACTGGTCACCAAGGGCCTGCGGGCGCTGGGCTACGACGTACACGCGGCGCTTCCCAACCGCTACGGGAAGAAGGCGCGGCTCGAGGTCAGGCGCTGGGGGCTCTCGCACGAGATGATACCCTTTGCCTTTGCGCACATGCACCGGGCGTATAAGAAGATTGGTCCCGAGGCCTGCGCGGCTGCCAAGGAGTACATCCGGCTCAGCTACATGATGGTCGTGGGTGAGGATGTAACGGCGGTTGATTTATTTCCCGAGCTTGCGTAGGATGGACAGTTCGACTGATGAAGGGGGCCCAACAAGTTGCAAGACGAAAGAACGTTCGAGCGACGACAGTTGGGCAGCTCAGGGGCACGAGAGAGGACACGTCTATCCATACGTCGGCTAGAATAAATAAGAAGAAGAAACTGGACCCGAATTTGGTGTTGAACGGATGCCGGAGTGACTTGGTGGTGGTGTTTTGTGCCACTGAGACTACAGTGGGGTGCGCACTGGAAGTTTCGCCAACGGTGACGGCAGTGACCCGTGGCTTCAACTTACTATCAACCTCGTCTCTCCAACCGCCGCGATGCCTTCCTCCCCGCGCCCTCCCGCCTCGCCAGCCGACGAGCCTCCTCCTAAACCAGCGGCTGCATCATCATCATCATCGTCTTCTTCCACCGCCGCGCCCGCCTCCATGCTCAAGGGCGCGTCGCTGCTCATCGTGCTCCAGCTCGCGTCGCGCCTCGTCACCTTTGTCGCCAACCAGCTCCTGCTGCGCTTCCTCACCGCGCCGCTGCTCGGCCTGTCGACCCAGCTCGAGGTCTACTACCTCTCTGTGCTCTTCTTCGCCCGCGAGAGCCTCCGCGTCGCCATCCAGCGCCAGGGCACCACCGCCGCCGGGGATGACGCCGCTCAAGCGAGCAAGGGCGGAAACGCTGCCGCCAGGGAGAGCCAGGCCGTCGTCAACTTGGGATACCTGTCCGTCGCCCTCGGCATCTTCGTCAGCCTGGGCCTCGGGCGCATGTACCTCGCCTACGCCGCCGAGGCCACGCTCGCCACGCCCTACCTCGTCCGGTCGCTGCAGCTCTACGGCCTCGCCGCCATGGTCGAGCTGCTCTCGGAGCCGTGCTTCGTGCTCATGCAGGCGCGCCTCCGGTTCGGCACCCGCGCCGCCGCCGAGTCCGTCGCCACCTTTCTGCGCTGCGCCGTCGTCTTTGGGTCCGCCGTCTGGGCGTCGAGCCGGCGGCTGGACCTCGGCGTCCTGCCCTTTGCCCTGGGCCAGCTGACGTACGGCGCCGCCCTCCTCGTCGTCTACCTCGTTGCCGGACGCCGCCTGGCCGCGTCGACGGGCTTCTCCGTCTTCCTCGGGCCGGTCGCCTCCTCCGGGGACGACGCGCGCTTCTGGGGCTCGCTGTTTGACAGACGGACCGTGCGGCTGGCCGGCAGCATGATGGCCCAGAGCGTCGTGAAGCACCTCCTCACGCAGGGAGACACCTTTCTCGTCTCGTCGCTGGCGAGCGCCCAGGTGCAGGGCGTGTACGCCCTGGCGAACAACTACGGCGGTCTGTTGGCGCGCCTGCTCTTCCAGCCGGTCGAGGAGAGCAGCCGAAGCTACTTTTCCCGCCTCCTCTCCTCCGAAGCCCGCACTACTACGGCAGCGAGCGAGAAACCGGGGGAGCCCACGGGTTCGGTCACAGAAGCTCAACAGAGCCTGCGCGTTCTCCTCCGTCTGTACGTCCTCCTCTCGACCATTGTCATCACCATCGGCCCCTTCGCCGCGCCTCCGCTGCTCGCCATCGTGGCCGGCAAGCGATGGGTCGGTTCCGGCGCTGGCGACGTCTTGGCCGCCTACTGCTTCTACATCCCCTTCCTCGCCCTCAACGGCCTGACCGAGTCGTTTGTCGCGTCCGTGGCCACCGAGGCCGAGGTCCACCGGCAGTCGGGCTGGATGGGCGCCTTCTCGGTCGCCTTTGCGACGTCTGCGTTCGTCTTTATGCGCGTGTTCCCGCTCGGGGCGGTTGGGCTGGTGATTGCCAACATGTTCAACATGTGTTGTCGCATCGTCTGGAGCGCTTTCTTCATCAACCGCTTCTTTGCCAGGCGCGGGGCTTCCTTTGGGCTCCGGACGGTGCTCCCCGAGGACTTGAACAGCTTGGTCGTCCCAATCGCCGCGGCCGTGATGCTTCGACAGCTCGGGGTTCACGAGAGCGCCGAGGACCAGCCCGTCAAGACACTGGTCAAGGTCGGCGCGTCGGCGATGCCCGTGTTACTTCTCATGTACGTTTCAATATCCGACAAAGTATGTTGCAGCCTAACCGTCCCAGCGTCTTCTTTGAGCGCCGTTTTCTGCTCGAGTGCGTCCAATACATCCGCGGCCGCAAGGCCCAAAACTGATTCGTCTCTGCCGAATATGTGCCTGCAGCACAACGCAGTCTTCATTTTGGTCGGTGAAGTGCAAGCCCGTTCTGTCCAGATGGTCCAACGTAGACGCGACTGCCGTCCTCCGCCTCGCCATCACTAGGAGAAGGTTGTGCCATGGCAATGCCAGACGATATTTAGACCCGTCTCTCCGAGTTTTTGACGACCTACCTGGTCTCAAAGAGGATACCGCTCCGGTTTTGAGCTGTCGATTGTGGTCCTAATGCCTTGAGAGGCAACTGGGATTGAGGAGGGCTTCATCTGGTGATGATGTTATAAACAGCCTACTCTCGAATTCCCAGCTCTGCGTCTACCTGCAACGCGCGTAAACAGGCTCCGTCCATTCAGCAGGGATTGTCGACTCCCCTACGCAGTCGCCGACTGGTCGTCTGCCATGCCAAGCACAATTAGGTCGCCAGGTTTAATTACGGCATAAGTTCGCCGGCCTATGGGCATTAGCCACGCGGGATCATCAACCAGTCGTCTTGCCTGCCTAGGTTCGGGGTTGGGGAACCGTTGCCGGGGCTTCTCCATTTGAGTCTGGGGCTTTTGCTCCTTGGACGCTTGCATGCGAAAATGATGCGGCATGTTGGGGACAGCCGTATCGCATACATCTAGCAAGCCATGCACTGCTGCAGTTGCGCCCTCGTATGCTAGTAATCGGCCAGGTGCGCGAAACGGGCGCTCGCCACTATCCATGGGGCCCCTCTCGTTCGTGCCTCTTGAAAACCAACTGTGATGTACCTTTCAACATCCATGAGACCTTCCAGACGCATCAAATCATACCCTGCACTCCTCATGATAGTTAGGGCACCATCAGCAACCAACTCAACCGCACTTACGGACACAGCTTCGACACCAGCTCATCTACCGACACCAAACTACAACACATCAAAGCCTTGTATCCAGTTCCTTCTTCTTTCAGATTTCCATGACCGTCTCCCATCTTCCTCCTCAGATCCATCCTTCGGATCCCTCGGGCTGTCGCCTGCTCTGGATACTACACGGCCCAACACCCACACCCAGGCAGCACCATTTCCCCTGGATCGAGTGAAGGCATCACCGCCTAGATAAATGAGCTCACTCTTGGCTTTTCGTTTAAAATACTACTCTCCATGCGTTTCGGTTTCGCCTTTGTCGGTGCCTGATGAATGGCTTCTCTATATAGGTGCTTGAATCCGGCTTCCTCTTGGCTGTCCTCCCGTACGCTTTACAGTCGGCTTGGCTTTCGTCCGTCTACACGCACGTCGCATTGTCTCCAGTCGAGAATTGAACAATCGCGGTCAAATCCGAAATAATCCCCAACCATCAACATGTCCGTACGTCTTCGCCCATCATTCACACACCCGCCCATCCGCTAACAATGCCCCCCTCCAAGACTCCATCCGGGTACGTAAACCACCTTTCAGCCAGATATCTATATCCACCCACATACCCAGCGTCCTCACGTCCTAACAAAGTCGCCTCCCTCCCTCCAGCATCCGCATCGCGCCCGAGTGCGTCCTCGCCGCAAACGACGTGCGCGCCACCAAGCGAGGCGCCGCGAAGCCCCGGTTCGCCCTCTTCAAAATCTCCGACGACCGCGGCGCCGTCGTCCTGGACGAGGCGTCTGCCGAGGGCGACTACGACGCGTTTTTGCAAAAGTTGGCGACGGCCGTTGATCGAGACGGCAGGCCGGAGCCGCGGTATGCCGTGTATGATGTCGAGTTTGATCTTGGGGGGGAGGGGAAGCGGTGCGTTTTTTACCAACACTTTCAGCATTGCACTCTTTTACGTGTGGGAGTCTGCTAACGTGTACTATCCAGCATCAAGACCGTCTTCATCTCGTGGGTCCCGACCGGCACTCCCGTCAAGGCAAGTCAACCCGTTCCTCCCCGGAAAAGGCCTTCGAGAGCAGTCACTTACCCGGACCTCCCCAGTCTCGAATGCTCTACGCCAGCACCCGAGAGCATCTCAACCGGGCTCTCAACGTCGGCGTGTCCATGCACGCCGACGACCTGGACGACCTGGAGTGGGACGCGGTCGTGAAGGAGGTTAGTCGGGGGAGGGCTTAGAAGCTTCTAGGGGGAGTGTCTGCGCGGAAAGAAATAAATCCCAATCTAATAAGAGCGGTGTTGGATATAGAAGTCTTCCAATACTCCGTCCATGTTTCTTCATCCCGTCTCGGTGATCGGTGAACGCTCGGTGAACTGCCCCGCACAGACCACTTCCTCACCGAGCCCACCCAGACAATTAATCCTTTCCCCCCCGCAACCACCAAAGTAAACAAACCCGCTCAAGCTCCCCCCCTCTCGTTCCTCATCATCACCACCCCCCCAAGCTTCCGCCAAAGAAAAAACAACCTCGCCGAACCGCCACGTCACTTCGCCTCTCCACACTCGCGCGCGCCCAACCATGTCCGCAAAGGAGTCCTCAAAGACAAAGGACAAGTCCAAGGTCCACAAGCTGTCCCTCAAGGGCAGCGCTCGTCTGGTGGCCGAATTCGTACGTTGCTCCAGGTCGCCTTCGTCCATGTCTGGCCCTGCCATGTTGTTGGCTAACGCATGGGCTCCTGTTTGATAGTTCCAATACTCCATCCACACGATCCTGTACGCTCCCGGACCCCCCCTTCCGTGCTCGACACAACCGATTGACACATTCCCAGATTCCAACGAGGCGTCTACCCAGCCGAGGACTTTGCAGCGTAACGTCCTCTCCCGAACCAACTCCCCGACCACAATCACTGACCCTCCCCCAGAGTCAAGAAATATGGCCTCAACATGCTAGTCTCGGCCGACGACCAGGTCAAGGCCTACATCAAGAAGATCATGTCCCAGCTGGACAAGTGGATGGTCGGCGGCAAGATTTCCAAGCTCGTCATTGTCATCACCGACAAGGACACGGGCGAGCACATTGAGCGCTGGCAGTTTGACGTGCGTCCCTCTCCTGCCTCTCCTACCTCTCCTCACATCATCTAACCCTAACTCCCCAGGTCCAAATCTTCCAAACCACAAAGCCAAAGAAGTCCAAATCCGCCCCCAAATCCACCGACCAAGAAAACTCCTCCGCCACCACCTCCTCCTCCGCCGCCCATCCCGAAAAGACCGAAGCCGAGATCCAGGCCGAAATCGCCGCCCTCTTTCGACAAATCACCGCGTCCGTCACTTTCCTCCCGCAGCTCAGCGGCGACTGCACCTTCAACGTGCTCGTCTACGCCGACGCCGACAGCGAGGTGCCCGTCGAGTGGGGCGACTCGGACGCCAAGGAGATTGAGAATGGCGAAAAGGTGCAGCTGAGGGGCTTCAGCACCGCCAACCACCGCGTCGATACCCTGGTGAGCTACCGGCTGGCCGAGTAGGGAGGGAGACGAGGGTAAGAGGAGGAGGAGGAAGCGGGAGAGCGCTGCGGCGCAACCGGTATAATGACACAAGATAGGCCACTGGCCCGGCTGGCGTTGATGGCGCCAATGACATTTCCTTCTTTATTCGCATCATGGTCGGCCAGCGAGTTGACACATCTGTACAATATTTGGTATCTATTCGGCACCTGCTGCCTCTCTGCAAAATCTAGTGTGGCGTGGTCTGAAAACCTTGAGCCTCGACTTTTCCCTACATTTCTCACGCCATATCCTCCTCTACATCCATTCCTAACGCCTCATCACCGACCAGCAAACCCACTCAGACCCTCTTGAAAAAGTAGACATATGCAAACTTGCGCATCTCGTCGACGTCGTGCGCTTCCACCACCTTTTCGTCGTTGAAGAGCACCCAGGTCGGGGCATCCTCCAACTGTTTGCGGACAAAGGCGACGTAGTGACTGCAATCGTTAGCTGACATCCAGGGGTTGGAGACTTGGAGACTTACCCAGCATGGATACTGGTTCCCTTGTGGCACACAATCGAGCGCAGCTGGAAGTTGGCGGGGAGGGTAGCGCTTCCAGCAGCCTCCTGAGGGGCGCTCGAAGGAGCATCGTCCTCGAGCCCCTGGTCTTCGGGGTGGCTAAAGAGCCACTCGACTGCCCGCTCGACATCGCCGCCCGTCTCCTTCAGAGCCTTCTTGGCCTGGGGAGCGGCAAAGCCCATGGCACCCAGCATCTCAACCTTCTCTGGGTCTGCCGAAGCACCACCTGCCGGCTGCGCACCCAGGTCGAGAGGGTCGTCAATGTCAGCGTCTTCCATGTGGCCAAACAACCACTCCATGGCAGCATTGGCGTCAGAATTCCCCGTGGCATGCAAAGCGCGCTCGCAGCGGTTCCGGGGGAAACCCATCGCCTCCAACTGGGCCACGGCATTGGCTTCGGGAACAAATGCAGGGGCTGCGGCCTCGGGCTCGTCGGGGAGCTCCTCCTCCGAAGGCTGGAGACCCTGGGACAGGTAATCGTCCAGGGAAAACGACTCATCGGGCACGATGACGGGAACATCCACCTTGATGGGAACCCAGTTGACCACGGTCATCTTCCTAGCATTGACGACCAGAACATCCGGCAACGTCTTGAACAGTGATCGCTTGGTGTATCCATCCTTGCTTCCGCACGCGGAGCAAGTCAGCTCGACCTTCTCGGTGGCGGTAAAGTTGTCGAGGCATTCCTTGAGAGTAACGGGCTTGTAGGCCGGCGCACTTGCTTCGGAGCCCTCCTCGGCGGGAAGCTTCTCCAGAGGGACATCGATGAAGATGTTGTCCTGGTCGTTTGTGCTGTACCTGACCTTTTTGCATCCTAGGCACTGCAGGCGCTGCTCCAGCACAAATCGGAACTGCCGAGTGGGATCGCTGAGGTCGCCGGGGTGCTGAGAGCGGGTGACGAGCTTGAACAAGTGTTGAAGCAGTTCAAAGGCGTCCTGCTGGCGCATCGTCGAGAACTCTTCGTGTCCGCGTCCGACCAGGTGCTTGAACATGGCGGGGGCGAGGCCCCTTTGGTGGGTGATGGACTCTCCAGTGACATCCGGGTCGGGCTTGGAGTATCTCCCTGACCACAGGCCGTCGGCGAGCTTTCGCAGCTGCGTCTCCAGATCCTCGGCAGGGTCTTGTACCATGGGCAGGTCGTCGTTGGGCCGGAAATATCGTTCCTGGAAAGAGGGCATGTCGAAGAGACACTGGAGGATGCTGGCGAGGTAACAACTGTTACCCAGGTTCTTCAAGCCCGTCAGGCCGGGTCCGAACAGGGGCTTGAGCTCCTTGCCGTCCTCGGTCGTCATGCTAAAGTCCCACTTGAGGTTTTGCTCGATTTGCATTTCCGTCAGGCTCTTTTCCGTCTTTTGCCTCTCGGCGAGAACAATTCCCCAGTGCGCCAAGTGCTCGCCCAGCTTGTCATCGATGCGCTCCTCGTCGCATCTATAACAGTAGACATCGGCAGTTCCTTCGGGCGTGATGGAGCCGAGCTTTACGGCCGTTCCGTGGCCAGATTCTTGGGCGTGGCCGAGAGCATGCGAGTTTCCATCAACGCCACCCATCTGCTTGCGGCCGCATCCCAAATTGCCACACTCCAGGCAGAGCCAGAGGTTCTCATTCAGGTCGCAAGCAAAGCAGTGTCCCAGAGCCCCCTGTTCAATCTTTCTAGGCGGGTGCTGTTGAAGCAGCAGAATGTGTTCGCAGCTCGTCAGCTCCTGTTCCCAGGCCTTGACCTCTTCCTTCCGGGAGAAGGTGTTGGCCTTCATGATGGCGTCGACGATGGGAGCCAGCTTGGGACTCGCCTTGTCCAACTCGGTTTCGCACTCCAAGCACTTGACAGCCAAGGCGGTATCGTATCGGTCCTCTTCGGTCTCGGCGGCGATGGACAGCTTGGACATTTTGGCGGGGGGTTCATCTCGAACAATGACCTTTCGGGATCGGCGAATGTTCAAGGCGAGAGGGTGGCCCTGGAGGACGTGGTGAAGCTTGTTGTGAAGTCGGTCGCTGGCGCAGCCGCCGTTGAAGCACTGGAGGCAGACGTCGAGGCCGGCCGCATCATCCTGAGCAAGTCAGCAAAGCCATGGAACGCGGCGGGTTGCCTACGATGGAGTCAAAGCACTGGGTGCAGTCTTCACGATAGACGGACTGGAAGGGTGTCGGAGGCGTGAGCCCTAAAGTATGGGCGGTCAGTCTTATCCTTGAAGCTATCCCAAAGTCAACCCGAGCGAAAGCTTGAACTCAAAGCTCGGAGCGAGCTTCAGTCTCGGCGGCAGCTAGAGGAACCACCGAAACATGGCGGGGTCAACTTTACCGATCGACTCGAGATGCGGGCAAGCCATGTTTAGACGTCTTCGGTTCTGGTTGTCGGATTACTGAGTTTATCGGGGGCGAACTGAAGACGAACGAGAGTTGGCAATGTCAGAATCCGATGGTGGGTGGAAATGTAGGAGCTTCGTCGCCGACACACGTCACTGCAGCCTGCACTTTCGGTTGACCTGGGGAAGTCATTTGGCGGGGCATGTTTCGCCACATACGCCACATACGCCACACCCGACACCAGCCACAGCAGCAGGTCCGACGTCGCGTGCAGATGTGGATGTGGATCTTCAATGTCGAATCTTGGTCGTTACATAAATGTGAGACGAGGGTTCACCCTACGAGAAGCAAAAGGTCGACCCTCAATCGAGGTGCGCAACGATTCCCAGTTGACATTAACCGTCGTACTAAGGTCCTCCAAGAAAAATATACAATCCCACCCATTACCCGCCTCTACCTCCTCACTCCTCACTCCTCAGACCGTTCCTCGCCCAACTTCCTCAACATACTCCTCCTCCTGGGCCAAAATGTCCCTCTCCGCCTGAGTCCGAGGCTCCTTGGGAAGGTACTTGATGATGACGGGAATCGCAATGGCCAGCAGGGTTCCGAAGCCGGTAAACGCCCCCGTGGTGGCGAAGCCCTTGATGAAGTTGGGCCCGTCGGCCGCCGGCCACAGCCTACTCCCGTAGACGGCCGACAGGTTGCCGACCGAGTTCACCAGAGCCATGACGACGGCGCGCTTCTCGGCCGGGAGCGAGATGACCTCGGACGTCCAGTTCAGGATCAGCGGGAGCGCCGTGTACAAGCCCGCGATGTAGAAGCACAGCATAGCGTACTGCACCTTGGCCTCGTCGACGGCGATGCACACGACGGTGCACGCGAAGCTCAGGCACAGGCAGCCGGCCACGTGCCACCGGCGGTCGCCCGTCTTGTCCGACGTCCACGAGAGGGCCACGAGGAAGACGGCGCCGACCATCCAGATGGGTATCGTCATGTACTGCGCGTGCACCGACGTGTAGCCCATGGACTTGACAATGGTCGGGATGAAGTAGGAGATGGTGCACGACCCCAGGTCCATGACGAACAGCACCACGAAGAGGTACGTCCTCGGGTCCGCCACGGCCGCCAGGAAGGCCTGCCAGGGTGTCAGGTGGAGGCTCTGGCGGCTGACGGTGCTCCGGCGGTCGTGGATCATGCGCACCACGGCCAGCTGCCGCTCCTCCAGCGTCAACCCCCGCGTCGAGTTCTCGGGGAAGTCGAGGATGACAAACTTGAGGACAATGGCCATGAAGATGGTGGCGCAGCCCTCGACAATGTACAGCCAGCGCCACCCCCGGATGCCCCTGACGCCCTCCATGTTGCCCGTGATGGCGCCCGCGAGGAGGCCGCTGACGGCGCCGGAGCTCACCGACGCCGTGTAGAAGATGCAGAATCGCTTGCCTGCGTGGTTGTCAGTCCAGTTTACAACACGTCCGAACTCTCGACGTACCGACTTCGGCCTTTTTGTACCAACAGGTCATCAGGTAGAGCACGCCGGGGAAGAAGCCGGCCTCGATGGCGCCCAGGAAGAAGCGCAGGGCGAGCATGCCCTCGTAACTGCGGACGCTGGACATGGCGGCGCCGATGGTGCCCCAGACGATCATGAGGCCGGGCAGGTACCAGGAAGGCCTGGACCGGGTCAGGATCATGTTGGAGGGCACTTCGCAGATGAGGTAGCCGATGAAGAAGATGGACAGGAGCATGGCGTATTCTGGGTTTGGGTCAGCTCGGTATACGCCCGGGTTTCTGGCAGTCTCTTACCGTCGTCGGAGAGTTCCAGATCGACGTCCATGCCGGCGACCTTTGCGTTTCCAATGTTCTGCCGGTCAATGTAGGCCAGGATGTACATGAACCACAGGGCCGGGAGCATAATCAGGTCGACCTTGCGCACCAGCTTCTTCTCGGCCTCGCCGTCCGGCACGTAGCTGGCGAGCGCCTGCTCCAGCTCGAGGTCGTGCTCCGACATGGGGATGGGCTTGGTGGTGCCCTCGGCCATGTCGGCCGACTTAGTGTCCCTCTCGACTTTGACGTCTGACATTTTTCAATACAAGGGGTGGTTGATGCTTTGGTTGGCTATTCTGACGGCACAAAAAGCAAAGTGAAACGGCCATCCTCTTATACCCAACGACACGCCCTGTTGGACCACCAGCCTTATCTCAGCAAGGAAAGTCGAGCGACGCTCACAAGCTCCCCTGGATCCCCTGGCATGACGGTATCTCCCCAGCACCACACCCTTATCTGACTCGAGAGGTTGCAACGGTAGTGTTGGCTCAAGGTCATGTCAACCCATAACCCATGCCCCACCACTCATCCCCCCTGACCTTCCCCGCGTTTTATCGTCTCTCCCCCTGCTTATCTTGACCGACGCCCTCACCGGGACGGCTCACCAGCGCCACCGGTCCGGTCGGCGAGGGGAAGCACCGGTATATGCGCTGGGGATGCCTGGTTGCCAGCGAGCCGTCGGCCGACGTCCAGAGGATGCCGTCTGTTCTTGGATGCAATGATCCGGTAGCCTCCAGGTTGGCTATCTGCGAAATCCAAGGTAAGCCAAGATGGGCATGGTGACATAGTAAGCTCATTTCCACGCAGTTCCCGACTCGTCTTCAGTTGGATGGATCGTCGCCACCTCCCTCGAGGGACTATCTCTTCGATTCTGTCTGAACTCATAGAGCCATTCTGGGCAAATTTTGGTGGAATGCATCATGTAGACTTCATATCATCCCGCCCATCTGTTACCTGGAGGGGTCTTAGAAGCCCTTGACAGTCCTCACCGCACCAGGTCTGCCTGAGGCCATCAAGACATACGAAAGGCAAAGTATTCCCAATGAAACATGATCAACTTAAAGACTGGTGATTTATGACATCAGCACGGCAAAGCATGTCGGTATTGTGATAGTTTCAATATTGGGCCCATGCATGGTACCTCGAAACGCTCGACATGACTGCACCAGCAGGTTCAGCGCCTCAACTGACCTAGCCGTCCACTCTGCGAAAGAACATACAAAAAGAAGAAGAAGAATCTCTGAATCGCAGCTGGAGATTCGGAGCTGTCGGCCAAGGTGTGCCACCCGACAAAGTCGTCAGAGATGTATTCAACCAGGTCCTGACTACCAGTCTGCAACGTGTCCCGTCCGCATTCCAAACCACGTCCTCTTCAACGAGGAGCAAACCGGTAGAACCATCTAATCCTTCCCTTTCTCGTTCCTCCGGACTTCCAGCCACACCTTGGTGCAATAAAAGACAACGGCAACGGTCCCAATCGTCTGAAAAGTCCCGACAATCATCCACCCCTTGGACGTGCCGCTCTCCTGGTCCCAGCCCTTCCACCCGTGCAAAATCACGCCCATGTTGACCATGTTCAGGAGCTGCCAGACGACGATGACGCCCAGGAGCACCACGTCGGACCTGGTGATGACCTCGACGGGCTGGGCTGGTGGTTGGCCTGGACTGGTTTCAGCAAGCTGGTCGACCTTGTTCAGGGCAGAATACATACCGGGTTTCGCATCGTCGGCTGGCGACGCGCGGTTTCTCATCTTGGGGGACATTTTCGCGGCTCTGGGCAGCGTGGTGAGAGATGGAGACCTAGTAGTGGGTGACGAGGTCAATGAATGGAGAAAGCGAGGTTTTATCAGTGCAGGAGGAGGAATATGGATCGCTGAAGCGGCTGTGGCTGCGCAGCGTTGCAGTGCACGTCACAGCCTCCCAGCCACTTGCATAAAACGCTGTTGGTGATATTGCAGGGCGCAGCCAACATGCGTCTCGGTTATATCCATCACCGCCTCCTACCGAACCTTTATTGCTGCCCATGAAGCTTGTGACTGGGGGCGGCCCGTACCCGGAACAAGCTTATAATTAGGATACGACGATTCCGATCCATCTCTTCCCACCCACGACCAACACGAGACTGGCGAAGCCCTATCTGGCGCATGAACAGGCGACGGCACCTTCGGCAATCTATTTCATTGGCGAGATGCAAGCCTGCGGATAGATATGCTTAGGAGGAAGCCAAAACTGAAACAAACTAGCAGAGCACTTCGCCTCGGAGGATTGACCTGAATACATCCAAGTCGTGTGTTGGCCGCTTCACCCTCTGGTGCCCAAAATGATCCGACGACGCCAATCATTCCCTCTCCGCGGATGAACCGACCTCCTCGAGTGCCAAAGCCCTCTCTAGAAACAGGCAAAACCCGGCTGCGCCCCTGGGGGGTCCCATCTCGACAAGTCAATTCCAAGCCTCGTGTTGGGCGGTCGAGTGTTGGGACGTGTTGCAGCATCACGCACGCAGAGATGGAGCATCTTGTGCAAAAAACCGCGCAGGATCGGGCTGTGCGTGGACGCATTATGCATGATTGGATTCATCCTTTGCGACTTTCACAACTAACAGATGCAAGAATCAGTTGCGAGTCGTGACTCTGGAGCACATGTCCCCGGAGGCTACTCGAACGTCGGATTCCAAAATGTATAAAGATGCTCGTGTCTTCGGTTGTATAGATTCCTAAACAGCACCAAGCCTCCTCACCAGCTCTCAACCCATCCTCTACTTCCTTCACACACTCCTCCAACCATGTTTAAGTCTTTTCCTTATGTAGAGAGCAGCCAGCCGTACGACGAGCTGCGCCAGCACCGGCGCTGGCTCCGAGTCGGCTACTGCCTTTTGGCACTCCTCTTCGCCTGGAACCTCCTTCTCAGCACCGGGCTGTTCCTGTCTCCGCGGGGATACGTTCCCGCTATCGAGTCGACCGCGTCTCACTCTCGCCTGGCATCTCCGGCCGTTTCGGCCGACACGACCGCCCTGGCCGTCAACCTCGAGCAGGAAGACACGCCGCTCTCTCTGGGTAAGTTTCGAAGCGCGACACTGGCGAACCCGGACCAAAGGCTAACACAAGACGCAAGACGCCCAAGGCAGCGCAACCACAAAGGGGCTCCAGGTGCGCGAGGGCGACACGCCGGTGCGCGGACGCTTCCGCAGGACCGCCAGGGTGGCGCTTGCGGGCTTCGCCGTGGCCAACTTTGGCGTGGGCATCTGGTCGCTGGCGAGCGACTGCATGGACTTTTCCGAGGGCGAGGGCGCCACCACGGGCTTCAAGTGCATCTACGGAGCCATCGCCAGCACTGTGGCCGTCGGCGTGGCCGTCCACGACTCGTGGTCGTACCTCGTCGGCCGGTGGAAGGAGGACGGCATCCTCTACTGGAACGGCGTCTTCCGGCGCGACGTCATGATCGAGGCCGAGAGCCACCTGTCGGCCCGGCTCAGCACCGAGGTGCGCCACATTGCCGACTGGGACGGGAGCATGCCGTACGACGGGGTCAAGGGCCGCCGCCGCCGCCAGCTCGAGCAGCCGGTGCCCGTCTTCGGCTTCGCCCACCGGGACCGGAGCATGCACTTCGCCATGTACCGCGACGAGGGCAGCAACGGCACGCGCTTCCGCCTCGGCCGCGGCGCCGGGCCCGACACGGAGAGCAACCGGCGCCTGCGCGGCCGCAACGAAAAGTACAACAACCAGGTCTTTGCCCACGGCGGCCTGGACTTTGTGGTGATGAGCGACGAGGGCGGCTTCAACAACAACGACCTGCAGCTCGACCTCGGGTCGCAGGAGGACTTTGACTGGATCTACAAGCAGGTCGAGTGCTACATGAACATCATGCAAGTCAACACTCTGCTGGCGACGGATCCCATCGACATCATGGGCACCCTCAACGCCATTGGCGGCGTCAACTTCCAGGTGCTGAACAATGTCGAGAGGATGACCATGGCGGGGGGCAAGATTGCGCCCTACAGCGATACGCAGGAATCAATCATTGATCAAATGGACGAGACCATGACAGTGCCTGAAATGGAAACTTGCTCCAACTTGCCTGTGGACGACTGAGAGGGTAACTAGACGGAAAGGATAGGATTGACTTGGAAGAGTTGATGGTTGGTTTAGTTGTCAGTCCTGGACGACAGGTGGAGGAGAGCTTGGAAAGCTAAATGGAATCGATTTTTTGCAAAAAGAAACACCAAAAAACATACAACAGTGGGGATTCCCCGGTCGTCACCGACCCGAGTACTAGTCCACCGCTTCTCAGCTTGACTTTAGGGGAGCAGACGGGACCCAGTATTCTCTAAGAGCTATGGTCGTATGTGATGGAATGTGGTGGTGGACTGGAATAAGAGTGGTAGGTGGGAGGTGAAGGGAGCGCATACGATCTAGACAATGGCCAAGACATGAAAGACGAATAGGATCTCGTAATCTTAGTAAATAAGTTAAAGCTGAGTTAATAGAGCAATTAGAGCTTCGCTAGGTTAATAGGTAATCCATCTACAAGTGAGTTACAACTTTTAAGCTCTCGTCATCATTAAGGGGCATCATCGATTTTCTGTCCCTTCACTTCGCCGCTGACTATTGCGGGGCAGACAAGGTCGACGCTTTCCTACACAATAGATTTGCAGTTTAAGCCTGACATTCCGATACTGGTGGCCGGAACTTGGATCGGGAAGGGAAATGTTACTTAATGCGGATTGAAGCTGGTAGTTTTCTAGTGCGTCTATGGAGCGAGAATCGATCGATGCCTGTGCCACCATAAAGCCAAGCTGTTGAGATTACTGAGCTTCCAATGTGACACGATACATTCGCCGAGCGTCAGGATGTTGCCTGTCCGACCGGACCAGCTGCGACTCTTCCAGGGGCGGGCTGCAAGCTGATGTGGCGTACATAGTCTCTTGCAAGGGTCCAAGTATGTACTCTGTACGGAGGGCGCTTTCAAAAGTTATGTCCATGATACTGCTTATATAAGCTTTAATTGTCCAATCATCTTGAGCCCCTTATGGTCGCGGTACTTCAGATACATTGCCATCATCTCATCCGCTATAACCCTGCTAATGAGGTGATCACAATAGCGCCCTATTGCCCCTAGCTGCTTACTAGCAGCTTGACATGACCACTAACTTGGAAGGGGATATAGAACCTGACATACTGAAAGCTCTTGTACTTTTAAGTACCGACAAGGATTACTCTTTTAGTGGTCTTGGCGTCTGGACATAACTTTTGAAAGCGCCCTCCGTAATTAGTTAAAAGACAAGCCAACAGCCCGCGTGGGGGGCGGTTCATGGCAACAAGTACCGGTATCCAAGACATTTCGGCGTGAAGCTTTTATTCTTTCACATAATGTTAATGTGGATGTGTGCTGTGCCTCCAAGTCCTCCCTCCTTCCCTCTCGGCTTTTCTTGCTGCCACATAAATATTAATAGCTCCCAGCTAGGCGCCAGCAGGTTGTGTAACTTGAATGAGCCAGTCAAAACAATTCACCGCTGGCTAGGTCTTACTACCAAGACCTCCCTGCATCTCAGCTGAGCTCTTCCGAGACGTGGCTTGCAGATCCTATTGTGTCGGTATCCACGTCTCTTTTCTGCGCCAAAAGATTCGCTTTTATACCTGAGCACATGGCTGCCCACTTCAGGGCTGCATCTTGTTTTCCCATCTTGCCGTTGTTTCAAGTCGGCCTCTCCCCAACAAGCTACCACGACATAGGAAAAAGCCATTCCTGATCGCGGGGTGACGACCACTTCCGCAATGAGTTCACAATCCGACCCAAACCACTCGGAGATGAGGCCGGACAGCTTCAGTCGATACGAACCGATTCGCACCTCCGAGGCGACTCCGATCCAGACAAATCCGAAGCCAGACCCCGACGCAGCCATCCAACACTTCGTCCCATCTAGGCCTGCTAGTCCCCCGCCGGTCGGCCCTATACGAGGATCCCTGAATCAAAGCTGGTGGCATCGGATTGGATACAAGGGCCTGCTCACACTCTTGGCCGGAGCTCTGGCCATACTCGCCTCCTGCGCCGTCCTTGTCTTCCTCTGGTGGGGAGCCGAGGCCGCGAGGGACCGCCGTGAACCGGAGCTTTGGAAAACTGTCGTTTCTCGCGGCTGGGCTCCTCGAGTCGTCACCATATGCTCTGCCGTCATTCGGACATCAATGGTTCTTCATATCGGCCTCATTGCCGCTGCCGCTGCAGCTCTCATACTCGAAACATCGGGCGCATCCTTTGTCGACACGGGCGTCCTCTCCACCGAGAGGGCTTTGAAATCAAGCCCCATGAACATCCTGCCCGCCGCTTCCCGACGGTGCTTCAAGGCCGGCGCCTCTGGGTTGGTGCATTTCCTCATCGTTGCGACGGCGCTCCTCGTCATGCTGCTTTCCACCTTCATCTCCACGATGCTCCTCTCCGACTTCGTGACGAGCCGTATCGCCGCACCGGGGAGCACAAACCTGATGGCCCTCACCATGAACGACACCAGCGCCTCCAACGGCGCAGCATACTGGAAGTCTCAGCCCTCGGCGAACTGGCGGTTTGCGGAAACCAAACTCGGCAAACCCCTCGCCGGCTTTGCCGACACGGGCGACACATACCGCGCGCTGCTGCCGATGGAAAGGGCAGGGCTGAGAGAATCTCTCGAACGCTACGACGGGCCTGCCGTGGTGGTAAACCTGAGGACTTTCTGCGGGGCACCCAAGTTCAAAGACACGGAAGTCAAATACTTGGATGCGCAACAAGTTGAGATGGGAGGAGGCTACCAGTACTACGGCGGAGGACTGAATCTGTTCGCCAACGCATCAGTGCACCTAGACCGTCCTAGAACATCTTCCAAAGGAAAAGGTACGCCTTTGTAATTCTGGTGCGAATTGCAAATTCTTTGGCCCAACGCCTCCTCGGCCTGGCCGCTCTCGCTCTGCTACTCCAAGGCGACCTTGTGGCAATTCGAAAAGCTATCGGATTCCTTGTCTGGCTCTGGCGAGCATCACACTTTCAGCATGGTCACCCTCCTCAACTCGAGCTCGGCACTGAATGAAGAAGCCAGGCTTGAAATGGCAGGTGAAAACAAGGACGAGTCTCCAATGGATCTGCTTCTTGACACTCTGAAGAACCTCACCACCAAAACTGAAGGCGTCTGGGCAAAGTTCTTCAACCAGAGCGGCTCCGAGATGTTCGGCGTCACGACTTGCTTTGTCAACACGCCGCTGCCCATGATATACAACGTCACCATGTCTGGCCGGAGCATCTCGTCAGAACCCGTCCTCAACTGGCGCCGCAGGGCCCAGAACGGGGCCATGGAACAAATCAGGAACCAGTTCGGGGTTGGTGTTGGGCCCCGCGATTTCGAAAAGCGCGGCATACTGGAACTCAACATCAAGGATTCGTCCCTCTTCCCCAAGGACGCCAATTCGTCCTTTTTTGCCGAGGTGCCCCCAACCAACGCATTGTTCCTGTTGAATTCAATGTACAGGGAGGTTCCGGCGGGCGTCTCGAGCTCTTGGAGCCTGATTGACGACACACTCACGGGAGACTTGGCGAACGCACTGAGAGATGTAGTTGTGCATGTCGCTCATGCTTCACTCTTCCAGAGCGTCATACAGAAGACGCTCGATCCCGCCCAAGCTTTGCAGGCACTGTTCACTCGACTGTACCAGATGATGTACTATGACTGGCAAAATTACTTCAACGTCACATCCCCTGTCACAACTGCATATTCAACCGAGATGCTCATACCGGCGCGGTGGATGGGACTCCTCGCTGTGCTAGGCCTGGTTGGCCTGCACTTCATGCTAGCTGCCATTACAATGGCGCTTTTCGCATATCGAACGCGAGTTTCCACACTGGGAGAAACGTGGCAGGCCATTGCGCAGATGGTGTCGCCCCAGACGAGGGAGGTTATCGAGATGGGGGATGTTTCAAGAGACAAGCATGTAAAAGAGTGGGCAAAGGCAACCGGCCTGGACGCTGGGGTGTACCATATGGCGCGTTCCGATGAAAGCGGGAGGATAGAGATACAGCTTCGGGGCAAAGGGCGGCGCGAACGGGGCTTGTAGACTTGTAGTACCGAGAGGCGACTGACAGCACGTCGAGCCAGTTCTGGACCGACGAGGCCCAGGCTTGTCAAGCAGGGAGGTGGGCGCCAGTAGCCACGAGCCAGAGACAAGAAAGCATCGAGGCGTTATTTAATGAGTGAGGTGTGGTTGAATAACTGGAATCCTCCTCGCTGCAGCTCCCTTGTTGCCCATGGAGAGCAACCTTGAACCAGCTTTGAACTTGCAGATGCATGTCAAGCGACAGCGCTCCCACGCCCACTCGACTCCTAGGCCAGCAATCAGACACAACTCACTCGCCGGTATTTCACACCTACTTTCCGTCTCCGTCAACGTCCTCCAGCTCACCGGGCCGGATGGAGCCCCCTCACCGAATCGGAAGAGGACATGGGCCCGGCGTCTCTTATCGGAATGCCCCCTCCCCGAAGTCATGGATCCCCAGGACCATGACGGGGAGTCTTATCAGAGGTGACGGTGCTACGCCGAGTGCGGCAACCTAACTATCGAGCGGGGGAATAACCCGGTCGTGGTGGACGGCGGGGATATGCACGTCAGTTGCAAGCTGTCGATGGGTGTAAGAGGGATGCGATAAATGGCAATTTCCTCCGTCTACTTACAAGCATCACCTCCCACTCTCACGTCATCCAACCTCAGCCCTTCCAAGTTCAAACCCACACTCTCTTTAAACCTCACCGATCCAACATCAAACCCCTCACAATGCCCAAGCACGTCGTCTTCGACGTGGTCGGCACCTGCGTCTCCTACGACGCCGTCTTCGCCGCCCTCGACGCCCGCCTCGGCTCCAAGCTCCGCGCCCGCGGCATCGCCCCCAAGCTCCTCGGCTACGCCTGGTTCGAGGCCGCCGAGCGCGAGTACACGTACCTCAGCATCTCGGGCCGCTACGTCCGCTTCTACGACGTCTTCCGCGCCCTCTTCTACCGGATGCTCTGGATGGCCGGCGTGGAGGAGCCGAGGGAGTTTGCCACGGATGAGGATCTAGAGTACGTCCTCGCGCGCTTCATGGAACTGGAGGCGCGCCCGGGCGTGGCCGAGTGCTTTGAGATGCTGAGGGAGAATGGGTTCACGGTTTGGGCGTTTACGGCGGGGGACACGGCGAGGGTGAGGGGCTACTTTTCGCGCAACGGCATCGACATGCCGGCCGAGAACTTTGCCTCGTGCGACGCGCTGGGCATCGGGAAGCCGGCGCCCGAGTCGTACCGGCCGCTGCTGGACAGGTTTGCCGGCGAGGAGGCGTGGTTTGCGGCGGCGCACATGTGGGATGTGTCTGCGGCCAAGGCGACGGGGTAACGAAAGATGCGCTGTTGCTGTGATTGCCAAGTTTTGTTGCTAACGTTGAAGTAGGTTCAAGGGCGCGTATTGCAGCGTCTGGGAAAAGGAGGCGTGTACGGACTTGTTTGGCGTCATGGATGTCATGGCCGATACGTTTCCTGACATGGCGAGGATGATTGTGGCTGCGAGTAAAGAGGCAGAGGGGAAACAGGAGTAGGGCAAATAAAATAGGAATAAAACAGGTTATTGATGAATATTTTCAATGTTTAAATGATTGTAAAAAGTCGAGTTGTAGAGGAATGTACTATGGGTGTATCTGAGGGCATTCCCAGTCTCCATTGCTGCGTCGTTTTGCATTCTGTTGCTTCTCCTCCCCTCCCATTACCCCAACCATGCAATAGCTCCCTTTCAGGTCGCAATGGCGGATGGACGTCTGGAAAACCACAGCCGCAGATTGCCATGGCTCTCAACCCCTCGTCGCCATCCCCAGTTACTTGTCCTCCAACCGGCAACTTACACCAGATTTGCCGGTCTCCACGAGGCATGATACCCCGGCGGCCACAACACAATCGGCCCCATGTGCAGGGAGAGATTGCGGGGTTATCTCGATATCAGTCCATGGAGACTCGTCACGGCCTGCCTATCTGTTGAACAACTAACCATGCACCCAACGGCTGTGTCTGTTGCTCCCACCGGCACCTCACACCACGGCAAGCGGGCCCTCATATACTCTCAGCCATGGCTTATCTCAGTCGCGTTCGACAGCGACGATATATGATGCCATGGTCTAGGATGCCCAGTCACGTCCCCCCAGTCCAGCATCCCCCTCGCCCATCATGTCTCCCCCCCGCGCGCCCGTAGCCAACCCGGTCCCGTCCTTCTGGACCGCCACGCCGCGGCCCCTCGACTCGCACCGCAGCACGCCCTCCCTCCCCGCCACGGCCGACGTGGTCATCGTCGGCGCCGGCCTCGCGGGCGTCGCCACCGCCTATCACCTCTTGAAAGACCACCCCTCCCCGCCGTCGGTCGTGCTCCTCGAGGCGAGAACGTTGTGCAACGGCGCCAGCGGCCGCAACGGCGGGCACGTCAAGCCCGACACGTACTTCAACGTGCCAAAGTACACCAAGATGTACGGCGCAGAGGCCGCGGCCGAGCTGGCGGCGTTTGAGGCCTCGCACGTGCTGGCCGTCAAGGACCTCGTGGAGCGCGAGGGCCTGGACTGCGACTTCCACCTGACCAGGGCCGTCGACGTCTATCTGGATGCCGAGCATGCGAGGGCAACCGAGGCGGCGTATAGAGACCTCGTCAAAGCAGGCGTCGTCGACCTACGCGATGTAGCCTTTACTCCCGAAAGGGACGCCGAGAGGGTTTGTCCATGCTTCGTCTTCAAGGTCCGCACCGTCACTTACACGACCACAGGTCTCGGGCGTCAAGGGCGCAAAGTGCTGCTTCTCCTTCACGGCAGCACACCTCTGGCCCGCGAAGCTGGTCCACCAACTCGCCGAGAAGCTCGTCGCCGGCGGCCTCAACATCCAGACCAACACGCCCGTGTCGTCGATATCCACGTCTCGCGACAGCAACGGGCGGTGGACCGTCGTCACGCCGCGCGGGAGCATCAAGACAACCCAACTCATCTGCGCGACCAACGGCTACACGGCGCACGTCCTCCCCGAGTACGCAGGCAAGATTGTGCCGATCCGGGGCATCTGCAGCCGGATCGCGAGCCCCAAAGGGGTGGCGACGCCGCATCTCGTCAACACGTACGGGATCCGGTTCGACGGGCGCAACAACGATTACCTGATCCCGCGGGCCGACGGGAGCGTCGTCGTGGGCGGCGCGCGGCAGCGCTTCTGGCACCGGCGGGAGCGGTGGTTCGACGACGTGCGCGACGACGAGCTCGTCGAGGAGGCGGTTTCGTACTTTGACGGGTACATGCAGCGGCACTTTCGGGGGTGGGAGGACAGCGAGGCGGTGGTGAAGGAGGTTTGGACGGGGGGTGAGTCTTGGACCTTTTCAGTATAAAAGAGAAGGATGCTAACGAATCAGTCATGGGATACAGCTCCGACTTCATGCCGCACGCGGGCGCCGTGCCTGGGAAGCCCGGGCAGTTCGTCGTGGCCGGCTTCTCGGGCCACGGCATGCCCGAGATCCTGCTGTCGAGCAAGGGCGTGGCGGCCATGGTTCGCGACGGCGTTTCGTTTGAGGAGTCGGGGCTGCCGCGCATCTTCAAGACGACGAGGGCGAGGATCGAGGCCAAGAGGAGTCTCCTGGAGGAGTCGATGGCGTCGCTGTGGGCGGGAGAGGGCGCAGAGGCCAAGGCGAAGCTGTAGAGTAGCAGATAAGAAATAGGCCAATGGATGAATTGACGATAACCTCATTTGCGCTCCTCGGTAGTTGAAGTGCGGACTCGTCCCTCGATGGGCGTCTTAGCTTCTCCCGTTTTGTCAAAACCCGCAGATAAGATTCCCCGCATTGGAAATTCCACGTCTGCGCGTGGTCGATTCCTGAGCTTATAAAGGGCGGCCCGGGAAGAGAGGGAAACAAACCGGCATCGTGCGGTTGCGGTGCCGTCTCGTTGTTTGATTGTTGATTGTTGAGTGTTGTGGCGAGTGTTTCAATTGCTTGCCTGTCAAACAAAGGCACCAATTTATTCTCGCCCGGGAAATCATCTCCACCGAGCCGGTGCAACCCCGTCACCAAATCTTCAGCATGGACTCGCCAAAGAGCCACCAGCTCCGGCGCGCGTCGCTGCAGGACCGCAAGCGCGCGATACGAGCGTGAGTGCAGTGGAATCC
This sequence comes from Thelonectria rubi, assembly GCA_013420875.1. Classification (NCBI taxonomy): domain Eukaryota; kingdom Fungi; phylum Ascomycota; class Sordariomycetes; order Hypocreales; family Nectriaceae; genus Thelonectria; species Thelonectria rubi. Next base: position 125,209 of record WMHX01000034.1, read on the forward strand.
CTCTCTCCTGCCGCCTCTGCAGCGCACCGAGAACTGATAACCCTCAGCTGCGACGGCTGTCGCCGCGTCAAGGAAAAGTGCGACGGCGGCGTCCCGTGCCGGCGATGCATCCGGCTGCGCAGGAAATGCGACTTCCTGGCCTCCGTCTCCAGACACGGCCACGTCGAAGTCGCCCAGGATGCGACCAAGATGTGAGTCCATCTCCCCTCTTCTCCCTCCCTATCTAACCCTCTCAGCCGCCAAGGCTCCCACCACCAGGTGACCTCCGACCTCCTCCGGCGCATCAACTACATGGAGCGTCTGCTCGTGCACTACGCCGGCGACATCAAGCTCGACTCGGAGTCCCTGCGCCGCATGGTCGAGATGGTCGAGGACGACTCGCGCCCGTCGCAGTCGAGGGACGACTACGCCGCCTCCCACGCCGCCTCGGACGATCTGGGCGCCGAGCTGGAGAGCTGCACCGTCAAGCCGCTGGAGAACAACATTACCCGTAGGCAGGCCCTTTCCCTTGCCTAGACTAAGCTTATCGAGACCCAGACTACTCGGGCGAGTTCTCGCATTGGAACTTTTCCATGAGGATCAAGCGATGGATCGACCAGTGCGTGCCAGATCCCTATCTGAATGTGCGTATCCCCTCAACCATTCCTATACACCTGCTCACACACCCAGGAAAACGACAACATGTCCAAGGTCAAAGAGTACTACCGCGCCGAGGAGCTCCAGTCCCCCTCGGAGACGCTCGTCTCCCTCTCGTCGCTGCCGCCGCGCTACATTGCCGACTTCCTCGTGCAGTCCTTCTTCCACCACGCCGAGACCAACTACTTCTACGTGGAAAAGGGCTGGCTGCTCGAGAAGCTCGACGTGGCCTACCGGGACCCGTCGTCCCTGACGCGCCGCGACGTCGGCACCGTGTGCATCCTCTTCACCGTCCTGGCCATCGGCACCCAGTACGCCTACCTCGACTCGCAGCCCGACGACGACGACCCCGACAGCAGAGGGCCCTTCTCCGAGGACAGCTTCGGCGTCATGCTCTACCAGCAGGCCTGCCGCCTCGTGTCCGACGTCATCACCGTCGCCTCGCTCGAGAGCGTCCAGGCCTGCCTGCTGCTGGGCATCTACACCCTGCCCCTCGACACGTCCGGCCTGAGCTACATCTACCTGAACCTGGCCGTCAAGCTGGCCATCCAGAACGGCATGCACCGGAAGCAGCCCGACAAGGGGCTGGACCCGGCCGTGCGCGAGACGAGGATCCGCGTCTGGTGGACGGCCTTTACCACGGAGAGGTGGGTTGAGTTGTGTGTGAGGAAGAGGATCGGTTGCTGACTGCTGCAGACGGGTTTCCATCTTTCACGGCCGGCCGGTCTCGGTCGGGAACAACGACATCGACGTCGACTTGCCGGTCGATCGAAGCGACATGTGGCACTCGTCGACGCCCTCGCACATGTCCGCCATGCTGGCAACACTACAACTGCATGGCATCCTCGGCCAAATCGCCCAAGAAATGTGAGCTCCCCTCATGGCACAACACCCGCAAAGCTAACCTCCCCAGATCCGCCATAAAGAAACACCCCAGGCACGAAACCGCCACCGGCCTCGCCCGCCTCCTCGAGCTGCGGTCCGACCTCGTCGCCTGGTGGGAATCCCTCCCCGACGCCGTCACCGCCGGCGACCAGACGCCCAAGTCCAGCGGCGACCGCTCCGCCACGCACCTGCGCCTCGAGTACTACCTCGCCCGCATGTTCGCCGGCCGGCCCTTCATCCTCCGGCCCTCGAGCAGAACCAGCACCGCCAGCACGTCCACCACCCCCGCGGCATCTTCGTCAGCACCGCCGCCGCCGCCCTCCCGGCGCCCCGACAGCCCCCCCAAGAAGCAGACCCCCTCGGACCCCCGCGCCCTCCTCGTCGCCGACTGCGTGGCCGCCGCCCTCGACGTCGTCGACACGTGCAAGCTCCTGCACACCAGCATTGGGCTCGCCCGCGCCTCCTACACCGAGTTCTCGGCCTGCCGCGCCGCCCTGCTCATCATCATCTCGCAGTGCCTACAGGACAAGACGGAGCGCGTGCGCCAGGCCCTGCGCGACGGCATGGTCATGATCAAGATCATGGCCGCCGGGGGCGAGTCGGCCCGGTCCGAGGTTTCGCTCATCGAGGCGTTTGAGCGCGCCATTTCGCGCCTGGACGCGGCGCCCGCGGCAGCGGCCACGACGCCCGGGGAGGCGGCGGCCGAGGCGTCGGGGTACGCGCAGTTCAAGAAGTGGGAGATGCTGTGGAAGAAGGACACGGCCGGCATGGAGGCGCGAGCGCAGTGGTCGCCACGACCAATGCCACCGCGACCACCATCTTCGACCATGCTCGGCGGCGGCGGCGGCGGCGGCTTCGGGGGCGGTTTTGGGGGCGGTTTTGGGGGCGGCTTCGGACTTGGGCTCGGGCTCGGGGCGGGCTACGGGGGCGGCCCGCGGTTCGTGGCGCAGGACCCGACGGCGGCGCAGGCGGCGGCGCTCTTCTCGGGGACGGACCTGAACCTCGAGTCGTTCCCGCAGACCATGTACGAGTTCTCGACCATGTTTGGCTTCGGGCCCGGGTCGGAGAGCGTGGGGGAGGCGAGCGGCGGCGGGGGGAACGCCGAGGGGTGGGTTGAGGCGCAGATGAGGGAGAGTTACGAGGAGTAGGGGATGGGGGGAGGTGATGGGTTATGTTGGATGGGTATGTATTGGAATGGTTGATATTGGGATTTACGACAGGCGTTTTGTTATGTTGACTTGTAGACTAGACAGCTTTGTGTTAATTGTTACTATTCTTTGATTTGTAGGATTTGGTATTAGTCCAGTTTTTAAACTCCATGTAATAACAACAGCTTGCTATGTTCTCAGTTAAGCTGTTAAATTCATCATCCTATTTCACCTCATGATGGCTCCCAAATGCCCCTACACATACGACTCCAGGGTAAGTCAAATTCGACACGGCCGGCTTCGGCAGGCGGCCCGCGTTTCTGCATCGGCTCGGCTGCGGCCAGAGGCAAAACAGGATCAAATCTCAAATCACCGACAGTCTCGGTTTTCTAATATCCGCATAAGTCTTCGGTATTTCGTACCTGTCGTGTTCCCCAGGCAGCCCTCCAGCGTCGCAAGCAAAAGCGCACGGCACGCTCGGAAGGAGTCTCACACACCCATCGCAACCATGATGTGACCTCAATGAGCATCGACGTCTCCCAAGTACGAGGTAACCGAGGAGCAAAAAACTCGGAGTGCATGGCCGATCCATCACCAGAGGGCGCAACAATTACAAATACCACAGGCAGGCGGGGGGGCTGGCTCGGGCACGGGGTCCGCCCGCCCCGTCTCGGCCAGATAGTGGGAATAGTGACGTCCGAGGCCGAACGACTATCGCCGAAGGGGGGAGGAGAGAGATGTCACTTGGGGCCAAAATGACAACTGTTCGGCCGTTTGGGTATTCGGTATTCGGTGTATTCGAGTGCAGTCGGTCATTTATACCGGATATAGGCACATTACGAGCTCGTCGGCCTCAGCCCGGAAGACGCCCCGAAGACCGTTGGCATCGCTCTTCTTCCTCTGCTCTTAATTCCCGTTTCTCCTCTGACCGGAGCTGGGGTCTGGGCTGGCGCGAGAAGAGAGAGTCGTTGCTGCAGCACGACCCCGGCTGGGACCAACCAAATCTTCCCCATACCAGGACCTCCGCCGCGGCCGCGGGAGTTGTGGCCGCGGACCGTCACCGCCAGGGGCAGATTCCCATGGGCGACCGGAGAAGCAGTGCCGTTTGCACGGAGATATCGCCAATTGCCCGCGGTTTCGTCATGGCATCACGTGATGATAGCGAGCACACCCTCCGAGCGTTCTTGATTCATATCAGATCAACGACGTCAGGGCGTTGCCACCGTTGGCGTTGGTAGTGAAATCCCGTTTTGCAACGACCTCAACCGCCATCGATATGGAAAAAAAAAAAGAGAGACTCTCAGCCACTTGAATTCCACACTAGACATGCCGTGACAAGATCTGTTGGCACCTTACCTGGCCACGATATTATTAATTGTGCATTTCCCATGGCATCTTATCAGATGCTCCTTCCCTCCGTCGCATGCATGCCAGTAAAAGTGCGAAACCCCCCCCCCAACACCGACGGTCCGCGCTTTTCCCCTTCCCCATCTGTCCCCAGAAAATGGCAGCGACATGTCCAATGGGAAGCTCGGCTCGGCTCCCCTGGGTTCCACAGCGCGTGGAGTCGCACTTGCCCAAGTTGCCTTGGATTGAGGGAGTTTGCTGGACGGAGGTACGGGATACAAGCAAGAAGGCACTTTCATGCGCCGCACCCGCGGGTATATCGGTAACCGATACCTCTCACCTCTTTCCCGTCCGTGCCCCCGGCTAAGCTGCTTGTGGCATCTCTGCTTCTTCTCCGAGGACCGAGCTAGCAAAGACGTAATGGCCGAGCAATCAGGGCTCGTTTATTGGCCCCGGCGGGACCTGGTGATGCATTGGCCGAAATCGCCATCCTCTTCTCCTAACGAAGCCAAGGGCTGCCCCCCCCCCAAGTCCCGCATCTTTTTTTGTTCCAAGCCCGGATCGCCGCCCATCTCAGCTTAAGAGAATCTCGCCTCCACAAGCGACCGACCCTACGAATTTGTTTTCTTTTCCCTCTGCATTCTCCATTTCGCAACATCGCCTCGCAATCAAAGAATCGGCTCAACTTCATCGACGCTTGACTTCCTCGACTCGTCCGATATCGTCGACATCGAGAATCCTAAGACAACCCCCTAACTAAGCGGAACCGGACATATCTCCCTGCTCCGTCCGTCTCACCCACGACCTCAACACACCTACACTCGCCTAATCACACACAAATCACAATGTTCTCCCGAGGACTCCGCGCCGTCTCCCGACGAGCCGCCCTCGCGGCGCCCCTCGCGCGGCCGTCCCTCGCCTCGCGGCAGCTCGCCCCCGCGGTGGCCGTCCAGGCCTCGCGGGCTTACCACGAAAAGGTGCTGGACCACTACTCGCGGCCTCGCAACGTCGGGTCCATGAACAAGAAGGACGCCAATGTCGGCACGGGGCTCGTGGGCGCCCCCGCCTGCGGCGACGTCATGAAGCTGCAGATCCGCGTCGACCCCGAGACGCAGAAGATCTCCGACGTCAAGTTCAAGACGTTTGGGTGCGGCTCCGCCATCGCCTCCAGCAGCTACCTGACGGAGCTCGTCCGCGGCATGAGCCTGGACGACGCCGGCAAGATTAAGAACACGGAGATTGCCAAGGAGTTGTGCCTGCCTCCTGTGAAGCGTATGTTAAATTGCCTCTTTATGAGAATTGCCTCCATCATAGATATATGCTAATACTTCGCAGTTCACTGCTCCATGCTCGCCGAGGATGCCATCAAGTCTGCCATCTCGGACTACTACACCAAGAACCCCAAGATCGAGGCCACCAACCTGAGCGGCACCGGCATGAAGTTGCCCACGGCCGAGGCTCCCACGGCGGCTGCTGCGTAGAGAGCGAATATCCCGCTCACATTTTTTTCACGCAGCATGCCCACCACCAACCAATACCAATACACAAGCACGTACAATGGGGGATATTTGACGGCAACGATACCCACTCTGGGCTCGGGAAGGAGAAACAAAAAAGGAAAAAGGCACCCTCACCTATGACGTGAGACGGGTGAAGCACGCAGGCCAATTGCCACGGTGCGTGCAGGATTGACAGCAACGTCGATGAGTTTTTATTTTTTATTCGTCTCATGCCAACTGGGACATGCACGGGAGTATGGGGTTTTACGGACTTTTTATTTGGCATGACGAGAGGCGCGAAGGGAAGAGGATGGCGCCGCGAGGAGAGGGGAGTGTTTGAATGAACTTGTAACCATTAGGCACACAATGAGAATTGCACTCTACCATGATTTACTGCTGATGGATGTGAGTGAGTGATGCCGTGATGGCCCATAGTGTTGAGTATTTTGAGTATGGAGTTAAGCTGATGCCGAGCATGTGTCGAGCTGGTGTTGAGCATGTGTCGAGCACATGTGGTGGACTCACTCAGGAACGCAATGGCCTGTCCCGACGACGATTGACCCAAGAACAAGACGACCAGCAAATCTCCCGGACATGCTTCGCCGTCCTCGCAGCATTCCTGCCCCCCCTCGCTTCGGCAACCACGCACCCCCCTGGAAGCCGATGCGACTGATTGATAATAAAAAAAACGGGTTATCAATCAGCGAGCATCTGATAAAACGGAAGATTTGCCGGCATGAGTTGAGGTGTGACGTCTCTCTCTCGAGCGCGGCGTTGGCCTCCCGTCCCCGTGCTTTTTATTTTCTTCTCTACCGTTCGAGTTGCGAAGTGAGTATCCTGACTTGTCGGCTGACGAACGACGCGCTCGGATGAGAAGGGGGGGGAAGATGGTGATTTTGGTTGCTGGAACTCACCGCTTCACACTTCGCGAGTGGCCTGGGACATGGCGACATTCAAGGCATCGTCCCCCGACCGGTCAGCGAAAGCGAGGCCCCCCCCGTCTGGCGATGCTACGAATCATCACCCCACGGTTTAGAACAGGGGGGCTGGTTTCGTAAGGCTACCTCGGCTTTTGCTCGCAGGTTGAAAATCAAGGGTCCTTCCTTTTCCCCCTTTTTCCCGTCTTTTACCCCTCGGGTTTTTGGTCCGTCGTCATTGATCAGGCCATTTTTTTCATGTTATCGGGCGTTCGGGTTGCATTTCGCGGGGTAGGTAGCTTGGCCTTTTAGAGTGCATGCGTATGGACGGGAGCGCACATGATTTTGCGGGGAGGGGAGGGTTTAATCTTTATTTTTCGTTTCTGGGTGAGGGTGATGGATGGGGGTTTGAGATGGTTGTGAGTTGAGGAGGGAGGGAGAAGAGAAGGAGAGAGGAGAGAGGAAGATGGTGGCTTGGTCTGGACTGAAGTGTCGTACGATGTTGATCTGGCTGGGACAAAGTCACTCCGCGAGAAGGGAATAACCCAAGAATGATTCAAGTGTATAAAGCAAAGCAGAAAACTCCCCTCCCCGTCTTGTCTATTTCTCGCTCCTCGTCCCATCTTCGACATCAATCCCACCCCCCACGTGCACCCCGTGAAAGCCCATACCAACCGCAAACCCCGTCTCGGCCCTCCCCAACTCCTCCATGGTCCTCGCATCCAAACACAGCAGATACGCCCCTCCGCCCCCAACGCAATCCACCACGACGCTCAGCAACACTCCGTCGTCCTCGTCCTCGGCCCCCGGCCGCGCCACAAACACCGGCTCCCCCGGCAAGTGGCCCCTCGGCCCGGCCCAGATGACGGCCTCGCGCGTCTGCACGTCCGTCTTGGCCACGGCGTCGACTACCGTGTTGAGGCCCCGGTTCGGGAGCCCGTAGACGTACCGGTGCGGGCGGCACCGGTAGGCCGGGTTGATGGCTGGCAGGTCGCCCGCGTGCGGGTTCGGGATGGAGAAGACGCGTTCGGCTTCGGCCGAGAAGTCGTCGTCGTCCTTGGGCGGTGTTGCCGGGAGGGTGAACTTCTCTCTCACGAGGCTCGCCTGTCCCGTCTCGAAGCGCCGGCCGTCGATCCAGTACTTTTTGGCGCCGTCGTCCCGGTCCAGCATCACGTCGTAGTAGAAGCCCCTGATGATGTCCAGGTTCTCGTACCCGACGTAGTCCAGCACCAGGCTCCTCTCCTCGGCCCCGTCGTCGCCCACTACCACCTCCTCAAAGGCGTTTACGCTGTGGAAGAAGAAGGCGGCGGGCGTCGAGAAGCGCGCCACGACGCCCTTGCCGTGCCGCCGGTCGACGACGATCCATCGACACCGCCTCGCAGCGTCAAACGGCTGCAGCGCCTCGACGACGTTGCGATGCCACACGACGCCCAGCCCGCGCATCGTGTAGTGCGACGACGGCACGCACAGCACCACGTGGTCGCGCGACAGGAAGAAGCTGTGGATGTAGGCGGCTGGCGCCGCAAACGTCGCCAGCACCTCGGTCCGCCCGGTCGCCGCGCTGACCCGGAACACTCGGTACGTCGGCGCCGGCGCGAAGTCGAGGTTGTAGTTGAACAGGTCGCCAGTCTCGGGGTCGCGCTGGGCGTGCGCGCACGACGCGGGACCCGTGAGGGAGCGGTGCAGGCTCGTCTGCGAAGCCGGGCCCAGGGGCGCGAGCGTCGACGGGTCGACGCGCTGCATCGACGCCGTGTCGGTGGCGACGTAGAGGTTCTCCACGGGCGGCCGGTGGCCCGACGACGGCGCGGCGGCGTCGCCCTTGGGGAGTCCCGGCACGTTGGGCAGGACGGTGACGTTGTACGTGGTGAAGCTGGGCTCGAAGACGCTCATGGCCTTTGCGAAGAGGCCGACGCAGGGGTCCGCCCGCTGGCCAAACGAGATGCCCGACCGCCAGCCCTTCTTCTTGACCGACGCGACAAAGTCGTCCGACTGCCGACGCGACGAGTACGTCACCGTCATCGTGCCCCCCCCGGCCTCGCTCGCCGGCGCAATGTCGAAGCGGTGCGTCTGCGCGAAGCCGTCGAACCAGTGGCTCACGAAAAAGGTGCCCCTCGCGGTGCCGTCGACGCGGGACTGGCCGGGCCCGGTGCGGTAGAGGGAGCCGGCCGTCCACGGGGGGAACGTGCCCGTGACCTTGAGGGGGATGGGCCCGCGGTGCTCGTCGAGCCCGTCAAACTAATCAGCGTTAGCTGGACCGAGTTGGGGGGTGTATGGTTGTCACTGGAGACTTACGGCTGCTTCGTTGGGCCATTGCTTCCACGCCTCGGCCGACATGTTGCGGTGCGTGCTCTGGATGTCTGCCGCCTCGTCGAGGCGCGTCCGACGAAAGGTGCCCGGGTTGTCGACGCTCATCGGGATGGGTTGTGGTTGTTAGTGCAGTGGTGTTATTGTTGGCAATCTTGGCAATGAAGAAGGGAGAATCTCGTCGTTTTCTGAGTTGCGAATAAGACACTTTTGGCAATCAAAGCTACCAAGGAAGAAAACAGGCGAGAGAGAGTCAAAATGTTTGTGTTGCAGAAGACACGAAGGGGGAAAATGGCTTTTTGACGTGACACGAGTTTGCTCCGAGGGAAAGAAGGCGAGAACAAGCGAACCAAGAAATGTTCGCAAAACAACGCCAAGAGTCTCGGAGGATACAAGAACCGGGTTCTCCAAGCAGGAACAGCAAGTCGAGATATGGTCAAGGCAAGACATCAATATATGGCCAATTCACGACTCGACGAGAGAGAGAGACCTTCTTTATATTGCCATCTTGTCTGACGTCGGCGGCCCGTGATTCCCGCGTCGCCTCGCCTCGCTCCGGGTCTTGTTCGCTTTCGGCAGCTGCTATCAGGGACCGAGACTGAGACCAGAGGGGAGGGAGATGGGATGAAAAAGGAAAGGAGGAGGGTTTTGGTTAGTGAGCCAAGGAGACGAGGAGGAAGAGAGTGCGAGTGCGAGGGAAAGGGACGATGCAAGCGAGCACTACAGAACAAGGATCACACCAATCAATTAGTCCATGCCTAAGAGTACCTATCCTCTGCAGGGCTGACTCGTAGTCTCTTGGAACAAAAACCTTTTCGCTAACTCCTCCAACGCAACTGGACAGCCTTCACAAGTGTGTCCAAGGGTCCTCTCTTGGCGGCCCATATTTCCTTCCCGACTCTTCTCGTTTTATCTCTTTTGTTTTGATTTATCCCGACGTGTTCGGGTCGGACAGAGACAAAGGATACATACAGCCCGGTTCGGATAATATTGTGACTGGGGGGGAGAAAGAGGCGTACAAAGACATGCGCGTGGGTTAATGGGGCATCACTGGTACACTAATACTCGGTGGTCGTTAAGCGAATGCGAGGCTGACACCTCTGGTCGCATGTGACGATGCGAGCTGGGACGCATGGAAAGTACACGCTCTTTAAACAAGACGCGTCATCGACGTCAATCGAGGTGGCATGTTTACTAATTGTCTCACTGCCTCTTGTCAAACGAACTCGTAGCGTCAAGGGGACAAAAAAAAAGAAAACACCCCCTCAACACCAAAGCCCTCTCACCACCTCACACACATCACCTCTCGAGATGGCTTCACTTGGGAGTATCCACATGTTCCTTCTCCCAACTTCACATACAAACCACCGATTTGCATTCAACCTCGGGACCCCTCATCCTGCACTTCCCAAACCCCATTCTTTCATCTCCAACTTCTCCGAACCACCTCTGATGGGACACTGCGGAAATGGATATCCGCACAACCTCAAAAACTCGTCCACCACGCTCCCCCAACAGCGCGAATCCCCCTCTGCAAGCGGGTCGGGGTGCCGTCTAGCGTCCAGGTCAGCACACCTGGATACTGGTATTTCAGCGCGGGCGATGAAGTGAACTCGTCGTTTCCCCATTCTCTTCTCTCTGCCTTGGTCTCCATACATCCCACATCCAGCACTTGAACAGAAGAAAGAACAGGAAGTCAGCAACAATGGGTGCAACGGAGCATCTCGTCGCAAACCTCGGCACTGTGGCCCTGAGTCTACTCGCCCTGGTACGTCTCCCCCTTCGCCATCTCCTCTCCAGGACGACTGACACCTGTCCCAGTCCACCATCTACCTCGTCGCCGTCACCGTATACAACCTCTACCTCCACCCGCTGGCAAAGTACCCCGGGCCGTTCCTCGCCCGCATCTCCCCAGTAAGCCTCCAACATCCTCCCCCAAACCAACAACATACTAACACCATCCCGAGATCTACAGCATATGGGGCCTCTTCCGCGGCCGATGGCCCTTTGACGTCCACCAGCTACACCTCCAATACGGCCCCGTCCTGCGCACCATGCCCAACGAGCTGACCTTTATCGACCCGCAGGCATGGAAGGACATATACGGCCACCGCCAAGGCCATCCCCAATTCCACAAAGATGGTGAGTCTCCCCTCCCGTTGAACGAGCCTATCTCCACGACTGACACCATCACTACCCAGCCATCCAGTAACACCCCCCCCTTTCTACCCACTCTTCTCGACAGCTCCCGCTCACTCCCACAGCGTCGGCTCCGTCCAGGACCTGCCCGGCTCGACAACCCTCACCATGGCCGACGACGCCAACCACTCCCGCCAGCGCCGAGCCCTCTCCCACGCCTTTAGCCAAAAGGCCCTGCTCGAGCAGGAGACCATCGTCCGCGGGTACGTCGACCTCTTTGTCCGCAAGCTCGCGCCCTTTGCCGCCACGTCCCAGCCCGCAAACATGTGCGACTGGTTCAGCAAGTCCCCCCCTTTCCTCCCCCCCCTTAACGCTATCCCTGGGACACTAACAACCCCCAGACTTCACCACCTTTGACATCATCGGCGACATGGCCTTTGGCGAGCCCTTTGGCTGCCTCAAGGACGGCGTCTTCCACGCCTGGGTCTCGCTCATCACCCAGACCATCAAGGCCGGCGCCTACGAGCAGGCCACGCGCCGCCTGTTCCGCGCCGACAGCCCCATGCAGCGCCTGCTGTGCACCCTGATCCCCTCGGGCCTCCGCGAGAAGCGCCGCCGCCACCTGGACCTCAGCCGGGAAAAGTGTCTCAAGTGAGGGGGACCTGGATTTGTATGTTGGTTGGGCGCTGGCTGACTTTGATAGGCGCATCGAGGAAGGCCTTCGACGGGAACATCGCGATTTTCTCTACTATATCCTCCGACAAAACGAAAAGGGCGGCGTCTCGCAAGACGAAGTCATCCTCAACTCGGCCCTCTTCATCGTCGCTGGCTCCGAGACCACCGCGTCGCTCCTCTCCGGATTGCTCATGTGGCTGCTGCGCACCCCCCACGCCTACGAGAAGCTCACCGAGGAAATCCGCACCAGCTTCGACTCGGTCGACACCATGGATTCGCATCGCCTACAGAACCTCACCTACATGAACGCCTGCATCGACGAAGCCCTGCGCATCTTCCCCCCCGTGCCCACCGGCCTGACCCGGACCGTCCCCGAGCACGGCGACACCGTCGCGGGCGAGTTCCTCCCGGGAGGCGTCACCGTCTCGTGCCACAGCTGGGCGGCCACGCATTCCCCCCGCAACTTCCGCCGGCCCGACGACTTCGTCCCCGAGCGGTGGATCGGCGACGAGTACGCCGACGACAACAAGGAGGCCAGCCAGCCCTTCTCCCTCGGGCCCCGCGGCTGCATCGGCCGGCACCTCAGCTACCTGGAGCTGAGACTGATTCTCGGCAGCCTCCTCTGGAACTTCGACGTGGAGAGGGCTGATCTGGACGACGCCGATGCCGAGGACGTGTGGGATCCGAGCGGCGATTTGCACAGAGTCATGGCCTTCAACACGTGGAACAAGCCGCCGCTCATGTGCAGACTCAAGGCGGTTCGGCGATGATGTGGGAGGCCATGTGGGAGGCCATGTGGTAGCGCTAGCTATTGTGCTCTCGGCGAGTCGTTGTCGCCATTAATCAAGACTCGTTAAATGACGTGTGACGATGCAAGCGAAAGCTCGTTCTTGTGCCTGTGTGAGCTGATGTGCTGGCCCTGTTTCCCGACACGCCTCACGAGGGGAAAACCTTGTCGTCCTGGAGAAACTCGTCCACGCGTCGCTTGCGAGCCTGTCCAAGACTCTCCGAAGACGTGACGCCGACGCGAGCCGGACCCTGCTCTCCCGCGGTAGGCAGCATGTTGACGCGGCCGCCCACTCTCGCCAAAAGGATGCGCATCCGCTCAAGCTCCTTCTCGACGGGCCCGCCGCGCGTGAGGAGGTTTTCCTGGACGCCGGCGCCGCCGTCGTCCGTCTCAAGCGGCTTGACGAGATCCTTGAGACGCCGCAGGCGGTTGACCTGCTCTCTGAGCTGCCTGCGCTGCCGGTCGAGCTCGGACAGCCGATGCACGTTGTCCGCGTAGCGCTTCGCCTCCATGGGGTAGTCGGTAACGTCCTTGCCCGAGATCCACGTCTCCGGAAGGGCTTCAATGGCGGCAGGGTCGGCGAGGTCCACGTCCCTGGCCAGGGCGACCTCGACGTCGTCGGCGGCCAGACCCCCAGCAACGACAGCCCTACGGCCGGCCTCGCTGGCGTAGGCGCTGTCGATCTGCTCCGAGATGTTGCGGGTGGCCTGCGGGGGGAAGACGCGGCGGCAGTGCTGGGTGACGGCGTGGTTGAGCGAGAAGAGGGCGTCGTCGACGGCGCGTGCCGGCAGCGGCGCATCCGACGCGTCGTTGGCCGCGTGCCACGCGCGGGACGGGGCCAGAGGCTGCGACAGAAGCGTGACCTGGCGGTAGAGGAAAGACTGCTTCAGCTGCGGGATGGTGGGAGCCGCCATGGTTGGGCGCGATGATTGTGTGATTTGGTGTTGATGGTGTTTGTGCGAGGTGCAAGTTGCAATGCTGGCGATTCACTAAATCGGCCGCTACTACAGGGGACGAGGCCCTGCACTGCCGCCGCATCACCACCAAGGACGTGCAAGCTTCATCCGCACACACGAACCCGACGAAAACAACTGAGCTGCCCATGACATCCCATTGGATCAATTGCGCAGCTGCATACAATGTGACATCAAAATGTATGCATCATCACCACCTCCAACCTACAGACCACTCGCTGCCAACCCTAAGCGAGCTTTCCCTATCGCACCGCCGCACCCTCCATCCAACATGACCACAACCAATATCCCCCCCCCCCCCATCCCTCTCTCTGCAACATGACTCTGCTCGACTCCGAGCTCGCTACCGCCCCCCGTCGCCTATCCGCTCGTCTCGAGGTGTCTCTGCTTGACTTTCCCGGTCCGCTCGCACCTGTCAAACCCCGGTTCCCAACGTGCTGGGAACTCTCCGCCCCGACTTATATGCGCCAATATATACGCCCTTGGGGCCCGTCTCACCTTTCTCGCCTTGCCTGTTGTACCTTTAAGGTGCGGATCTCCAAAGGACCCTGTCTCCGCGAGAATCGATATAAACTTGCAAAGAATTGACCGGACCCAAAGCCCGCTCCCGTTTGTCACGCCGCCCAAGTCATCAGTTCCGTCCCCCTTCGTGCAACGGCGCCCAGCCGGTATGGACACGCCAAGTTTCCATAAGAGTCCCGGGACATCTCACCTTGTGCAACGACGCTGAACCTGGGCGGTGCTCCCGGATACGAAGTCTCGTTGGCTGTGGCCCGTCTTGTCGAGTATGCCACGACTTCCATGTGCCAATCTTGGAAAAGTTGACTTTGCCCGTCGTTCCAATTGTCAATTTCCCATTATTGTAAAGACCCGACCGCTTAATCAACTTGGTATGGACGCATTGCAATGTCAGCCATGGCAACACCCAGTCTAGGCACGAGTATTGTATTGACTGTGACGCCCAGTCCATCGACTATTAAGAGGACCGCTTCTTCCCCTCCTCCTGTCTCCTTCTCAAAGCCGTTATGTGACAACTTCCCTATCATAACTAAATATACTTGACCTGTTTCTTTACTGTCTTATACCATGGAGTCTACACCTAAAGACACCCCTAACCTGGTCGTCTACCACCTCCGCCGCCTCTACCGGCCCATAGGCTTCAGGAAGGGCTACAAGTTCGCCCTCTGGTTCCTCCTCGGCGGCGCCCTCATCGGCTTCTGCGTCTCCCGCCTCGAGTACCTCGACTTCCGCAACGTCCTGTGCCCCGGCGACCCCCTGGAGCGACGCGGCGCCGCTATTCCCGGCGAGTGTTTCCACTTCGAGGGCCTCGTCGGCCGCGCCGGCATCATGATGCACCTGGCCACCATCCTGCCCGCCTCGGTGCTCGCCGTCTTCCAGTTCGTCCCCGCCATCCGCTACCGCTTCCTCACCTTCCACCGCGTCAGCGGCTACGTCGTCATCATGCTGTCCGTCGTGAGCATGCTCGGCGTCTTGATGATCGCCAAGCCGGCCTTTGGGGGCTCCCTCGACATGCAGTCCGCCACCGGCATGGCCGTCCTCCTCTTCCTCGCTTGCCTCGGCATGGGGTATTACAGCATCAAGAGGCTGCAGCTCCATCACCACCGTGCCTGGATGTTGCGAGCATGGGTCATAGCAAGTCCCCAACCCCTGAAAGTGCGTCGACGGCCACTAACCTCGTGCAGGTCTCCTTCATCATCACCATGAGGATCATCTCCATCACCATGGCCGTGATAACAAGCCGCCGAGACCCCCAGTACGCAATCGGGTCCTGTGCCGTCATCGACTACATGTACTCGCACAACTCCACCGCCGTCGAGGCGCTGTACCCCGACTGTGGCAACTTCTACTCGGGCGAGTCCCCCGACCAGCGGGTCATTATGAAGGGTGATATACGGTCGAAACGACCCGAGCAGAAAGCCACGAGCCTCAACGCCGCGTTCGGAGCCGGGGCCTGGCTCGCCCTTGCCATCCACTGCATCGCCGCTGAGATATACTTGAGGCTCACGCCCGGAGAGGCCGATAGGCTCCGGCGAGTGTCCCATCAGCGACAGCCAGGGGCGGGCGTGAAGAGCCCGAGGAATGCTGGACAAATGGTCCAAAGGCCGGGAGACACCGAGCCTTGGGCTGCCGAGGATATAGCGTCAATGCAAAAAGATGGAGGCGCGAAAGACTTGGTTGACTGAGAAGAGGAAACCATAAGTCGAGAACTATATGCACCAAACAATGTTTAATGCTGCGAGGTGGAGAAGCGAAATACTGGCAGAGTTGGGTAGGTGAGGTAGTTTAGTATAAGTCCATGAAGCCCATGAAGTGGTCAAGATTAGGCCAAATGTCCAAAAAGAAACATACAACACTCGGCATTCGCTGGTCGTCACCGACCCAACTACTACTCAAGCGCTCTTCAGCTTATCTATGGGAGAGCGGACGGGATCCCGAGTTGTCTAAAGGCTGTGGTCGTATGTGCTAGGAGGAATAGCATAGACAGTCTATATGCTTACTTTGTTTTGAGGTAGGTAACCAGCAAGACATTGTCCTCATGGAGAGAAAGCGAAGGAAAACATGGCAGTCAATAATTCTTCCCGTTATAAGGCACAATACCCAACTCTCTGTCATGGATGATACCATTTTCACATTAGCAGAGAGTCAATAAGTTGGGTGGGTGCATGTCAAGAAACCACGACTTCGCAGGCAGATGGCCGGGGCGAAAAGCGGCGAGAGGCGGGTCGCGGGTGACAAGAACTCGAGGTTCCTTTGCTGAGGGGCTTCGCCGCATCGGCCGAGTGGACGGTAGCCGAGGATGGCCATCCTGGTCGTGCTGGGCAGATGTGATTGTCGAATGCGAGCTGCGGGGATGGATACCCGAGTACCTGGTATCTTGTGATTGACGGCTTGGCTGTCGAGGATGAAACGCAGCGTTACCATGCATGTGAGGAGAGGTCAAAGTTGATAACTGTATAGATGCCCCCGACGCTGACGTGAAGCGCTTATACCCGTTTCAGATAGTCACGAGAAAGGTGCGAGGCTGCTGGACAACCTGGCTGTGTTTATAGTGTTTGCCGTCTGGTGAAGGAAAAGTTCAAGGCTGTAGTATCAAGTTGGAGGTGCGCATCTGATAAGGTCAGTTTCATCAGTTCAATTATGGCAGGAACTCCCCCGTCCTGGAGGCGGGCAGCTTCCACGAACAGACATGGGCATCTGCACCGCAGCCCACCTTCCCCATGAGGTAATTATTCTGGGTGTCCTCAGGCCAACACTCGAGTCAGGACAAGGGAAGGCTCTTCCAAAAGCGACTCTTCACGAATACAAATCACTCACTGCCTTCATGCCGACCCAGCCCGATTCCTACCTTGCAGCTCCCATTCGTCGAGTGCAGCGACTGACTTGCACCTCTGCCGGAGGTAATGTGGAGTGGACGTCAACTCGATGGCTTCACTGGCCTGCTGTGGTCATTAGCTCCAGGCTACCGGAAAAGGCTGGCGGCGCTAGCATGCTCGGTAGTCTCCCGCGCAGGAGCCAAATGAAATTTCGACACGGCCGATAGCAGAGGAGATGAGATGTGGCCGGGGAGAGGGGTATTGAGATGATGGTGGGTAGACGATGACGACTTCGCTCCGGCGGGTGGTGTAGACGCTGGCCCTGACTGGTGACAGGTGACGGACCGGTGAGATTGAAGCCAAAGATTGGCATCCATGGATGGGCCGTGATGGCCCCATTCCCATCGCGTGGCTTTGGCATGGCACTGACAGAGCCTGTGGATTCGTCCGGAATGGCGGCATGGCCTCGCTCGCGTGTGGGGGGGAACGGACGTCTTACAAGCCTGGACAAAGCAGCGAGGACTGGCGGGAGAGGTGCTGGTGCTGTGATGGCCGGTACGACGAGGCACGTTACACAAGGGCATTGGATCAAGGGAACACGACAGACGAGACCAGGTAACGTGCTTGTCGAGTCTTGATTTCTCCTGCTCCTCGGAACCGATGGATACCTTGCATGTCCCATGATGCAACTGCACCCCGGCAAGGGGATTTCCATCAAGTGATTTCGGCACGCTATTGAGGGAGGGCAAAGATGCAAGGACATGCATGCGGCGATGTCGTCGATGCTCCGAGGCGTGGCTGCTTGGGCGACCCATTTGGTGCTTTGTCGTGTCCTTTGTGGCGTGCTGAGGCTTGGAGGTGCAATGGATGGATGGAATTCTCTGGTGGGCATATCGACGTAATGCACCACCTCGACTTCTTCCGTCTGGCTAGCGCCCCCATCAACCAGAGCCAATATTGCCTTGACGGGCTAGCATGTTGCGACTCTCTCGACCAAGACGAGATGACGGCAATCCCCCTGAAAGGAGACTTTCCCATGGTTGCTTCTGTCTATTTTCCCATCCGACCCTCCTCGGCCGGGTGTCTTTGCTATTTATTCTTGGGCGCCCCCTCCCCCCCCCATCCCCCCAGCCTCCCGCTTCCCAGCCTCACAAAGAAACAAAACAAAACAAGACGACCCCGCGCTTTTCCTGCAGCCTCGCCTCCCCTCCCGACCGCACGTCTCCCCCCCTGTTGCCGTTTTTTGCTCATTCCCGCTAAAGTCAGCCACTGTCGTCAGTCGTACCAGCAGAAATCCGTTCCCGGGCTCTCCCGCCGACACACCGCAAGCGGCATCGCGCACTTCGACTAACTTGATACGCTGTCGAGAGAAGAGACAACAAGACCAGCTTCTGGGACGCCACCGGCCCTCCGCCTTCTTCATCCGTCCCTACGATCCTAGATCCTACGCGTCCGAGCCATCTGCCACGATACGAGCATTGGTGAGTTATAACCAAGGAATCGTCCCGTCCCCTCGATGGCTTCATCTTTATTCTCCTCCCCCTACGAGGTAGGTTGGACATGGCATCCATGGCCGACTTCTCCACGTTCCCCATGCCAGAGCCCCAAGCCCTTCCCGCCTCCCACCGCCCACCTCCCACCACCCACGCTCCTCGCAACTTCTCGCGCATCACGGCTTGGCTCCTGAGGGCTGATCAGTGAGGGCGGGAGAGGAGAGGTCCATGACAAACCCCCACTGCTGTGCCATCTCCAGTTGGTCTGTGGCCGCCTCGGACAGAGACGTGCTTGGCGGATGCGGACTGGTCCTCCGCGGCGCTGCCCCTCACTCATGACTTGATTTTTGCCGCCCTTGTTACTGCCGACACGACCTCAACACCACGACGATTGCGGCCGCGCACCAGGGACCAGCACGTCGTCACGCTCCCGGGCCTCTCCCCGAGCTGCATCGAGGTCCGCATCCGGCCGCGGGTCGCAGGGCGCCCACAGGCCTCGGACGCCACAGCAAGTCAGGGCTTATCCGCGCTGTCGTCATTGCTTCACGATCCCCTCGTGCCGTTTCATCATGCACCACCACCGCCCATGCCTCCCACACCAGCGCCTCCCCAGCGCATCCGCCATGCCCAAAACGTGTCGGTCCACTGGTGCGGCAGCGCCCTCTGGCGCACCGCACGCAGACCCGTCCCCTCCGTTCCCTGCGGCGCCCAGCCGTGCTGTCAGTGCCTTGCCGCTGCCGCTGCTGTGTCCCACGCCTTCTTTTCTCTGCGTCCGTCGAGAACCCCGCCGGCCCTTCAACCTTGTCCTCTCTCCACCACCACAGCCAAGCCTCCTCAACAAGACGTCCCCAGTCCCCACGAGTCCACGACCACTCCTCCTCGGTGGCGGCGCTGCACTCTGGCAGATTTCTCTCCGTCTCCGTCTCCCCTCCTCTTCCTCCTTCCTCCTCTCTCGGCCCCGTCATTCGCGCCTGGCCATTCCCTCGTGTTGTTGTCGCGACCGGTCCTAACCTGAAGCCAGATCTACACAGGCCATAACCTACGTCATATCTCCCCACCGGCACTTCTATCTTCTCTCCATCCAGAGCTAGTCTCACCGTCGGACCAAAAGCGTCTTCTCTCCCTCTATCCGCTTTCAGATTACCCCTCCCGTCGCCGTGGGATCAACCCTGCGATAGCCGCATTTCCAGTTCCATTTCAGTTCCATTTCCGCTTTGCCAGCAATACCGCCGCCATGTCACCAGCCGAGGATAACGTGAGTCTGGGACCTGCGTGCCGCCCTCGCTCTCCAAGCCGCTGACGACGATGCAGACTGCCGAGTACGGCACCGAGGAGCTCGCCAAGGTTGACGGCATCGACGTCGGGACCTTTATCCAGATTCTCGAGATGGACGATGACGACGAGCGCGACTTCAGCTCCACCATCGTCTTTGATTTCTTCGACCAGGCCCAGGAGACTTTTAAAAACATGGACGTCGCTTTGTAAGTCTGGCCTGCCACTCTCATTCCCCTGTCCTCTCCCCTCGACCGTGGCCTCGATGTGGCCGTTTTGCCTCAGCGGAACCGCGGCTAACTCGCAGTCTTTTCAATGTTGCAGCAACGGGAGGGAACTTAAGACGCTGTCGGAGCTCGGCCATTTTTTGAAAGGTTCATCGGCGACGTTGGGTTTGACCAAGGTCAGGGACGGGTGCGAGAAGATCCAACGATACGGAAAGCACGAGAACGTCGACGGAACCCCCGAGCCCAGCGACGAACGCTGCTTAGAGCGCATCAGCGAGGCGCTCAAGTCTGTCAAGACGGACTTCAGCGTGGTGGAGAAGGCGCTCAGGAGTTTTTACGGAGCCAAGGACTAGCCTCAGTCCAAGGCGGTTGGCGATGGGACGCACAAAGGCTTCTTGATACGACATTTGATATCCGAGACTGCGCTGGCCGAGGCAGGGGGGCATCTCGCGTGGTCTCACGGCGCCGAGGCATTGCTCTCCCGCGGTCGGCGCATCCCTTCCATTTTGCGGTTCGAAAGGAGAGGCAAGGAGACGGAACGAAACAAAAACAAGTCCAAGGATCGAGGAAGCTGGCCTTGATCTCCGTCCGACGGATGGATGACGGAGTAGAGTTACAAAAGGCGGGGGAGGGAAAAAGACGGCGCTCAGGTTAAATGGCCAACATGTTATTTCCTTCCTGATACTCGTCGGCCCGTTGGGAAGGCCGGGCTTTGTATAGCTACCGACAGAATCCAAACCCCGTTTGGCATACAATTCTGATTCATGCACGGATTTGTGAAGTTGAGATATGATGGACGGCAGCCTCATGGTGGTTAGGGCGGGGTAGCAGTGAGGATATGCGGGCCGTGACGAAGCGTGAGTGAGCAGACTGCCAACACGTCGTCCCGGAAGAAGCATAATCCAACCACGTCGGGCGCAAACCCATCATCACATCGACAGCACAAGAAAGATGCCCCCTCCCACGCACTTCCTGTGCATCCCCCTCGCCAGCCCAGAGCTGGCCCGCAGCCTCGCCGCCTTCAAGCACGAGGCCACCAGCCAATGGGGCTTCGGCATCCCGCCCGCCGCCGTCCGGCCCCCCGGCACCATGCACCTGACGCTCGGCGTCATGACGCTGCGGGACGACGCCGAGGTGCGAGCCGCCGTCGACGTGCTGCGCGGCCTGGACCTCGGGGACGTGCTGGCCACAACTGCTGCCGCCGGGGGCGCAGGCGGGTTGAGGGTTACGCTCAGGGGGCTGAGGGCCATGCGGGACCCGGCCGAGACGTCGGTGCTGTACGCGCCCCCTGACGACGACGACGGGCGGCTGTTGGGCTTTTGCCGGGCCGTCAAGGCGCGCTTCGAAGACGTCGGGCTGATGGCGCCCGAGGACCCGAGGCGGGGGATGCTGCTGCACGCGACGGTGGTGAACACGGTGTACGTGCCTCAGCCGCGGCAGCAGCGAGGCCGAGGCCGAGGGCGAGGGCAGGGACAGAGGGGAAGAGGCCGAGAGAGGATGACGCTGGACGCGAGGGCGCTGCTCGAGCGGTTCGGGGTCGAGGTCTGGGTCGAGGGGTTCGCGGTGCGAGGCGTGGCGCTGTGCAGGATGGGGGCGAGGAGGGTCGAGGGGAGCGACGATGAGGCGTACGAGGTCGTGGGCGAGGTCGGGTTTGGGCAGTGAACGGGGACGGGACGGGAGCCTGGGAGGAAAACTCGGCCGGGAGTATTGGGAGATGAGGGGGTATGGGCGATTACGTGTCTTCGGAGAGGGGGAGGGTGAGGCCTTTGGTTGGGCTAGGTAGAATGTTGTGAAGGGTTGTGGCGTGGTGTTGAGGGACAGGCATCAGGATTATATGGGTGGCATGGTTGGTGGCCGCGTCATGGGAGATTTGAAATTCCTTTGGAATGGTCTCTCAGTCCTCTTCTTAACATCTCTTTCTTGAACGGACCGAGCATGGCTTTGGTGTCTCAGCCAGATTCGAGGTGGGGGATACCAGCACTTCATGCCGAGTTGACCATTGTCCACACAGGATCACATCAAGACTGATTATGCAGCGTAATGGAATCGTCTTCAAACCCCAACTTACAAACCACCCTCGAATTACCATCTCATTCCTTCATGGCTGCCTGCGTCGACATGATGACTAAACTGAGACATGCATGCATCGCCAACCCTCCGGCCGGGACAGTCGGGACTCCACTACGGCCCCTAAAGCGTCCCCCCAGACTCCTGCTGCACTTTCAGTGCGGTCTCAGCTCTCAGCCCTCCACTCTCCAATCCAATCCAACTCGACTCCTCCCGTCGCTCCGCAGGCACCAGAATACGAACACCTCGCCTCTGCGAGCAAACCGCTCTTTTTTCCACTTTCCGAGCACTGCCTCCCCCCCTTCAAATGCCTCTCTCGCCCGAAAGGCCTCCCTCGACACCGACCGCTTGATGCCAGCGACAATGCCGCGCCAGCATCGTCCGGCCTCCTGCGACCCCGCCACCGCCACCGCTTGAGGAACACCACCGACCGCTTCAACCATCTTCAACACCCAAACACACCCTACCTACCTAACCAACCAAGCACATCGACAACAAACCGCCACCACCACCACCGCCATGAACCCCTCCGACAAGCGTCGCCCCGGCTCCTCCGGCTCCCCCCTCCGCTCCAACCCCAACCGCAACAGCATGCCGGCGCCGCCGCCCCGCGCCGCCATGATCACAAACGCCTCGGGCCCCGAGGAGCCCCTCGAGGGCGGCGCGGCCCTCCTCGCCGAGCGCGCCGCAAAGGAAAAGGACATGGCGGCGGCGGCGTCGTCGCGCAGCGGCAGCGTAAAGGACAAGGACCGCGACAAGGACCGCAAGGACAAGGACAAGCAGCTCCGGCGCGAGCGCAAGGAGAAGGACCGCGAGCAGCGCGACCGCGAAATGGCGCTGCGCGAAAAGGACGAGCGCATCGCCTACCTCGAAAAGGAGCTCGACATCATGGAGCGCGAGTTCCACCGCGAGCTCGACAAGCTCAGCCAGAACGAGAGCGAGACGGCCACCTTCTGGCAAGGGCGCCACAGCGCCCTCAACCAGCAGTACCTGCGCACCGACACGGAGCTGCGGCTGCTGCGCGCCGAGGTCGAGGTGCGCGAGGCCGAGCGCGAGGAGCTCCGCGAGGGCTGGGCCGTGCTGCGCCGGGAGCTCAAGGAGCGCGACGACGAGATCCGGGGGCTGCGAGGGCAGGTGCGCGGGCTCAAGGAGTGGGTGAGCAGCAGCACGCGCGCAGGGGGGCAGGAGTGCGACGAGACGTTTGGCGACGGCGTGGCGAGGCTGGGCAACGGCTTGCAGAACTGGGTCATTGTCAACTTTCGCAAGGCCAAGCTGGGTGAGTGACAACGAGGTCACAGAAACGCCGACTGAGGCGATCGAGGGGAAAACGACTAACCGCCCCCCCCTAGACATTTCCAACGTGGACGAGGCGACGCTGGCAGAGATTGCCGAGCTGGTGCCCATGTACGAGGAGCTCGTCTCGACGGCAAAGGTGCACCTGCTGCAGAGCATCGTGTCGCGCATCCTCGTCGAACACATCTTCAACGCCTACTTTGTCGGCCTGTCGGACGAGCAGGAGCAGCAGTTCCGCCAGATGGAGAAGCTCATCGCCTCCTTTCGTACGTTGTCTCTGCCAACAACCGTCACCGCTCCATCTAGCTAACACCTCACAGCCTCTTCCGACGAACCCGTCAACCAATGGCGCTCCTCGACCCTCGCCATCCTCCGCCGCGACGCCTCCCACCTCGACGCCGCCACGGCCGCCATCACCGACGCCGTCCTCGCCCGCGTCGCCCGCCTCCTCGACGCCCTCGCCGGCACGCTCCCCTCGGAAGCCCGCGACTCCGGGCTCCGCGTCCTCGTCAACAACGCCGTCGAGCTGGCCCGCCTGCTCGTCGTCCAGCGCGCCGTCCTGCGCGTGCACATGCCCGCCGTCCTCCCCCACCAGCGCGTGCTCTTCGACCGCGACACCATGGAGGACCTCGGCGGCGAGGACGAGGACGAGCTCGTCGCGCGCGAGGTGTGCTGCGTCGCGTTCCCGGGCGTCATCAAGCACGGCGACGAGAACGGCGGGCACCTGCAGTACCGCAACGTCATTGTCAAGGCGAGGGTGCTGTGTCGGCCCGAGTAGGAGGGGTTGCGAGACTTGTTATTTTATTTTATTTTTTATTTTGGGAGGATGGATTGGGTTGCTCGACGAAGACCCCAAAGAATCGTGCCGGGGAATCATCTCCCCAGCCCCCGAGGCATCATTCGGTGCCCTCCGGAGAGACAAACAGCGTCTCTCCATCAAAAACCAGACGAGACGGGATGCTTCCGTCTCTCACGGCCAGTGTCTAGGTACATGGGTGGTTTGGAACAAGTTTTTCCTTACCGTCATGAACCATGATGCAACGACCCATCTCACGACAGGAGTATACATGCCAGGACTTGGATTGGCTTGCAGAGGATTATCGTCAAGGAAAAAGACACAATAACGAAGGCGTGTGTGCCTGGGATAACATGGGATGACTGGCAATGCCAAATTTAGACACTCGGCTATAGAAACTCTAGACAAACGCCAAAAGAGTCCGGCCCCTCAGAAAAAAAGGGCCCAAGAATATCACATCAGACATGCAACGACCAGGCTCTCGCATTTGAAGCCACCAGTGCGAGAAGGTGTGTGACAGGCTCATCCCATCCCGTCCCCCTCCTCCCGTCATCAACCAATGGAGCAGGTGGACAGTGGGAACCACGATGCGCCGGCACGGTACATGCACACATACAAACCGGGCGCAACCATCCAGGTCACGAGCATCAAATCTCACACTCCATCGGCTCGAACGAGAATACGACGCTCCAATCGATCGTCTGGGCGTGAACCCACACATCCAACCCTGCGCAGCCTATCAATCGCGGCAGCCGGACGCTCCGAGCAGCGTCCCGTATCTCCGGTTCTTTGCTCTCAGCCCTACTTTGTCCAAGCACTTAAACGTATGTACCCATGACTGAAATGAGGAGGGGAATTGCTCAATGCTCTGGCCCATTCCCAATCTGTCGATCCATCCGTCCATGGCCATTGAAGCTCGCCACTCATCGCCTCATAGGGCTGGTTCGTTCTCCAGCGTGGCCGCTCCAGCTCGGCGTGGGTTCGTCGGTGCAGGAATCCGCATTCCCCTATTTTGAGCACTGCTCGACAACCGTGAATCTTTCAACCTCTCCTCCGTCGCCGGTACCTGAAACACGACGGCGCTGCCTGCCGTACACGTAGCCGACGGAGCCCGCGCCAATTCTCATCTCTCTCGGCGTCTGCCTGGAGAAATATGGGGTGTCGAGACGTCGTCAACGGATGTGTAATGACGGAGTAGCCGTACCGTGAATGACAGACTTGGCGTGCTCGAACGCAACAAGTCAGACGCATTCCGCCCGGAGCCAAGAAGGTGGGCCGGTCCACGCCGTTTGAGCCTCAACTTTCAGGGTTTCGGGTCCTCCCACGTCGTGAAATGGAAGCTCCCTCGATCCCTTTTCGCGTTTGACCTCCTTGTTGCTGGTGGCAGCCCGAGCTGGCCCCGCTCTCGCGCCGTCCCGCGGGGTACCGACCGTACCGGTACATGGGGTCGAGATGTGACCCTGCTCCCCTCCCTGCCAAACTCAACCACCTCGATTGCACTGCAATTGTAGCGTATTTGATGCTTCCAGTCGTCTGAAGTCGTCGTCGAGTTCTTCCCGTTGGACGTCCATCGATTCGGAAATGATAGCAACGGCAAACACCGTGTCCGAGAGCGCGAGGGCTCCCACCTCACCGCCATTGATGGTCGGACAACCATCACATTCATCCTCGTCGACATGATCCCGTTCATCTCCAAATCCGAAAACACGGGCCTGTGTAACTCTCTCACGTTCCCGGGTGGATTCGACTTGTTTCTTCCGGGCGATGTGACCTTCGTAACGGTGGGTGTGAAGTGTCTGCGTCTGCAGGCCGTGGCCGGGTCGACCAACCATGCAGGTGGCGCCTGTTGCTTCTTGTCACTCACTCTCTTGCGTCTCGCCCGGCCAAAGTGTCAACTCGAAATGAGGCTTGGAATATTTGACACCAACAGACAGCAACAGGTCTCCGAGTCCGCTTCCTCGGGCGAGCTTGACACCAATTCCTTGCGATGCCCGAGGTCGACAAACGACATTGAGCCAAAAGTCGCAATTCCAGCACAGCATGCTGTTGTTCCAAGGGAGCCAACGCACCCACTTGCACCCACAGCCGCCAGCAAAGTAGAATCAGCTTAGCGCGTGCATCCTTGTCCGGATTTCCTGGGGCCGGAGAGGAATCATTCGGAGGAGCTAGGCGTCAGGTCTCGGTCATCAGTACATTGATGCCGCGTCCACTGTGTGCTGTTTTTGGCGGAGAAAATGGTACGGCCGTGGGTTCGACGAGACTGGCAACTGAGCCCTGGATGGTAATCTTATAAAAGGCCCGGTGCCCGGAAGATCCAGCTCATCATTCGCATCCCATCCCTTCACACTTGGACTCAGCTACCCCTCCTCATCTGAGCCTTTGGGCAATTTCCTTCTCGGCGGACAGCAGCGTGCTCTCTTTGAGTAGTCGGATTTCAGGCTGAAACCCCTCGGCCTCTCTTTGCTGCATTCCTCATCGCCCTTCGTTCGGGGGTTGGACAATCAAGTGCTGCACGGTACATGTACATGTACCTTGGTTGCTCACCACTCCACTGTCCAAGATCCCCAAGATCGTCAACAGAGTGTCGATAGCCTCCATTCATCGTCCCTCTCCCTCCTTGCAGGCCCCATCAAGCGTGGACGGGTCGAAGATTGCCGCTGCCCTATCGTTCAAGGATTTCGGACGTTTTTGCCGCTCCGTGCCCTTTGCGTGTAACGGAATCTTCCCAATCGACAACCGCCCGAGCATTAGGAAAGCCTAGGTGTGATCGCGCGGTTAGCATCCATCATTCAACATACATCTTCCTCATCCTGTCGAGATGCATGAGATTTTCAACCAGTTCGAAGATGCAGGACCTTACTCATCCATGCAACACAACTACTCCCCGAACCTCATGGTGGGAGGAGAGTCATCCGCGCCTCACAGCGTTTACTCGGCAGCCACTAGCCAGACCGAGTACTCATCCATCCTCTCCGGAGGTAACAGAGGATACGCGGATACCGTCTCAACCGCTCCCTCTCGCAACGGCCATGACCCATTTGCCGACCCAGCTCTCCCATCACTGCCCTGCGAGTTCCTCCAGTACCAGCAATGCGAAGAAACCTTCGCCCTCGACAACGAAGCAGGCTGGATTGAACACGTGACCGCACACTTGGGTGGCACTTATCCGGCGCGCAGCGTCTGTTGGTTTTGCCCAGATGGCAAATATGTCGCAAATCCAAACTCTCAAAGGGACAGGAAGAGGTGTTTCGAGAGGCGAATGCACCATATCGCCCGTCACTGGCGAGAGGACGACGTGACGTGGAGCCATATGCGTCCCGACTTTCATTTCATCGACCACATCCATCATATCGGGATAATCGGATTGGACATGTACCATTACCTGAGACAACACACAGAGGTTCCGCAGTTCTCTACCTTCCATGAGGCAGGTTTCCGGCCAGAAGTGCGGGAGCAGATGATACCTGAGGTATCACGGAGCTCACCGCGTCGTCGAAGAGACAATGCACCCAGGAGACACCGAGAACACCGGTATCATCAGTGAGGCGAAGTCTGTCCGACTGGTAGTGCCTAGCTGGGCGAGGTTAACGCGTTGGACAATACGTCTGAGAACAAACCTTCATTGAGACGTCATTGCCAAAGACGATCAGCCATGATAGGTGTTGGGCCTCCATCCCAAGCTTCTTCAAGCAGTTGGTCCGATAGACCTGGCGATCTGGGTGTCGATCTCATCCAAGTTGCCCTGCCCAGCGTGAACTCGACGATATCGAGTCCACAAACACCCACGTTTTCATGTTTTCGAAACAACTTTATACGTTATCTTTTTTTTTCCTTTCTTTTCTTTTCGACGGCGGCATGACCACCAAATCGTCCTAGTCAGGTGGTTCGGGAGAGTGGTTCGCAACCGTTCAAACGGATGTTTGGTTTTCGCAGCGGGACTGCCGGGCTCGGGACGTTCGCCCGGAGACTGGACGAAGGGGACAAGATAACCCCCCAGTCTTTCTGGAAAACTTTCACGAAGCGGCAAGTTACCGCAGCGGAGGACTCGTATGGTGTGTGTTCGTGGTTGCGATTTTGTGATTTCGAAGTTCCGGGGGGGAGGAGTCTGAGATTGCCTTGCTCAGTCCAGGATGGAGAGCGTTCGACCGACGTCGAGGTTTGAAGGAAGAGAAGGGGAATATCGTGGACCGAGGTCACTCTCGTCCCCTGCTTCAAGTTTTGTTGCAGGAGGAAAAGAAAGTCGGTGCTCTTCCCACGTCAGTTTTGGGGTTTGAGAAGAGGGCAGTGCATGGTTGCCTTGCTCCTTCCCCTCAACACAACACGCGGGGGGGGGGAGGGAACTTGAGCCTTGTGGCCTTACGACCCGAACGTGTCCGGGTCCTTTTTTTTTTCCTGCTTCAGGTTGTATCGGTCTCCTTCTCTTGTCGTGAATTTTACGCGTGGGGTCCATGTATTTTTCGTTGCTCCCTCTTCTTGGTCGACGAGTGAGAATGACGGGGTCGCCGGGAGGCCTCAAAGTCAAAGGCGCCTCGGAATGGGAAACGGATGAATGGCACGAGGTTTTTTTTTAAACCCAACTCAGTAGACAAGAATGATACAGTTCTCTCCTCTCCTACCCATCAAGTTGAAACAAAAGTAAGAGGGGAATTTGCATTGCACGCTTAGAAGGAGAGGCGTGCGGCCCGCCCTCCCCCTTTCGCCTCCGCCATTAAGAACCAAGGCGGCTCAAGTCCGCCTTGTTTTTTTTGCTTCTTCTTTCCATGACACGGCCGCCTCATTTTGCAACTGCACTCGGTGCTCCCCACGTCCCTCGTCATGTCCCTCTCCTCATACGCCGGCCGGTCCTGTGTCGCCCAAACCCTCACGCACTCAGCACGATATGGCCCCTAGCGAGGCAAACTAGACTCAGCTACCACAAGCCGGCGGACACCAAAACACGGTCACGCGGTGGCCATATCACTCGTCCCCCTTTTTTTTTTCCAACATGGTGACTCAAAAAGAGCCCACCGGCCTGGTTCGCATCGTGATAGGCCCCGACGAGCTGAGAAGAGCGTGGCTGTGCTCTCGACTCCAAGGCGACGGTGGCGAACCGCATACGAGTCCGCCATGGGAATTTTTCCCAGGCCTGAATGGGATTCATGCCAGCCAGAGACTGTGAGACTTGAAAGCATTTCGGCCGAGCACAGAGTGGGATTTGCCCTTTGATACCGGCCAATCACTTCGCGCCGGCTCGCAAAGTGAGGCTTTCCGCCTTGCATCCCGCCTCGGCTTCAAGCGCACCCATCGACTCATTGGACGGGGAAGTTTCCAGTCCTTCCACGTGGGGGACATGGTCGGTACCCGGCGTGACTTTTCGAGAGACAAAGGCGCCCTGTCCGGTGTCGGCTCGGCACCTTGTCGATCGGGTTTCATCTTGCGACGTAATCTGGATTCCCTCACTTACACAGACGCAGACTCGACATGCTCTCCCAGCGCAGATAAGCATGCGCAGAAACCCCGCATCGCTGTGTGCTGTCCGTTGTCCGAGGTTGCTCGCAGCGGGCAACAATACAGATGTGCAGCCAGGATATACATCAGCCCTCATCCGCGCAACCTGGGGCGCCGAGGCGAGGGGAACTGTCCGTTCTTTCTTGGTGCTGCATGCCTCTCGTTCTCACCTGCGCGTTGGCCTGGCGGCATCATGCCGTCTGCCTCCTCCTCGTAGACTGCTACCCAATGCACTCGCGGTTGCATCCTCGCTGCAGTATGCCATTGGGCTTCAACCAGGCATCACTCCTCACTCCACCTGCAATCCCACTGGTGGTGTCTATCAAGTGTATCTATCCAACCAAGCGTCTCTCATATCATCCAAACCTATAGCTACACGCCTCTAGTGTTACAAGAGTATACATAGTGTACAAAACTCTCTCAATCTCATCTGCGCTCGCGATACTTGTACATCCTTCTGCGTCTCTTATTCCGCGCGGCCCCATACGGCGGCGACCAGCGCTGCGTCACATGGCTCTTCTCCCCCCGGGGTTCGTGGCCAAGCAGCGTCGTATCAACATTCCTGTACCGTGCCTCGTACCGCACCCAACGCTCCAGCCCCTGGATGTGTATGCCCAATGTTGGCAGCGCCAGCAACGTAAACGTCCGGGTAACGTGCATCGAGTAGTGATCCCGCGTCCTTTCCACGCTGTACAGCGCGGGTAGCGTGTACCGGATCTTCCCCGGTGCATAGTGCTTCAACAATCGTTCCAACCTAGCTCGTCGCATCGGCGAGAGCGCCTTGCGGAAGCCCTTGGCTTCCTCAGGTTGGAAAGGCTGCACCCGGAAATGTGTGAGGCCATTGCTGCCAATGCGAATCCAAAAGCGTCCATCAAAGATTCTTGCCTTTCTCCACCCGAGACAACGGGATGACCCACCGAATTCGACGAGATCCCGCTTTGCAGGCCGGAGTCGATGATCGAGCGCCCCTGGGAGGTTGCTATAGGGCAATGGTTTGTTCGACGGGTAAGGGGTCCGTGATAGGAGCCACTTGATCGACTTCCCCGAGACCGTAGGATCAAAGAGAATGCCAGCCATGACAAATGCTTTGGGAGGGGATGCGTCCTTCTCGGATGACAGATGGGGATATAATCGTTTGACTACATTGTCGAGGTTGGCTAGAGAAGGGAGATGGTCCTCGGGGGTGACAAAATCCATGAGCTTCCGGATCGCTATAGACATGATGAGCTTGCGGTGTTTTCTTCGAAACTCGTTGTGGGGACAGAGCGAAGGCCGTTTGCGGCGTCTCTTGGCGGTGCGCATCTTAGGAATTTCGACGAGAAGCGTGCCCGCATTCGGATCAAAGTCCTTGATGATGGCTTCTCGAACAAGATATCGATGTGCCTCGGCTTCTTCAAACTCGACTCTCCTCTTTGATCTCTCGGCCAACGCCAAGATGGATGGTTTCTGAAGAGCCTTTGGCAGCTCATGGTTGTTGACCAGATACCTCACAGCATTGCGCGTGGTGAGTGTCGGATCAGCGTTGGTGGGGTCCTCGAACCATGCGATATTGTTCTGCTCGCAGGTAGCCATGAGTCGGTCCTTGTCAAAGCCTAGGAGAGGCCGGTATATCATCACGCCGCCATCCTCGGTATCCAAGGGCTTGAGATAGGGCGCGTGGAGGTCTCTCGCGACGAATTGACCATACTCGTCGTAACCCTCCACAAGACCCTGCTCACGAGCGAGAGTCCGAGCATAGTCGGAAGGGTATGCCACTTTTTCGTCCCTGAAGACATTCCGCAAACGCTTCACCTCGCGATTGGGCGGCCGGAAACTCAAGGCAGGCTGATGCTGGAGCTGATCATCCAGAAGACCGCTCTTGTATACACCGTGCATATCGTAGCACTCCGGAATCGAATTGGCCTCTCTAATGCCCTGCAATCCCCGATATCCATGGCCTCCCAGCAATCGCATTAGAACCGTCTCGTATTGGTCGTCACGGTGGTGGGCAAAGAACAAGCTTGTAGCCCCCATGTAGTTGCAGACATTCCCGATGGCGCGGTATCGATAAGTTCGAGCGAGACCTTCGAGGTTGGGGAGAGTCTTAGGGTCAAGGCCTTTGCTCCTTTCCTCTTTCCAGGCAATGGCCGTGACGGTGGCTTTGAGGTCGAGTTTGCGCACGTTGGAGGCAACCCGCTGCGCCTCCTGCGTGCTCCCCTCGCGCAATTGGTGGTCGATGATGGAAGCCATGGCTCCATAAGCGGGATTGTCGGCAATCTTGATTCCTCGAACGGTGCGGAGCAGCTTGGACACGAGAAAGGCCAAAGCCATGGAATCGACGCCGCCGCTGACGGCCAGAACTAGACGGCAGTCATTGTCAGGCACAGGCTCGACGAATCAGAGACACGGCGGATGTTGCATAACTCGACATAACTTACCTATGCGCTGGGGGCGCGCATAACGGGCCAAAGGGAACCTCGGACGACACACTGCCTCTACCGCCTCTCTGAACTCTGGGAGCGAGATGGGGCGGGAGACATGGTTGTACACGTGGGCGGGCGTACCCATTCCATTATCTTGTGCAGAACAAGCTCAGGTGACGATTGGCCATGCGAGGGAAGGGATTTCCGGTGGACGAAGGGGCGGGAGAGGAGGATTGGAGGTTGGTGGAGAAATTGGGTGAGTGATGCGTTGTCGTGGTCGAGACGGAGAGTTACGGCAATGCAGTAAAGAGGAAAAAGAGAGAAGAAAAAAAAGAGCTTCCACCATTCGGCCTGTGACACTAAAAGTCGGGACGGTTGAGGCTTCTACCGTTTCGCTTCCTTCCCATTTAGCGTGCTCCGGTCATGATGGCCCCGGGGCCGTGGGGGGGGAAGAGCCCTGGAGCCCAGGGAAAGAGAGGGGCAAGCTTTCCAGGGAAGCATTAGCGCCTCG
Organism: Thelonectria rubi; assembly: GCA_013420875.1. Taxonomy (NCBI): domain Eukaryota; kingdom Fungi; phylum Ascomycota; class Sordariomycetes; order Hypocreales; family Nectriaceae; genus Thelonectria; species Thelonectria rubi. Next base: position 157,403 of record WMHX01000034.1, read on the forward strand.
GTGCTAAACCTTGGGCTCGATATGCACGTTTCGGTGGCAGTTGGGGGGGCGGGAGCATTTTAGCGGGGCCGTGCAGAAGGCGCAGAGAGGTGCAGGAGGAGGAAAGCCTTACGCCGCCGGTTGGCCGTTGCTGCCCTCCTGCACTCCTGCACTCCTGCCCTGGGAAGGTCCTGCCCGAGGATCACCTCAGGGAAGGCACCGAACGGTGCGCTAACAAAAGCCCGCGGCGGCAGGCGGCAGCGGCAGGATATATTTTCTCTCGAGGCACGGAGGGGCATCTTGAGCAGAGCCAGTCCACGGTGCAGCGACGGATACCACGGCCCCGCACGCCGGTGTCTTCGAGAAGGGTCAAAACGGCATGTAAGTCGGTGACATCCAATGCACACACGAGGCCTTACCGCAACCCAATGACCGGAGTGGAGGAGGGGGAAGAGAGGGATGGGGGAGAGAATTGGTGAGGGCGGCTGGCTGGCAGGCAGAAACAATGTTTATGGAGTTGTTGCTGCGAAGAGCCTGCAACATCGGGAGTAGCAGATTAAGCACACGACGGAGGAGCACAAGAGGCGGGAACGCACACGAAAAGAGCGGAGGGCAGCAGAGACGATGTTGGCAACGTCGAGGCGGAGAAGGCGGAGAGCAGACGCAGAGTCGCAGAAGCGCAGAAGACGGGGGAGGATGGGCGGAGGAGGGGGGGATCGGGCATGATTGAGAGCAACCATGACATGATATGACACACAAAAGACAACTCAGCAAACGAAAGCCGAGGGATGAAGTGACTCTGCACGACCACGGGCTTTTCGTGTGTTTTCTTCTTCTTCCTCTTCTTCTTTTCTTTTCTTCTCTCGCCTTCAAACAAGGGGCAGATTCCTCGTCGCATGGACACAGCCACCGGTGGGCTCGAGAGGCTGAGAAGGGCCATCTCGCCCGTGTCTTCGCATTGAGACGGTGGGTGCGATATGAGTCAAAAAGCGCCGCCCGTGTCTCTACGATGTCGCCCCGTCTCCCGTCTCGGGCATCTAGGATCAATCCATTGGCCACCGAGGTGGCCACCAGGCAGAAAAACGGGGAGACGCAGCGACAGGATGTTGGAATGTGGCCCGGCAGGGATGCAAAGAGCAGGGGATCCATTCATCTCTCCATCTCCAACCAAACAGCCGGCACCACACAAGCAAGACACATACATAATACATACAGACCACGCCTTTAGTTACATGAAGGCCACATAAAGTCCTCACTCTCTCTCGACGAGACAAAGCAGAGACAACACCACTTCTGCAGGCGCGCCTAAAACTTACATGATCAGCATGGGCCAATGGCTGCGAGCCCGACCACGGGACAAACTGGGGAACGAGCCCATCCTCGGTTCCAGGAGTCGAGTCGAGTCGGTCTGGGGGGAGAGAGACAAGGAACAACTCGCTTGTTGAAGAAGTGTAAGGCGAGAGGAATTAGTGGGCGGCCGAGGAGAGCTCTCTTGCCCGTCTTTTGCTTTGTCCCGTGTGTGCGTCTTACACGGGCACTCGGCCTTTTTATCCATCACAAGACCCGAATAAAAGCAAAGCAAAACAATGGAAACAAAAAACAAAACAAAAAGCAAACAGGAACCGAAAAGCAAGACATGCAGCCATCGTCGTCATTCCCTATGCAATAAAGTCCCCCGGTCCCGGCCCTCTCTCCCTCTCTGCCTCTCCCTCTGCCTCTGCCTCTGCCTCTCTCCCTTCTCGCCGACCTCCCGCCGCCCGGAAAGCCCATCACACTTTGACCACGTCAAATCCCAGCTCGTACATACATGCGGTATCGTCCCCGGCATATGGGAATAGAAAGCACCCGACCGCACCGCACCGCTCCTGGTCCGGGCCTGGGCAATATTCGTACCGTTACCGTCCCGTACATGCAACCGGTGTAAGACCAGGCACCTGCCTAGAAACGCTAAGAGAGACGATCCACTGGCCAGAGTCCTCGTGGCAGTCCCGGTGCCACCATTCACACATCTGCAATTCCCATTTCTCCCTCATCAAACATCACGCATCGAGCAAAACCTCTCTCTCTCTACCGACCCTACTCCTGATCCTGCTCCGCCTGCTTTCTCTCCCCCTCTTCTCTTCTCCTCCTTCTTCCTTCTTCTTCTTCTCTTCTTCTTCTCATCAGATTGTCCCAGTTTCCTGTTCTTCCTGTGCTGTTGCTTGTTTGCTTCTTCTCAGCTCACATTTCCCCCATGTCAATAACACGTCGTCAACGCCACCATCTTCCTCCATCTCTCTCACCCTCGCACTCTCCCACTCCCGCTCCTCAACCTCGTCGCTCTGGCCTCCTCCTACCTTTTTAGATAGCACTCAGGTAGTTCCGTCAGTTCAGCAGTCCCCATTCTCCCGTCCCCGTCCCCGTCCCCGTCTTCCGTCTCCAAAGTACTGGGCGGGCGGGTTCCACTTCGAGTCTCCCGCCGTCTATTTTTTTTTTTCTTCCTTTTTTTTTGCACGCTCAGTCGCTCTCTTGTCGCTGGCGCAACGCAGCCCACTTTCGTCAACAACCTGAACGCGCTGCACCAACTTAAGTGTCCCACTTTGGTAATCACTGGTTCCTCATGTGAACCATCCATCACCACCACCACAGCCACTCCCACTACAACTTCAAACCACTACTCCCACCACCACCACCATCCATCATCCTCCATCGCACCCACTCCCGGCCTATCCTCCGACTAAAATATCTCCCTCGCCCGTCTCTTCCCATTTTTTTACACTCCGCCGCCTCTACCGCCGTCGCTACCGCCAAGGGAACCATCTCGCGATAACCAACATCGTCACTATCATCGCTACCCCATCCGTTCACGGTCAATCAATCAACCCACCAAACTTCGCCCAGACAACATCACACATATAGCGTATACGTCAATCGACAGTCGCATCCATGGTGTCCACGCTGGAACCGCCGCCCGCTCCGTCCGTCTTCTCCCGCCGCGGCGCCTCGTCCGTCGTGTCTCGCCCGTCGTCCCTCTCCCGCACAAAACGATACAACAGGTCTCACACGGGCGGCTCCTCGCATGTGTCGACAAACGACTTCCCCGTCTTCTCAAACAGCGGCGACGTCGAAATCATCATTCGCGCCCGAGAATGCCCGCCCAACCAACAAGGCGCCCAAAACCGATACCTGCTGCACCGCCTCACTCTGTCCCAATGTTCGAGCTTCTTTGAGGCCTCCACCACCGCCGAGTGGTCGCGCGCCCGCCCCTTCCCGCCCAGCGACCTCCCCAGGGTCGGAGAGTCTTCTTCCTCGGTGAATGGCAGCGACGACGGCTCTTCGACAACGCTGGTGAGCTCCACAAACAACACCACGTTTCGGAAGAGGTGGCGATTCGAGTTGGACCCCAGCGCCGGCGACAGCGATATCCCCATGCTGGTTCAGAAAGAAGAGTCGGACAAATCATCGCAATCCTTCTACAACCGGAGTTCCGGTTCCGTCGCCGCCAACTCGAGCAGCGCTCGCCACGCCAAACACTCGCACGCTCGATCGCTCACGGCCGCCTCGTCGAGCAACTTCTTCCGCTCCGTTGCCAACCTGGGCCTCGGCTCCCACCAGTCTGCGCCGCCGCCACTCTCCCAGGCCGACCAGGATCTCCTCCGCGACTACGACAACCTCTTCCGCATCTTTTACAACTACCCGCCCGTCCTGGATGGCATCAATGTCGCCGACGCCTACGTTCAATGCAAGAGCCTGCTGACCCTGGCCGATCAGTACGATGCTCTCGCCGTTGTCGGCCCGCGCGTGGACCACCACATGCTCCAGTTTCAATCCCGCCTCTGGAAGCAAATCGCAAAGTACCCCATCTCGTACCTGCGCTTGGGCTTTCTGGCCCGCTCCAAGGTCATGTTCCAAGAGGCTCTCATTCATGTCGTTGGTCAGTGGCCAATTGGCGAGCGCAGCCTTCGTGCCGCCCTTCCAGATATCGTCCTGGACATCATCGAAGACAAGGTCGACGAGCTGGAGGAGATGGTCAACCGCGTTGAGGGCCGCCTCTACCGCGTAGGTCTCGTCAATAGCCGCGGCGAGCGCGTGTCGCCCAGCACGCATTATCTTGACTGGCTCGTCGTCAGCCTCTTCCGTCAGTGGCTCGCCGACAACACATGTCCTCCTCCGCCTCCGCCGCAATCAGATCCCCGCCGTCACACCAATTCCCGCGACGGAAGCCGCCCGGCCCTCCCTCCGATGGCGCCCCCGCTGACGTCGACGGGCAGAGCGTTCCGCACGCTGGGCACGGCCAGCCCAGCCACGTTCCTCAACCACGACGAGTGCAAGCGCTTCCTCAAGCTGACGCCCGAGTTCTACAGCCGCGACAACCTGCGTCGCTTCGAGAAGCGCATGGAGGAGGTCAAGGCCATGGCCCGCGAGATTGTCCGGCCGCTCATGGGCAGTAGCTTGGAGCTGGACATGAACGGCACCAGCCGCGCCGGCGACTCCATCTCATACCTGACGTGCACCACGGTAACCAACCGCGATCTGCCCTGGGATGTGGATGAATAGACTCCTCACTCGTTTGTCTTGCCATCCACCACCCCTCGGCATCCTCTCTCTTTTTATTATCCTTCGCTTCTCACCGCCCCCCGCCCCATGGGGCATTTATCTGAACGGGATTTACATACGACCTCTCTGGACTCGGCGGCGGATTTTGATGATTTCTGGGTTTTATCTGGGATACGGGAAATGGATGGAAAGCTCACACACACGCCCTCTCGCGCCGTCATGGAAATCACGTCCCCTTTTCACGACCTCGAATTTTACGACTGATGCACTACTTACGGATACCCTCTCCCCCTTGGCTTGGAGATTACTTGGTTTTTTTTTTATTGCTATTTGTTCCTCGGTTGATTTTTCTTTCTCTTTTTCTGCGCGCTTTCTGCTTTTTTGCTCTTTGTTGGTTCTGGTACGAACATTGGAGTGGCGGCTCTCTGTTGCTTTTGGACGTGGAACAACTGTTTTTGGATCCCACAGCACACGTATATAAGGTAGATGGGGATAGCTGGATATGAGGGTGAGCCCCGGGGTTGGTTTTTCGGCGGCGGTCTTTTGTCTTGTGTGTGTCTTCTCCCCCTTTTGCGCGGAGCTGTGCTCCTGGTTTCTTGTTCATGGCCTTTTTTTTTCCCGGAACAAAATTAACTCTGTTCTTTGTTATGTTTATTGGGATCTTCAGATTGAGTACCCATGAGGGATGACTATTAGCCATATTAATGTTGCCCATGCTTGAGAACGAAAAGGCCATTTATTAAAGCAAGCGATTTTTTTTTATTTTTTTTTTTTTTCCTTTTCTTTTTCGATTCTATACAAATGAAATATTTCCAAGATGCCTGACTTCCCGAACAATCATTTTCTTGCCTTGTGTCGTCCAGTTCGATAATGCCTCAAGCCAACTTCGTTCGTTCCTGTACCCATCTCTTCCACCCTCTCAAACCTATCTAAAGTCAATCCGCACTCTAGACGACACGCTCGACACCTTGAGTGAAGACGCGTCGACTCGTCCCTTGTGCGCCTTCACCTTCCGATCCCCCTTCCGCTTGTCCACGACGACGCCCGGGCCGTGCACCCACACCGACCCAGAGACGCTCGACGCCCTCACCACGCCTTCCCACGACGGCGGGTACCTCAGATCCAGGGAGTAGTCAGAGACGGACGAGTGCCGCGACTTCATGCGGTAGGCGCTGCGCGGCTCCAGCACCTTCACGCTCGTTATGCCCGACATCGTCTCCGTGGTAAAGTACGTGGTCAGCGCGTGGCCCGTCGCGCCGGGTATTGGGAAGAGCACCACGTTCAAGCTGCCCGCCACCGAGCGCAGGCTGGCCGACGACGAGGCCGCCACATTGGCGTGCACGCCCCCTGACGTCGTGGAGATGTCCACGCGGTAGTCCCGCGGTGGCAGGGCGGCGCGGACGGCCTTGTCTTCGATGCGCTCGTCGACCCGGACGTGGCCCGACACGGAGCGCACCTTGAGCGTCGCCGGCTGGGGGCGGGCGGCGTCGGCGGGCTGTGGGGTGATGTCGAGATCGACCTGGCCGGAGATGGTCTTGACGTCGAGGTCGTCGAGGAGGGGGAACCAGCCCCGGATGTCGCCGCTCTTGGTCTCGAGCTCAAGCTTGCGCGTGCCGATGGTGTAAAGCGCGACGTCGACGCCGGCACCTTGCGGGAGGGTTGCGGCGCGGATGTTGCCGGCGACGGAGGAGATGCGCAGGGGGCGCTGCAGCTGGACAGCGAGGCCCTTCTTGATGCCCACGTCCAAGCTGACGGCCTCGGCGACGAGCTCGGCGAGGGAGCCATCCCGGGGCGCCCAGACGGTGATGAGCATCTGGATGCAGGGGTCGAGCCAGGTGTCCCAGTGGAGGAGCTGGGGGACCAGGACCTTGATGTCCTGGGCGTCGCGCTCGGCGCGGACCTCGACGTTGATGGCCGCGTCGTTGGTGATGACTTGCACGTCGACGCGGGCGTCCGAGGCGTCGTCGATGGGCGACAGGACAATCTGGCCGCGGACGTGGATCTTGCGGGGCTTGACGGGCCGGGGGCTGTCCGGGACGACTCCCTGGACGATCTTCAGGGTGCGGTCGGGGGACCAGGGCGTGGGGAAGGAGTAGTTGGTGTGCACGAGGTTGTCGTTGCGGCAGCCCGCGAGGAGCTTCCAGATGGGTTTGCCGTCGTAATCCATGTTGGGGTGCTTGATGGGGGGAGACTTGATTGGATTCGTGCCGTCGTGGTCGACAGGAGGGCCCTTTATATTCCACAGGCTGGTTAGTTCTTTGTCCAACGTCTGGGTGAGTTTCTTTGAGTGTCCTTGTTTAGAACAGGTTGGGTGTGTTTCTTTGAGTGTCTTTCTTCAAGCTCACCTTGTCCCTCGGCCGCTCCGCGAAGCTAGTCACCAGCACGGCAATGACAAGCAACGCGACGAGCACGCCGAGACTCCTCTTGAGACGCTTCTTGAGCTCGAGACGGGCGGCGGCGTCTCTGAATCGCTGCCAGCGCGAAGGGTCCGGGAAGTGTGGTGGATCGCCCATGGACTCGGGCGATCGGGGAACCAGCCTCTGCTGCTCCTCTGGCAGGCCCATGGTGGAATGGGAGGGGCCGAACGTCTGGTATCCGGTCCGCGGGGAGGTAGCGGCGGGAGGTGACGGAGTGTAAGCGGGAGGGGGGACGTCGCGGGGGTGAGGAAGCCGGGTGTTATGAAGAGCGGAAGGGGAGGACGTCGGAGGCAGGGTTATATATGAAGATTGGGTGTGTGAGGTGATGTAGTGATGACGACTCGAAGAGTGGTGGTTCGTGCCGTCCGCGGCGGATGCTTCAATGTCGACTTCGCGGGCCTTTGCGGAAGACGAGGCAGCGGTAGGATCGTCAACGAAGACATCCGGTCTGCGGGGGACGACGGGATGGAAGTCGTGCGAGGACGCGTGGAAGTAGCCGTCGGTGGGAGACAGCGCGTCGTCGTCTGAGAGGTCGGGCGAGGCGAGCTTGTCCGAGAAGGGCGTCGGCATGATGAGAAGATGACGATGGTGAGGAATAGCGGGGGGGTCGAAAGACGGAGGAATTCAAGGCCCGGGAGGGGCTGAAGACGGGGGCAGCAGTGGTGTTTAAGATGAGTGAGGAGAAGGAGGAAGGAGAGGCGTGATGTCAGATGTCTCAGTTCCTTGGACAAGGCAGCAGCATTGAGTTGTCGTGGGTTACGAATACATCATGAATGAGGGAAAGTGCGAGGGGGGAAAGTGCGATGGGGGAAAGTCCGATGAGGGGAAAGAGACACGCAGGTCGATTTACAGATGATTACGACGTTGGTTCATCGTCCTAGGGATATCAGCAAAACCTAGCCCTCGTCTATCCATTTCTGTTCGCACGCATCAAAAGAATTGACCCCGGATACTGGCTGCCTATTGAGTGGAGATGCTGCAGCGATATCCCAAGCGATTGCTGGATATCACTGCAGCATCTCCTCCCTCGTATTTCGTACAAGATAGATAACCCATCTCCAATTCCGCCATTGTGATGTCATGTCAAGACGCAAAGGCTCGCACAAATCGCACAATCCGAGACAAAAGTACCCCTCCCGACTGGGATCCCGTGAGACCCGTCTTCACCAACCAGCTGCCTCTCTCGTGCAAGTCTCCGATTCCTCCGCGAGCTGGCGTGAGCGTGCACATCTCCAACCTGCAGGGCCGCGAAAACCAACTCGCACACTTGGGTGGTCACGCTGCGTGGTCGCTGTCGCTCTTATCAGACCTATTGGGCATTTTCCCAAACAGCTCAACTGCTTCTAAGAGTGAGCAAACATCTGGACTAGGCCATCTTCTGTTCTCCAAGTCTAACCATGCTTGTCAGTCTTGCGGTCCGGGCCGGTGGCAAATCCACTTGAGCTACTCTTCGTCAGGACAGAGTGAGAGCTTACATTGACTCCAACAAACTGCTCAAATCAAGAGTCAGTTACCAATATATAGATGATTGCTCCGGGCCTAGACGTGGCATGCGGAAAATCTGCCCAGTCTTACGGTGCTATGGCCTCTTGATTGTCGGGAAGACATCCAGAGCGTCAAAGCATACTAGGCAGAGTTCAGCATCTGCTCTTACTAATTAACCCCAACCCAGATCCCAGCCGACCTATTACGGCCAATCTCTTGCATTTTACTTTTCAGTTCTGGTTCAATTACACAAGTATGCTCAGCTTGTCTTAAAATCTAGGGGAATTGAGTCTATACTCTCCAGTGCCCTCAGCTTTCGACCTTGTGCGACTCAAGTCGTATCTAGCCCTAATTAGCATCTATCTCGCAGGTTGAGTAAAGCCACGTCCAACCAAGCCTTCCTCTCGTTCAGTGAAACGTGACTAAAAAGGAGAGTTAGGATAAGGCATGCCTTATCCCTAGGATTGTGTTAGGATGAAGCGTGACTGATCCCCAGGCTATATTAGGATAAGGCGTGCCTAATCTTAAGGCTGTAACTATTATGACTTCGAATCCTTAGTATTATGGCCGTTTTCTTTAAGCTAAAGGTTTATCTTATCGAATTTCTCCGTTAAGTCGGTCAGCGGTTTCCGCTGCTGGAGCTGGTGCTCGATATTAACGAGGCCTCTCGTTAGTAGTGCTACCTTCTTTCTAGTCCTTCATATTGGTCGCCTCTTGCTTATCCGCCTCCTCCTCCTCCTCCTCCTCCTCCTCCTCCTCCTTCTCCTCCTTCTCCTCCTTCTTCTCCTCCTTGGCAGGAGCCAACTGCCCGCCCACCCAAACCGCCAGCAAGTGCATGGCTACAATGCCACACAACACGAGCCCTAGGAGCAGGGCGACGGCAGTGACGCCGGCGGCGGTGGGAGCGCGGGCGCAGGCGGGGAGGGCAGGCAGCGCTGGTGGGTGGTGCGTTGGCGGCGGCGGTTCAGGGAGTGCAAGCAAGCTGAAACCCTGAGCAATCGCCCATGCTGGCGATGGGGGCGGCGGTCATGGTGGGCGGTTGGCGGTTGGCGGTGGTGGTGGACGCGGTGCTGCTGCTGTTGTTGTTGCTTATTGCTGGTGCTGCTGCTGCTGCTGGTAAGTATATGAGTTCGTACTAGTAACCAGCACCTGGGGTCACAGATGGTAAGTTACTTACTGGGACGTTCGGGACATGGATGGATGGTTGGATGCGAGGTGATGGAAAATTTTTCGTAAATACCTTATCGAGCATCGCCTCCAGCAGCGGAAACCGCTGTCCGATTTGACGGGAAAATTCGATGAGATGAGTCTCCAGCTTGAAGAAAACGGCCAAAACACCAAGGATTCGAAGTCGTGATAATCACTGCCGTGGGATTAGGCACGCCTTATCCTAACACAGCCTGAGGGACCAGTTACGGCTCATCCTAATGAAACACAATGACTCCCAAGGCCTTGACCACGAGGGGCGCCTATGATTCTGGCTACAGGGAAGCTGCGACAAAAGCGCAGCTGCCTTTTTCTTCCCATCTGGTTGTCGCGACTGCCACTTCTACGGACCGTGCGGGCGATGACCAGGGCAATGGAAGCAACGATACGCTCCTCCTTCTAGTACGGCAGGCACCTGTCGGCAAATGGACTGGGCCATGGAACGAAGACGATGCGATGCGTCTTTGCTTCATATTGTTAAGCATCTAAGGACACGGCATCTCGCAACATTGTAAATCATCTACTGTTGGCTCAAACTCACATGTAGCTTTCCGCAAATCTTAATCCCCAGCGTCCACTTGTTGGGGTTCAGCGAAAGCCAAAAGCAAGGCGAGTATTTAATGTGAAATGTGTCCCGACCTTGGACACAAAATTTCAGTTCTTTATTTGAGGAATACGCCTGCCCTCGAATCCATCCAAAACCGCTACTCGTATCGGTCGCCATGGACGCCAGTTATCTTATTCTCGGGGTCTGCATGACCATAATCATGACCATGATCATGACATTTTGGAACGTTTCCATCTGGAGCACTACCAAAAAGATGACTCGCACACGCCGGCCCAAGGTGTATAACAACAAGTGTGTATCACGGCCTCAACAGGCCCCGACTCGGTCCCCTCGCCCGGCGTGGCCATTTCAACCTCCTCAGAGCTGGACAGGCCACGCGCGATATCCGGGCTCTTGTCAATGCTTGGTTGGTACCGTTTCTACACCCGGTCTTGAGGGTATGGATGACTTGGTCCAGGCCGGTTTCCACAACCTTACATGCACCCTGCTCTGCCGACTTCCTGAGGAACTACTTCTTGAGATTATGCAACACTTGGATGTCCTAAGCATTCAGTGCTTGAGGCGAACCTGCCGGATATTCCTTCGCCTGTATGGTTCAGGCATCTTCAGAGACAGCCACGATACTTTATTCTTTGCGCGCCCCCCCAGACAAAGTACTCATTGGATGGAACCTAAAGCGAGGACTTGGCCCTACGCTCGTCTCGAGAGCCTCCTAGATAGAGATATCGGGGAGTACTGCCAAGATTGTCGAGCGATGAGAATGAAACCTACCTGGGGGGAGCAGCTTGCCGAGTTCACCAGCAAGTATCTACACTGTAGCGGTTGCAAGCTGGACCATCCCAGAGGCCTCTTTTCGGCAGCCCAGAGACAGACATCGGCGAAGAAACGGATTTGCATTGGAAGAGAAGGATCTGTGCGACTTTGCAGCCACAAAGTCGTGACATGGAGGGAAGTGGCATCAATCGCGGCCGAGATAGCTGGTATTAATACTGGCGACGGACGTCCCGATGCCGCGGTACCCCTTTTTCAATGCAAGCACGAAAGCCATTTACCACAACACCATGCTATGCGGTCCAGCGCATGGAGAAAGCAGTTTGAATTCCCCTCTGTTGGCATCCATGGGTGCTCCGGCGACCGAGTCGCAGTATGGCTCCAATGGACTAGTCACTTACGCATTCCCGATGTTTCGTCAATCCGTCCGACCCCGTCTTTCCTCCGTCAGCGATTGGAGAGTTTCCGTCTAGGGGCCGCCGAGTTCATCGCCCCCGAGTTCGCTCCGGGGCGATTGTCGGAAATGAACTGCTTCGACCCCAACCGTTGCTGTTGTCTTCACCTCCCCGGCATGGAGAATCTTCCACGGGGTTGGCAGCTCCAATCACCAGCGGTCGTGACACCCAGAAACTGCCGCGAGCACCCAGAGTATAAGCTAAGGGCTCTGCAATCACCACAGGAACGGCAGCGCCCTGCGCTACAAGAGTGGACTGGTGCACATTGTGCCACCATTTATACGACAGGGACGTGTAACCCTGGCACATCTAAATTGTCCGTTGCCTTTGGCCCTTGCGCTGGCAACAGTCAATGTTTGATGGTTGAGTACCGGCGTGCAATAGGCGTTATTCCACGCTATGGTCGACCCGGGTGCGTCACGATGGCTTGGTGCCAAGCTCTCGACCCTGAGTCGTATAACTTGACGAAAGACATTGAGAGCTTTGGTGTTCTATAGTGCCGCCAGCCAGGTTGCAGAAATTATTACCAATACTTAAAGGAAGCTTTCGTGCCTCTTAAAAAGGTGGATGAGAAGTGCAAGAGCTCTTGTCCAGGGTAAATATATAGTTTACCTTAATACCTTCTTATTAATACATTATCTTCTTGGTATAGATCCATGGGTAAAACACTCGGAAATTCTTCACGGGAGGTTACCTACTCTAATAGAGAAGTCAGTTAAATATCAACAACCATCACTTTCCATCAGCAGTCTAACAAGACCCAAGGCTCCTCAGCCAAGCACCAGCTCGTCCAGTCTCTGAGCTTCGAGCGTCTCTCGCCTCTTCAGCAGAACCTTGGCACTCTGTCGACGCGCCCTCGACCACACATAGTAGCTCGCCACGACCACGACCGTAAGTCCAACCGTGATTCCCGCATACGCCTTGGCTTGTGTAGTGTTGTTCCCGTTGAAGCTCCCCTCTTTGACAAAATCACTCGAAAAGAGCGTCTAGGGTGTACCCGTCAGTCAGCTTTCCAGGCAAGCCAGAATCGAGGGTGGTGGGATGCTTACCGCCATAAAGGTCGCGGGCAGGAACAGCATCGTGATCAGGGTAATGGCTGTCACCGATGTCGTGTCCTTCCAGCTCGCCTCGGCAATCCTGATGGATTCCTCGGATATCCTCTTGGACTCCAGTGAGATGTTGAGCGTCGCCTCTTGGTTCTTCTGCCCGATGGCGTTCTGCAGGCCCTGGATGATCATGCTTCCCTTCTCCACCAGCATCTCCTGGTGCGGCAAGGCTAATTCGCTTTGACATTCCAGTTCCTTGGCCCATGTCTCGATTTGCTGCACCGCGTCCTCGCCGCCCCCTTGCCACGACTCCTTGATGGCGGCATTCTCCTCTCGCAGGAACTTGAGCACCCTGAGAATGCCGCGCAAAAGGGAAATCGCCTCCAACGCGTCAACGCTTGACGCCACCGCCTCGGCCGTTTTGGCGGTCAACTTCTGTTGATCGAGCTTCAGGGCGTTGTTGCGCTCCACGGAGACATAAGTGTGGTAGCCGGTGTCCAAGAGTATGTTATGAATAGCGTCATTCGCTGTACTATCTCGGCAGAGGGTCAAGATATTGTCCTGGCAGACGAGCAGCAGAGATGTCAGCGGGTGGGAGACGATACCGGGCATTGTCAAGGGGGTCTGCGAGTCGAACACTATCCGGGCAAAGTCTACCAGTTTACCATTATGATGGGAAATCTGAATGACGAGAATGGTCATGTTCGTGGCGGGGAAGAAGGTCGAGTAGGTGTAACGTAACGGGAAACTGCCGAACTCAAGGAAGCATGAAGAATTCAGCACGTTCCACTGCTTGGGCTGATTTCCCTTCTTGGCTGGCCGCCGCCACTTTCTGAAAACTATCGCCCCGGACTGATTGGCGCCGGTCCAGCCGTGCCACAGAGGGTTGATATCCTTGCAGATGGTGTTGAATAGCCGATTACGGATCGGTTCAGTGGTGTAGCGATCTCTCTTGTCCTTGAGAATGACGACCTGGATGCTATCCGCGACTGACGAGCCGGCGTTATGGGCTCGGTTGATGATTCCAGATACGTGGGCTCTCACGTCGTCGTCTTGGGCGAGTAGACGATACTTCAAGTCAGGACTGTAGATGTCACTGGTTGGGTTCTTGATGGAATAGGCCACGGCGGTGTTTTCCGTGATCGTTTCATCCTCAAAGAACTCGTCGTTGCATGGTTTCCAGGAGGGAGAGGGGGCAGATGAGTATGAGTATGAGTATGAGTATGAGGAGGACATGCCGTGTCAATCTTGTCGCATATGGTTCAACTTCAACCTGGTGTCTTGGATCGCAATTTATGCGGTAAGATAAAGAGGTATGCACAAGCGAAAAGAGTGTCGAGAAGAAACCGAGCCGCGGCAGCGTGTCTGTTACTTAAGGTAAAACACGCAGACAGCCTCGTTCAGCCCAACGAGGCGTTTGCGGCTGAGGCTTGGCCCCTCTCTCCTGCATGCTGACGCATGCTCGGGCGGTTAACAATGAATGGGAAATATGTGATCCAATGAAGGCTTCGTACAAGGCGTGAAGTGGTTTTTACTGGGTGAGATTGGAGGGCATCTGGGGGAAGGGGGCGAAGTCAACATTCAATGCTGCCTGCCCACGGAAGCTGCGCCTCAATTTTGAACATATAGGCACTCCTTTCTATCTCAATTGCTCGCAATGTGCCTGCCAATGTCTAACCGTCAACTCCGACCCCTCGAAAAATTCGAGGGCAAATACATCCGCAACGCAGCTGCCTCGGCTGCGTCCGTACGCGAAAGCCGTAGCTGGTGTTTTTGTCCTCCGCTGGTAAATATTTCTCGTCCCCAACGCCAAAGATTCGTCCCGCCGAAATGCCATCCAACCGCTAAATTTCCCGCTTTCCAAAAGTCAATGTGAGATAGTTTGCTTGTTTGTCGTGAATGAGTTGTGTAGTTGTCGGCCTCGTGACTCGAGTCCTCGTTGTAAGTCGCTCCCGCATCAGTTCAGGCCAAGGGCCGACTTCGAATTCTCGTACACCACCCAGGTGATGCTCAGTGCCGGTGCCACCTTGAGCAGGTTTGGCGTCAAGCCCTTGTAAAGGCCACGGTAACCCTCTCTCTGGATCGTCTTCTGAGTCACGTCCCAGATGCCCGTGTACGTCGCCCTGTGCATCGCGGTTCCCTGTGTTTGCAGTCGAGTTCGCACCACGTTGAGGGGGTAAACAACACTCGCCCCGAATGCTCCTGATGTTGCACCAATGATGCCCGTCGCGACATTGCCCACCTCAATGTCGTCCTCGTGCTTGCCCATCGATTTTGCGTAGTAGCTCTTGTAAGTCGTTTTCAAAAGCTCAAACATGCCCATGTCGATGGCGCTGTACGGGAACATTCCCACCAAGCCCATGGTCAAGCCTCGGTAGCAGGCCGCAACGCCTCCGTCTGCAAACATCTTGAGGGCTGTTTGGCGAACCAGGGCCGCACCCTTGAGGCCATCTTTTACCGTCTCGCACTGCAGTCGGAACTTGAGGGTATCGAGCGGGTAGACGAATGCCCTATCTCTGTTAGAATATTCCATCGGAGCGCGTGCATCAACACATACTGGGCAATCATGCCCGCGGTACCACCAGCGGTGAATTTGGAGTAGGAGTTGATCTTTTTCGGGTCTCCGTGGCCTTCCAGGTTTGCAAGTGCTCGTTTGGCTGCTTCGTATGACCCAAACTTGATCGCCGTTTCCGGCATAATCTTAATAACATTCAGCCCATTTCCTGGTCCAATTAGTATCGAGGTCCAAGGCGCAATCGAGGCTGCGACCAAGTGTTGGTGCTGGCTCACCTGCAAAGAAGCTTCGGATACCGCCATTCCGAAAGAGATCTCGGACGGCGTCGCTAAACGGTCTCGCTGCATTTTTCAACGCGAGCACAGGACGCCCATCCTTGAGCGCCGCCCCCGCCGTGTAGGTGCTGCTGGACGTGTTGACAAGCAGGTAGACCTTCAATCGATCGAGAGGAGCCGTCGCCGTTCGCGACACCCCGCCGGCGATGGCACCCGCAACGAAGTAACCT
Source organism: Thelonectria rubi (assembly GCA_013420875.1). NCBI lineage: Eukaryota > Fungi > Ascomycota > Sordariomycetes > Hypocreales > Nectriaceae > Thelonectria > Thelonectria rubi. The sequence continues at coordinate 172,886 of WMHX01000034.1, forward strand.
GGATCAGGGATAAAGTCTGTCAGTCTAAACTTCTTGTGCTGCGCTCTTGAAGCTCCAGTTGAGATCGGGTCTTGGGTGCCAACGACGGCGTGCTGCGAGAGGGATTCAGCGAGCTCCTCGGAAACCGAGTCATCCGAAGTGTCATAAGAGAAGGCGACCGAGGCGTCCATGTTGGTTGTGGGGTTGGCTGTCGCAGGCCGCTCTATGCGAATCGAGTCCTTGGAAGAGACTGGAGAATCGGCGCCTTTGGGAGAATCGAAAGGGAATGCGACTCGAAGAAGAGAGCCAAACAGGGTGATGAACAGGGAGCGGAAACCGTCCGTACCTAGACCCTCTAAAGTTTCCTCGCTCACAATCGAGTCTCCCTCGGGGGTCACACTGACCACTGAGCAGTAAAACGAGAGGACGGCATGAAGTTGAGAGTCGTGGTCGTGGGGAGGCATAAACAAGAGAAAGTTCCTGCGGCATCACCCACGGTCAGCAGGATTCTCTCCAAACCTTTGCGCTGCAACTTCCGGCGCATGTCGCGAAAGGAAGCTTGGCAGATGACGTTGGATCCCCGCCAAAACGACCAAGCATCAGTCATGAATTCATCATCTGATAGGCCTCGCCTATGTATGCGCCGTGACGAGAACCAGGGTGCTGGAAAGAGAGAGAAAAAATTGATAGCCGAGGTGGAGAGGGGATTGACGTACCGCCACTCGTCGAAGGTGATAAAGCCGTCGTTATTGATGTCGATGTCATCGAAGAACTCGCTGAGTCGTCGGTTGGAGATGGTCAGACCGGCATTCTTAAAGGCGGTTTGCAGCTCCTTCTTGTCGAGCTGGCCGTTGCCGTCCTTGTCAATTGATCGGAAGAGGACAAAAAGCTGACGCTCAGCCTTCTCGACGAATCTGCGGAATTCTATCACAGCAACATGGTGAGCGCCGAGACGTGGAATTGGGAGCCGGTGCTGCGGGCATCGCCGGGGATATGGATGGCAGCCAACGCAGCATCGGGAGCTCCGGGAACGGGGAGGTATACCTTCGTATTGGATCTTGCCGTCCTGGTTCTTGTCCACCTCGTTCATGATCCGCTTGAGCATCTCGTCGGCGTTCTTCATGGCTGCAATTGCCCATCAGCACCTCGGAAAAAATCGAAAGCCACGGCGACGTCGCTCACGGTGGTCAATCTTGCGGAGGCCCTTCTTCAGGCCCTTGAGGTCCAGCTCGCCGGTGCGTTCGGGCTCAAGGCTGACCCATAGCTCCTCGACGCGGGCATCGCGCTGGTTCTGCGACTCGTCGAAGCCATTTTCGACGTCGCGGACCAGCTGGGATACGGCCATGGCTTGGTCGGCATACCTCGCGCCCGGCGGGCGGACAGTCGGATCGATCGTCTATGGCGATGGTTCGGGTGAGACGTGGGTGTGGAACTGCGCGCGGTCGACTGTCGTCGGAATCGTCGTCGTTCGGGGAAGGATGGCAGCGGGAAGGGTGTTACGGCGAGGGCATTGTTGGAGATGGAAGGAGGGAATCGTTGGAGGGGCAAACAAAGAATTGGCAAGGATGAGGATACGCCAATTGCAGCCAACTCGGTCGTTGAAGACAAAATCTCCAAATGCCGTGCCCGTCCAAGTGGAACAAGCGCCGGGTCAAACAGGGAAGCTGCGTGGGCAATCAGAGCTTTTGCATTATGATTAGCGGCCCGGTAAGACCCGCCAGCTTAACCAGCTTTTTCGCCTTTTGCCAACGCCAACCAGACGCCTCGCCTTGCCTCGGCTCAAGCAGCTTTATCAGGAGAGATGGGCGAATTGTTCAACCAAACGGAGGCAACTATTGGGTCCTGGAGGTGGATTGATTGTTCCAAGGTCCTCGTGACTCTCTTTGCGCTTCTCGTTGGCTGTTAGCTTTGCCGCATGAGACTTCCATAGTTGATAGATCTTGGCCGTGCCGCTCCGATTGCGTGGCTGGTGCTGTGGCGCTCTCAGGCAAAAACGCCACCATCTTATCGGCCCCGCACCAGCCTTGCCTCCAAATCGGATCGATCCCGATTCCTCAGCCTTGTCGTGCGACTCTCCCCTCATCTCTCTACCATTGTCCATTCTTGACCCCTCGGCAACGTTCCTCGTCGACACTCAGCAGACCGACCTCCTCTCCATCCACGCTTCTGCGGCGCCATCTCGCAAAGGCGCGTCTGCGGCCCGCCCGGTCATCATGTCGGCCAACTATTGGGAATCGACGCAGCGCCGCCATTGGCAATTCACAAAGGACCAGTTGGCGGCGATGCGCCAGAAGCTCGAGGACGACAATGCGGAGCTCGTTCGCATGTTCCCGCTGCCGCAGCCGAGGCATCTAAACATATACTTCAACCAACGTGAGCCCTCTGCTTCCTTTTCTCGTCCATCCGTCCCGCCGATGGCCAGCCGACTGACCCATGTCGTCCGCCTCCCGCAGAGCTGATTCGGCTATCCAAACGTCTCGGCGTCCGCCAGCAAGCCATGGCCACGGCCCAAGTATATATGAAACGATTCTACCTCAAAGTCGAGATCCGTCGAACGAACCCATACCTCGTTATTGCCACGTGCATATATCTGGCCAGCAAGATGGAAGAGGCCCCTCAGCATATCCGCCTCATCGTGACGGAGGCTCGCCAGATGTGGCAAGACGTCTTGGCCATCGACACATCCAAGCTCGGCGAATGCGAGTTCTTTATGATTAGCGAAATGAGCTCGCAGCTCATCGTCCACCAGCCCTACCGAACCATCACCGCACTCCGAACCGAATTGTCTCTACTGGAAGACGACGTACAGCTGGCCAGGCAAGTGGTCAACGATCACTTCATGACCGACCTCCCCCTCATATACTCGCCGCACACCATTGCCCTCGTGGCCATCCTCCTCGCCCTCGTGCTTCGACCTAACAACTCGGTGCCCGGGCAGAACGCCTCCGGATCCGCCGCGGCGGCCGGCCTCGCAGCTGCCCAGGCGGCGCTGAGCCAGGCGCAATCCCGCGGGGGGCAGTCGGGCGTGCCGGAAGTGGGCGGGACGGATGCCAAGGAGAAGCAGCAGGAAGGTCGAGTGACGCGGGTGCAGAGGTTCGCGGCGTGGCTGGCGGAGAGCAACGTCGACATACCGTCCATGGTGGACGTGACGCAGGAGATTGTGTCGTTTTACGATTTCTACGAGCAATACAACGACAAGCTCATCCGGGAGCAGATCAATCGGTTCGTCAAGGCTCGAAACTTGGACAAGTGAGCCGGTGGTCGGATCCGCCATGTACGGTCCAACACGAATGGCATGAGGCATGAGACATGAAGTCAGTCGAGCATTTTTGAGTTGGTTTTACTATACGGGCATTGGAGTTTCGGTTTTGGTTGGAGAAAAATCGTTATAGAATCTGTGAAGTAGCAGGATAGGCGTTGCGATGGGTTTTGAACACAAGTGGTCTACGAGCCATTCGTCACGCGCATACATCGAGAAGCAACTCTATTGGGGGACGTCGACATTGGCATGGTTTGAGTGGTTCTCGGCGTCAATTGAAGCTCGGAGTAGCATCTCTGGATGTACACTTGGTCCAATCTCAGACGGCGATTGCGACCTCAGGTTGTTGTCAAGGTGATCATGACGATGAAACGCTACGTCTTAGTCATGGAGACCTGCGGTCGCTCAACAACCGTTATATTTGCAGTCATCGTTCCTTCAGAGCCGACAGCATGTCTCTCGGCGCAACATGACAACGACCGTTGCCACCGAGACACAACAAACACCACGCAACAATTAAACGTCAATGGGCCGCCAATGGGCCGCCAATGGCCAGCGCACGCGACCTCGGCCGGATTGGGAAGAAAGGGGGACACGCTGGAACCCATCTCAACGCAGTTCGAGACACGTCCTCGATCCCAATGGAAGCCCCGACCAGAAGAAAGTGACTCAGCTCGCACGAATACACGTATCCAGTCCAGAAGCCATCTCGACTCAAGTTCTTGCAGGTGACCACGACGAACAGGCGACCAATGTTCAGCCCCACTACTCTCACCCCAGACCTGCCGTGATTAAATTAACGATAGCACGGTCCAGCCCGACGCAGAGAAAACCCCATGATGGAGCCATCAGGAAAAACTGCGTCATCACACGAAGCTGCGGCGCACAAAAAAAAAGAAACGAAACCAGGCACGTCAAAAACGCCCGGCCGCCGCCGCCGCCGTCCGTCGCAAGGCTGCATCGTTGCGCTTTTCGGGTCCCCGCAGCAAGACAGCAAGCGCAAAACAAGGTCTCGGAAGACCGTCGTCATACGAGAGGGCAAAAAGGTCACAGGAAGCGAATCTCCGATCAACGGCGGCGCCGTCCCCCTTGCATGGGAAAAGGAAACTTGAGAAGCAATGCGGCGGCATGCCGTCAGCATTTTCCGTCGCTGAGAGCCGGCAACGGCGGGAGACGGAGGGAGCAAAAAGAGTGACGTCTTTTTCTGTGGCGCAACTGGAGGAGAGCTGAAATGAGGGGGGGAAATGGGAAGCCACGGGAACAATGCGCGTGGCTCTCGTCACGCAAAAGCCACAAGGGGCCCGCGAAAACCGGACGGTCCGTTTGACCAGGGGAGCTTCGCCCACGGGTTGCGATTGAGGCTGGGGGGCGCCGCTCGTCAGAAACAGGGTCACAAGGGAGAAGAGATGGCCCCTGGTTCGACGTTGGTTCTCAAAGAGGGCAGGAAAGCACAGGGTAGGTTACGTTCCCTCGTCGTGGGTTTTGATTGCCCTGAGACATGGCTTGGGACAGGCAAGATGAGGCCATGGAACAATCATATTGCGCCGACGAGATCCCTTCTTGCTTCCTTTTTTCTCCGCCAGGTGAGACACCCATCATCACCAGTAGAAAAAAAATGAACGCGCCGCTGCCGACGGACGACGGAGAGCACGCCATTGGAAATGGCGGTGTGGGCGAGCAACTCGAAAAGAAGCCATCCCAACCCGTGGTCTGTGTGTGTGTTCCTTTTTTTCCTGTGCGTGGGGATGGGGAGGCGAGGGAGGATCAATGAGAATCGGTCTGGAGATGCCCTCCATTGGAAGTGGTGGGAGGAGATGCTGGAGGACGATGAGGAGGAGAGGGCTCGTCACTGGTCAGACAGATGCGTCCCCAACAACCCAAGAGACGGACGCACAAGGGAAGGGGGGGCCGGCAACGAAGGCCACGCCTCCTCGTCCAGATCTCTGTGCTCCTCACGCCTCGATGGCCATGGACATGAACTGACCAGTGCTTTCTATTTCCATCCCCCAATGCCGGGACTGGTTCACATCGTCCGAGCGAGCCATGCTCCGAGGGGAGGGGAGGGGGGCAGAGCAACAATGAGAGCGAGCGAGAAAGGGCAAGGGATCCGGAACCCGTTTGGATTTGTTTTGACCCCTCACACACACACACACACACACACACACGCCGCCGTTGAGAGGTCGGGCATGGCCTGCAAGTCACCCAAACGGGAAACCCAAGATTGTGTTCCCACAGCCGACTCTCTCAAGGGGGCTCCCGTCGATCGCTGGCACTGCCCTGTGCCTTGTGCCTGGCTTGCGTTGAGCGTGCAGCGAGGCCCTCTTCTTCGTTTTCGGATCGAAGTCGACACTTGCAGCAATAACAAAAAAACTGCCCATGGCCGACGTGACGATGGGAATAACCATCCACTCACCAAGCGACAGAGTTGAGGCCCGTCGCTTCCATCGAAAGATCGTCGCATGGCGATGCCCTCCCTTTCTCAACGCTCGAATCCCAACCCCCCCTTTGGTCCGGAGGAGAACACACACAGGCGAGCCCTTTCGAACGATTCCCCAACGGGATGTCGAGGGCAAGTCTTAGTCCCCCCCTCCCCCCAAGGGCCCCAAAATAGATAGTTTCATGGGGTGGGAGCCAGCCCCTCCTCGCCGCGGTGGTCTGGCAAATGACCGTCTTCATGGCGTGGTGTGCTGTAGACGAGAAGGCGATGGAATTTTTCCATGTTTTGAATTCCCGCTAGGCTGGTGGACGGCGCGCGCGAAGCCGTCCTGCGCTTCAAAGGGCCGTCCATGATCTAGCCGAGATCGAAGAAGGGAAAACAAATGGCCAAAGCCATCGGCAGTGAGCGAAGAGGGCACCTGGTGGTGGTGTGGTGGGATGTCCTGTCCGTGGTGGGGAGGTTGAACGGGGGGAGTCGAGGCGCAAAAGCAAGCAAGCGTTCCGTTCTGAGGCGGCATGAATGATGAGCAGGCAGGGGAGCAGGGACTCGGGACTCTCCAGGGAGCAGCAGCTTGCAGCGTTGCAGCGTTCCAGCGTTACAGGGGGGCCCGCGAGCTGATTGATTGACGACATGGCTACGGGCGTCAAGTCGGTCGGTCCCTTTTGCCGCCGTCAATCGGTTTCCCTCCCCCTCCCGCCTTTCAAGTCTTCTGGTGCAACGGCGGGACCCCAGTCTCGGTCTCGGTTGACGCCCGCTTTCCTCGCCGCCGCCGAGAGACTTGAGAGTTCCTGCGTGAAGGATGCGTGGGACCCCATGGATGCCCCGGAAGCACTTCCAATCCAGGCTCCAGCCCTGCCCTGACTGCTTTTCCGCGCCGGCCATGGACTCGCGAGAGCCAGTGAAGGCGATTGATTGCAGAAAGCGCAGATGCAGGAGGTCAGCCATGTCCAGTTCCGGGCGGAAAGATGGTGCGTTGCGGCGAAGCGGGCATGCACAGTGTTCTCCCCAGTCCAGACAGAAACCTTGCAGCGTGGGTTGGGTATCCTGATGGATGGGATCATCTCTTCTCTCTGATCATCGGGGACTTTTTTTCTTGTTGAGATGCTGACCAGCAAGGCAGTGTGCATATTCGTACATTGGCTTGCATGCAGAGCGAGAATCGAGAGGGTGGTAAAGGTCGACCGAGGGGTTGGCTTCTGCAACCTGCCACTCAACTCCAACTAATCCGAAGACTCCAAAACCGCTGGGCGCTTGTCGCAGAGGCGCAACACACACGGACACAGCCAACCTCTCTAGTGCGCCATTGTCAAGAGAGACAGAGTTTCGAGGCTGACGCGGAAGTGGAATCTAGAATATCGAGAAGAATGAAGCAGAGAGCCGACGAGATGGTGTCGACCTACCACGTATCAAGCGCTGATCAGCCATCAGCTATCAATCGACGCTCCCCCCCGAACAAAGATGGACGAGGCGGAGAAGGCAAGGGGATCGGCACGCCTCTGCCTCGCCGCCGTCTCCCTCACAGTGCGGCGAGGGAACCCTGAAGGCCCTTTCCAGCCGCCACGTTTCCCATGATCCATGCTCAGACGCCCGTTGACACACTCGCCGCCATCGACTATGCCAACCCTGGAGAAGGCACAAGCATCCCACAGCCCACCTCTCTCCACACAGTCTGGCATGCCTTCCGTCCACTCAGCGCGAGTTGCCACCCTCCATGACCAGCTGTCGTTTGGGGAGTCGTCAACGACGCGGACATGGGCCGCATGGTTGCCAAGTGCTCCTCGGCCACTGCCTCACGGCGTCCACTCATCAGCCGCCCTCTTCTCCCGGCCGCATCGCCAGCGACCCCCAAGGTGCAGAACACGGGAGGGAAACGCAGCTTTTGGGGGAGCAACCAGACAATGAAGCATAATCGACAGGGTTCTCGCTCAGACGAGTCGAGAACTCGGCCAACAACGACGGCCGCCATTTGAGTTTCGGCACTGCACCCTGCTGCAGCTATGCACTGTTCCAGATACGTCGTGGTACTTGGTGTCTTGTGCATCGATTCACTCGGCGAACAGCATTCTCGAAGACATCCATCCGCATTCGTCCACCGTTGTCGTCAATTGCCTCGAGATGAGGTCCAATGCCATCAGACATTGACACGCGAGACAGCAATGCCGAGCATGCGAATGAATCAATATGCGGGGCTCAGGGGCAGTGTCCGATTGTCGAGCACTGCCAGCGTCGCAGAGACGAGCAAGTGAATGCCGTTCGTTCACGCGGCAGTGGATAACAACAAAATCTCCAACAATGGCCTTGTCAACAAACGAAACCGCCCTATAGCCCAATCGCGCTTGGGGGGACGCAGCGGGAAAGGGGCTGGCGCTGGCGCTGGAGAATCAATGCAGCGGGATGCGTGCCTGAGGCTTTGCGACTTGAGAGCGCTGCCTTCCCCCATCGGCTCTCACCTGAAGGCCCCTGGGCACCTGACGGTGTGAGGGACCATCCCCTGAAAATAGGCCAGCGTCGAATGTTGTGAGTCCCCCGCACGGTTTTTACATGGTGGATTGTCAACAAAGACACACGCGCACGCAATGGTTTTTTCTTCTTAGCACGAAGGGTGCGTGGCAGGTTGCTACGAGTACGTGTTCGTAGTGCGCATGCTCGAGGACGACATGAGGGCGTGTTTGCCCGGGAATGAATTGAAGCTTTGGTTGTTGATATTGGATGCTTGACGTAGGCGCGCGAGTCGCACGGCATGTTGCAATCGCATCGGCGAAAATGCCCCAGGGAAAGCCTCCCATGGAGATGATGGAACCCGCTGGAGATTTCCTGGCCGGGACGTTGTCCAAGGGCTCGCCAGTTCCAGTCAGGTGATGGCCGCTGGAATGAATCCCATGAGGTGGCCCGAGGCCGCCGAAGCCAACGCCAGCACTGGGCGCCTGGGAGCAAGCAGCGGCGCGCGAGCACGAGATCAGATTGCGCGACAAGTCAACGGTACCGCTGCCCCCGCGCTCCAACCTCGCGAATATCGAGTACCGCAAACAGGACACGCTACCACCAGCAGGAGAAGCTTAGGCCCGGACGCTCCTGCGACACCGTCCGGGGCCGGCGACTCGCCACTGTATCGCTCACGGCGGGCCATCCCCCCAGCGGGACCACACAGCATGCCACCACAGATTACACAGTGGCGCCGGCTACTCCAAAGGCGGGCTAGCTTAATGCAGGCCAATCCAATCACCAGGCGGTGGCGAGGCCGATGGGCCTGCCGTTTGCGGGAGGTGATTCGCCAGGCGCGGGTCCCGCCCTCATCTCTTGTGCGGCACCCTGGCCTATCCCTGCAAGTCCTTGTCGACCAAGTGGGTTCCCGGTGGGGCACAGTGTGGGACCCCCAGGTCTCCCAGGTCTCCCAAAGTCTCCCCAAGCGTCCTCAACCAACAAAAGCCGCTGCCCGCCGTCGCCGATTTCCTTTTCTCCCACTTATCATCCGCCTGTCACCTCGCCCCTCGTACCTGCCTCGCTTCGCTTCGCTCTTGCTTTCCCACACAAACCCAACCCACCTGCGTCCTCCAACAACCTTCACCGCACACACAACTCAACTCAACCCTCCCCGCGACCCTTCACCGTAACCAACACGACCACCTCAACCTCCAACGGTCTTCGCACGCGCAACTCAATTATCGAAAGCACAACTGTCTTGTCTTTCGGTTCTCGCTTCCGTCATTAATCGCGCACCATAATTTCCATTCCGGACTTCCCATTTTGGCGCTCACCCTCCTGGGTCTCCTGCATCTGTCGCGACCTTCCGCCTTGACCTCCAAGCACAAAACACATCAACACCCTTCGCAATGGCCGGATACTATCAGTTCACTCCCCAACTGGGTCTCATGTCGACGTCGGCGCACAACCATCACGGCGGCCGAAATCGCCGCGCGCCCCGCCTGTCCGTGTCCCAGAATGCGCAGCGCCAGTTCCGTGGCGTCCGCAGCATGAAGGAACTCAACGAGGCGCAGGCTGTCGCAACGTTCCGATCAAAGTTTGAGACGAGCCGCTCCTTCGATCTCGAGGACGACATGGAGTTTTGCCCCAACCTGTTGACCGAGAGCGACGTGAGTTCTCCCGGCGACTCCCCAGCCTCTTCACCATCCCTCAGTCTAACGCACCCTCAGTATGTGTCCATCTCCAGTTCATCTGAGCGCTCGTCACTGGCCAGCAACTCCCCGGATTCCTCTCCCACCCAACAACCCCAGACCATCACTCCCGGATTCTCTCTCAACTCTACCTCCCCCGCCTTCATCCCCCCCAGCTACCCGACCCAGCACTCGGGCCTCAAGCTTCACCAGCCCTCGGCCACGCGAGGTCGCAATGCCATTCCCATCATCAACCCAGCCACCGGCATCACCTTGTCGAGCCCGCCCCAATCCGTGTCGCCCGGCAGGATGCAACAGTCGATGCCCCGCCGATGGTAGACGGCCCCGAGCCTCTACGTCGGCGATGCGTCTTGAACTGTAAAATTACTGTCCATTTCTTGGCGGCAGCTGTTCATCTTGGCGGGCACACCAATTGACCGAATGCTGGGAATGGCATCATCTTCTCTTGCGGGCTGGGTTCCTCGAGGCTTTTTGTGGGGTTTCGACGTGCTCGATGCACTCGACCTCTTAATGTTGGCGACAACCTCGCAACGACTACAATCATCCTACAACCTTTTTCTCCTCCCTTACCTGTATAAACAAATCCTTAATCACATACTACCCCACCTTGTTTTCACCAACAAGTTTTCCATGAGGATACAGCAACCCGGCGCGGTATGAGAAAGATCGATACCAATTTCTTCTGTTTTTGGTTACTGTTTTTGCACAACCAGTCAAATACTTTTTGGGGACCAGTGTCCGCCTCGCAAGATGAGGCCTTCCGGCACGAAAAAAAAACAGGCGTTTTTCACGGTTTTGCATTTTCAAGACGACATCAGCTGGCGTTTTTGGACGCGGAGAGGTATCTGTTTTTTTTTTGCACGGGGACGCAGCGGCCGATGTTCCCCCTGTTTTCATTGACCAAAATGTCTTCTTTCTCATCACGGTCATGGGCTCATGAAGTCATAAGAAAAAGAAACATAGAAAGGAGTGCTTTTCACGAGCGGGGATTCAGGTGTTCTTGTCAGGTCGCATTTTGGGCAATGTTTGGGCGGTGGTCGGATCGAGACGAAACGGTGTCATGTGTGTTTTTGCAGCACCAAGCTGGGACGGGTTATATCTTGGGAATTACGTGGAGTTGGTCGAATTTCTGGTCTGGTTCCCGCTGTTGCAAATGAACGGGAAAAGAAGGTTATATCATGTGGTCCTATTTTCTTCCTTCTTTGTATCATTTCGGGGCTGCCTATATATTTGTCCTCGTTTTGCTTTCTTTTCTCTGTTTTTTTATTTTCCACTTGGTTCTCTTTGTCAGTTCTTTGGTCAGATTCCTCAGCAGGAACGGTCTATTTGGCGGTTTTTGACGGTGCAGCATTGCTGGGCGGTTGGCAATGACATGATCAAAGTAGCGGGATGGTTTCTGGGATCACATAAGGCCCTCGTGCCTGGTTTTTGCAATTGGGAACAGCGGTTGTGGCTATTGTTGACTGGGAATAACGGCGCTGCAAAGGTTGCGAAGTTGTGGCCGGAGAGCTGCAAAGATGAGAATACACGATGTTCAAACAATTGTCGTTCCGTTGTAACACTTGTGACATTATTTTGAAGTTGATTGTCTCGTTGCGGTGTTACAACATGGTGTCGACTCCCGTTTTGTTTGTCTCTGTAGTCGGGCTCGTGGAAGGACGACTTAATATGGTCTCATGCTGTCGAGACATTGTAGGACAAGCAGCAGACGGCGATGTCATATTAGCATCTCGATTGGCCAATGCTTTATCTCCCTAGTAGCTTTACATGATGGATGAAATAGGAAATGGGAAGGAGATCATTCGGCAATGGAAAGGTACGGCCAGGAGTCTTCGCAGGTAGTCTTGGGACTTGCCTGCTTATGATGATGGTGATGATGGTGGTGACGTCACGACGAGTCCCAGTGATGAAGCAATGACTTTGACGCAAGTTTAGGGGAAAGGGAAGAGGGGGAGGCGAGGGGTTTGGGAATTGGGTTAAATGGGGATTGGTTTCTCTCTGGAGCACTTGCAATTCTCCTTTATTGTTTTGTTCGCCATTGACAAAGTCAGACATACAAACTCATCAATCTTGCATCGAGTCGAATCCATATCGAAAGCACCACTACCAAACAACATCGACACCAACACCAACGCCGAGTCATCATGTCAGTATCAGCATCAGCGGCTCTGCGCTCGCTCCGTGCCGGCGGCGTCATGGCCGGTCGACGGACGTTTGTTACCGTGACTCGACGGCTCAACCTCAAGGAGTCATCCAGCCGTACGTCTCCTCCCGCTGTTTCCCCCCCGCCGAAGGGAATACTTCAAGCTAACAGTTCCGCCTCGACGAAAACAGAAACCGACGTCGACTACGACCGCCACAAGCGAGACTCCCTCGCCAAGCAGAAGCGCGGCGCCGGCCACTGGAAGCCGGAGCTCGCGTCGGACAGCGAGGAGGCGGTCCGGGCGGACCGGGCGTCGCGCGATTCGCCCGCCGAGGATGTTCACCGGCTGCAGGAGCGGACCAAGAAGGCCGCCGAGGAGACGGCAAAGGGCGGCACGAGCATGCGGGATGGTATGTAAAGGGGAGGGGGGGGACGGGGCGTGAAACGGGAAATCCGTTGTGTGGTTTTGTGTGCGGGAAGGGGAACTCGTTTTTGAGGGGATCGAGGGGATCGTGGGGGTGGGGAGGGGGGAGCTTGGCTGCATGAACACCATGTCGCTGCAAGAAAAAGCGAGGGCCAATTTCGGTGTCGTGACAATTTATTACAGTAATTACTACAAATTGTACGCATCGTGCTGAGCGAACCGGTTCCTCATGAGATTGAATCCAAACAAAAAAAAACCACGGACCAACACCGGGAGACGCGACGAGGTTGGAGGTGTCATCGGCATGTTGCACCGAAGATGGATCACGAACCCTCGCCCGCTTCGATACGCGGGTTGCGATGTAGGAAGCACAGCCGCACTTGCGGTTTGCCCGGTTGATTGATAGCACTCGTGTCTTCTCGGCGTGTTGAGTCTTGTGCTTGTGCGAGGTAGTGGTTTTTATCTCTCTGTTTTAGTGAAGCTCGAGATACGGTGGGTTTCGTGACGTCTTGGTGGTTGTTGCCCTGAGGGAAGTCATAATTCACAACGACAAGTCAACTCATCCAACACCACAGATCCAAGCGGAAGGGGGAACAGACTTACACATAAACCACAAGAATAGCTGCACAACACCAACAACTTTAAGAACAAGCAAGCTGAACCAACAGGACCATAAAACATACCTGCGCGAGAAATAACATCCTCACTCCAGGGTAGTCTTCCCCTCCTCGAGGAGCACGCGACAGCCATTCCCGCAAGTCCTTATCGATAAACCCATAGCTTCTTCCCTCACCACCCAAAGCAATTTATTTCTCCCGCCGACCTCGGTCTCCGACCCCGACTACTACCTCCCGCCTCCCGACTCGGCGCTCACTCCCCCCCCGTGCGCCCTCGTGCCTCTCCAGGCCTCTCCCGGGCCCGTCAACCCTCCCCAATTGACTCTCCTCCCGCTTGCGATCCTTCCTTCCTCCCTCCCTCCTCCTCCCAACTCTCTCCGAACCTCCTCCTCCCTCCCCCGCCGCCGCCCGCCGACCATGTCCTCCGCAAACCCCCCCTTCCAATCCGCCCTCCTCGCTGGCGCCCTCGCCGGCACGACCGTCGACCTCTCCCTCTTCCCCCTCGACACGCTCAAGACGCGCCTCCAGTCCTCGGCGGGCTTCTTCCCCTCGGGCGGCTTCGCCGGCATCTACCGCGGCATCGGCTCCGCCATTGTCGGCTCCGCCCCCGGCGCCGCCTTCTTCTTCTGCACCTACGAGTCCGTCAAGGCCGCCCTCGCCCCCTCCCCCTCCTCCTCCTCCCCCGACGACCTCCCGGCCTGGCGCGCCCCCGCCGCCCACATGCTCGCCGCCTCGGCCGGCGAAGTCGCCGCCTGCGCCGTCCGCGTCCCCACCGAGGTGGTCAAGCAGCGCGCCCAGGCCGGCCTGCACGGGGGCTCCTCGGCCGCCGCCCTGCGCGCCATCCTGGCCCGCTACCCGGCCCGCGGGTTCGCCGGCGTGTGGCGTGAGCTGTACCGCGGCTGGGGCATCACCGTCTTCCGCGAGGTGCCCTTCACCGTCATCCAGTTCCCGCTGTGGGAGGCCATGAAGGCATGGGGCCGTCGTCGTCGCGGCGACGGCGAGGAGGTGTCGGCCGGCGAGAGCGCCCTCTACGGGAGCATGGCCGGCGGCGTGGCCGCCGCGTCGACGACGCCGCTCGACGTGCTCAAGACGCGCGTCATGCTGTCCAAGGAGCGCGTGAGCGTCGCCGAGGTATTTGGCCGCATGGTGCGCGAAGAGGGCATCCGGCCCTTCTTCGCGGGCATTGCACCGCGGGTGACGTGGATATCCATTGGCGGTGCCATCTTCTTGGGGAGCTACCAATACACCATCAATTCGATACATGGCAGAGGGGTCCAAAAGGCCGAGAGAGAACAATAATGTCCGTGGTAGTTGTACGATACGGGGCACGATAGAGAGACGAGGACTGGGCGTCGGCCGTGTAAAAAGGAGCATGTACAGGTTATGACGGTGGTAGCTAGACTATATGTACATTACGTCTATGAGGGCTATATACGGGGGTAGGTATGTACAACAATGACGGGGGATGGATACTCTAATGTGCAATGAACCACGGCTCTACCTCATCTACGACGAAGCGACAAGGATAAGACAACAACGCGAGGCGTGAGTCGAGCAAGGCGGGAAGTTCATCCCGACGCTTGTGCATTGGGAGCAGCTTCAGCATCCGTCGCAGCCGGCTCTTGGGCCTCTTCCTCTTCAGTGTCCTTCGGAGCCTCAGGCGCCGGAAAAGGCTTCAGCTCTTTGCGTCCGTTGGTGTTGTAATGGAGGACGATGTCGCTGCCGCCCTTCCAGATGTGGGTTCGCAGAGCAGCCAGCGTCGTCCTGGGCAAAAGTAACTGGTACAAGTCAGCCAGAGGGACCGAGATGGAGGGTTGCGAGGAAGCACAACTGACCTGTTCGTTACAATACAAGTCCAAATATTCTTCTGGCCTGAGCGCGTCCGGATCAGGCTCCTCGGGCTGTGGCTCAATCCTCTCCGCAACGTAGGCCAAAATCTTCTTTACCCTCAGCATGCGGTTGGCATTGAGTCGGTTGTTACCGTCCGTAACCGCAATTGGCGGCAGTCCCTCCATGGGAATAAGCACGAATGAGATCTTGACGGGCTCCTTGAACGGCGTGATGTTTTGCAAAAGGACAGTGCCGAGCCACATGGGCGCCTTTTGTTCGATAAAGTCCGCGTCCTTACCGACATGTTCAACCGTTCCCTGGTAGATGTTGGCACTTCCACCCGTCGTTTCCTCCTGAATGACCACCTTAGTGCCGGGAGGGAGCCTCAGGACGGGCGTGTCGTTGGGCAAGCTGGGTGCCAAACCTGTTTCGACCAGTTTTTCGGGGAACTCGGCCAGCTGCTTGTCGTACTCCTGGCGAATCTTCTGTATCGCACCCAAGAAGCTATCGTCAACTTCCTTCTCGTGCACCGACGAAGATTCGGATTCCTCGGCCTTCTCTTCTACAATAACCGGCTTTTCTTGAGTCGCTTGTGATGCCGATCGTCCCAGCTTCTTAGTGCCAAACGACATTCGGAACTTCTTGCCGAAAGGGGTGCTCGGAGACTTCCCGTTATCCTTCTCCTTGTCCTTGTCGGCATCCTTACCGTCCGTCGAGGTCTTGGGGTCAGTTGTCTCGGCTGCAGGTGTTTGCGGCGCTGCTCCCTTGGTGACGCTATCCACGGTGTTGATTATGCTAGTAAAGTAATCCTCCCTCTCCGCAGACTGGCGGCTGGCGTGCGATGCCCTCTTCTCGAGCGGGCTCATGGGGGCGGCCAGTTGATCTTCTGGGACGTCCGGAAGATTGGGCTGTGCTGGTGCTGGGGTTGCGAGGCCAATGGCCAGAGCAGGAGTGGGAGGATACTGGCCACTGGCTCTTGGTGTCGTCACCTCGTCAGAATTATCCAATATCGGTACCGTCGGCCTCGGGAGCTGAATGGACAATGGGGCGCTGGAAGTCGTGCTGGCTAGAGCTTGTCTGGCCTCGACGTCTTCATTGAGCGTTTGCCGATGTGTTTCGTCTCGCCGAACTTCCTCGTCAACGAGGCCGGCAAACAGATACCGAAGAATCCATTTCCCCAAAGTGACTGCATGGATTAGCTGTCAGTCAAACACACTTGTAGGGGTCCCGTGTTACATACTTCGCTGGTCTTCTCTAAATTCGAGAGGCTCATCCAGCCCGAGTTCGTCTGCGTATACCTCGGCGTCGAAGCAGTTGAAGGGCTCCAGCACAACCGTCAGATTTCCGGAGCTGATGTCAATGGAACACCAGGGCGCCACTGCCTCTATTGTGTTGACTTGGTGCTCGACATCTTCGAGGTGCTGCTTGCCAAAACTTTGAATCGGTTTACACTGTCATGGTTAGAGAATAGACCGGTAAGCCAAGCCGAGACGATGAAATACCTTGATGAGATCCCAGAGTAACACGTCCCCAGCCGTATCCAGAGTCAAGACCCGTCTCCTATCGTTGAGCAGCATATGTTTTAGAAGACCAAATTGGCCCTCGATGGTGTCCTCGGGCTGGTCATGTATAGGCTTGATCTCGGGCTCTGGCTGAACATCCACGACTGAGCCTTTCCTAGTCACGGTCTCGCTAGCCGATTTGGCGTCAGAATCAGGAGCGCCGCGGGACGGGAACACTGCCGTGGCCGACACCCGCAAGATGGAATCGGCGGGGATCTCCTTTTTGGCGGCTCCGGTCACAGCCGGCGGGGATGATGCGCGTGGTCTGCTGGATGAGTTGGACGTAGCTCTCTGGTGGCGGAAAGCTTCAGGTAGCTGAATGTTGATGCCCGTGTCCACGTCCGCCCATCGATTAATCGACGACCGATTTGTAGCTGTCCAGATGTGGCCGCCCGCGGCAATCACCTTGACTACACCCGTGTGTTCCTGGGCGACAGCGAGACTTAGCCCATCATCCATGTCCTCAAGACTACCTCGCACATCCGTCTTGGCGACTAGGCCTGAGCGATCCGAGCTGTAGAAAATTCCCAGTCGAGCGTCGTCTGAGAATAGGGACCAGACACTCTCGTCGTGCATGGTAAAAGTGTACATGCATCGGCCACCCTTGATACTCCACATCTTGATCGTCTTGTCGGCACTGGAGCTGAGAACGGTGTCACCGGCGTCATCAATGAGGATGGACCGGATGTTGCCAACGTGACCGACGAGCTTGGATATCTTGGAGCCCGTACGAGGATCGTATAACCGGACTATGCTCTCAGGGCCGCCACAAGCCATAATGTTGCGACCGGCGCGTAGAGCGTAGACCGAGCCCTTCTCCGCCTTCTCGTCGCCTCGGACGTCAATCTCCAGTGTTTTGCCTCCACCATTGATATCCCAAAGATTAATCTTCCGATCAAGGCCGCCCGTGGCCACCCAATCCGCTCCCATATCTGGGGGAGGAGCCGCGACACATTTGACGTAGTCGGCATGCTCGCCGATGGTCACGGCGCGTGTATTATCCTCCTCGGAATGGGGACGCCATAGCTTGACGGTCAGGTCGGAGGAAGCAGAGACGAGGGCGGCGTTGTTGTTGACAAGACCAATGTCGTTGACCCAATGCATGTGCGCATGCGTCTGGGCTCGGAATTTGGTGGTCGGCTTCGGTGCCGCTTTGGATTTGTCGTCGGCCTTTTCGTCGGCGGGGGGAGAGGTATCGACGACGTCGCTTCGGCGCTTGAGGTCAAGGTTCAGGTCCCAAGCACACACTATGCCATCTCGGCCACCGGAATAGCTGCATAAAACGTGAGCCAGTTGGTTCGAGCGCTTGCGGGGGTTGGAGAGGCGACTCCAGGCCATCTTACAGGATGGCGTTGTCGCTGTCGACAGCGAGGCCGTTTACGCCAAGGCGATGGCCCCCGGCGGAGGATTTGGCATTTTCGAGAACTGGGAGCGTGGTCAGGGACTCGGAGGTAGCACAAAGCTCGGAATTGGAGAGCGAATCTGCGGCGCAATGCGCGCTGGCGGGTTGGGAGGCGAGGGGTCTTCATACCATAGCTGATTCTCTGTCGCGCCTTCTTAGCCATAGCTGAGTGTGTTTGATGATGTGGATGAGCATACGCAGCAGAGTGATATGACGTTGGGAGGGAAGAATGGTGCGGACGACAGAATGAGAGCAGCGGAAGAGTTGAGGAGCGGGGAGGGGAAGAAGAGGGAGCAAGAGGGGTATATCAACAGGGCAAGGTAAGCAAAGAGGGAAGGGTCGAGGTGGTGATGCTGGTCGAGATGCGGGAAGGCGGGATGTGGAAGCGGAAGTGGAGTGGAGGAGCGACTGGAGGTGACGGAGGTCGGGGACAGAAGGTACCTTCGGAAGCGCTATGATGCCAGTGACACGGCTGGTACCCTCCGTCTCCAGAGTTCTCCCCGGCGGTAGTGTGGGCTGGTGGGCTGGTTCGCGTCGACTACTTCCAGCTCGGGAATAGGCGTCCACTCCTTCCACACAATCCTGGAAGGGGGAGGGCTGGGGATGGGCAGCCTTCGCACACGACGGCCATGACGCTTCATGACTTGGGGGTGACAATTGGACTTGGAGCTTGCCGTGATTGCTGGTGACTCGGATATTGGCACGCCCCTACGTTCGTAGAATGCACTACCGGATGGAATGCGACACCCGTGACGTGAACAGGAAGCGTCGACGCGGAAGAAACCATGAAGCTCAAAGTCCGCTGGCGGCCCCGAGGAGGAAACCCCTGGGGATAAAGTAAAAGCGGGGTTGCGTTGACAGCACCAGGTCCCCTCCCCGCCTGCCGTGTGCTAATCGACGACTGCAAGAGGTAGACTACCAACCTAAGGAGGGAAAGAGGAAGAAGACGTGGACTCGGAATGGCTGGTTGGTGCCTGTGCTTCTTCTGCCAGGAAGGCGTTCCGAACGAGCTTCCTTCCTCCGGGTATCATCAGGTGCTCGGTTCCTGTCTAGTCTACCATTTCTTTCTAGAAGGATGACATGGGGACCGCTTTTCACACCTACTTGCTTAATATCGACAGGGCTCTATCGGTCTTGCATTGAAGAAATCGGTGCTGTACCGCTCTCTCATCTTTGTAAGACGCACATTGCCGATTTTGAACATGTTATATCGTCTCGACCTAAGGTACTGTACTTACTAAGTACTAATAGGTACTTAGTACTTACGAGCTGTAGGTGTCTTTCAACTGTCCCAATATCATAACTGAGGAAACGAAAGAGAAATACATTAAAGGTATCAGGCAAGCAGAAACACAAAACATTCCCAGTCCGAACCGCTCCCAATAAACACCAAACTCGCCCTGGTCATATCCAGCAATATTCGTACATCGTACTCCCTCCCCCGTCTCTTCCCGCCGCGTCATGTCATGGCCCCCCTCCTTTCCGAACCGTCCCCTCCGCCTCATCCGAAACGGCATTCCAGTTTCATCACTGGCAGATGCAGCATCCCACCGAGCACCACCGCGTCGACCGCCACCGACCTCTCTTCCCCTCGCACTGCGCGCAGTCCTCCGGTATCGTCTTGACTTCTTCGTGTCGTCCGGGGCAGTCCTCTCGATAGCACCGCGTGTTGCCGCGCAGGACTCGATGGCCGCACTTGTATTCGACGAGCATTTTCTGACACATGATGGTTGATGATGATGATGGTGATGATGATGATGATTATGGATGCGAGTCGCAGGGAGTAAAGGGACGAGATGAGGCTCGCAAGGTAAATGGGCGTGCTGGTCAGTGAAAGTTGTTGTTTTGGTAGAGATGGTGTGAGCAATCACTGAATCCGATGCTCACACATAAATTCATCATGGACCTCCGATTGTTTGTCGCTTAGGAACAAAGAAGGCACACGTCTTGTCTTGTATAGCACTTCCACCAAAAGGAAGGATAAATTCGAGAGAAAGAAGGTGTGGTTTTTGTCCCAGAGTCAGCTTTCAGCTTGGTTGGGGTTGGAATTTTAGGCATGGAGGCCAAGTTCGACGGGAACGAAATGGATGCCGGAGACGTCTGTTATTAATAACAAGGACGGGAATAAATCAGAAAAGCCCGATCGGCCGGACATTTTGTTTTTCTTACGGCATGTAACCCCGTGGCTATTGGATTGTACGTGTTGCGTGTCAGAGTGTGTGTGAGAAGTGGGAGTGTGTGTGTGCCTGGTTCCTCGCAGCGTCGCGTTGCGTCCGCCCGCCCGCCGGTCGCCTGAACTTTGGTCTGGGCTTCGTAATAAAGGGAACCTAAGGCAACTAATCAAAGCCGAAACTAGAAAGGTGAGCCTGCAGAGGTTGTTGCTCAGCCGCAAAAGGGCCTGCTGGAGAGCGGGATGAACGGGTAGACAAAAATAACATGGGCGTGGCGTGGTTTCTTTGTTTGGGCAGATTTTATCGACGTGACGAGAAGGGAAAAAAGTCTATCGAGCCCTGTGACCTGACAGGCTTTGGGCCAATGATGAACCGGTGGCCATCATGACGATTCTGGGCTGAATACGAGATGACTTCGTACGCTGCGTGCCACGTGTGGGAGCATCATGTATGTACTTAGGTATCGTGTATGAGGAGCATGTTCAGCCGTGATAAAATTCTATTTGATTGCGACGAACAAAGGGAAACCCGAGTGACCAAAGGTGGATGAATGAACAAATGAATCAGTGCCTGTCTATCAATTCGCTGTGTCTAACTTTCGGTGTCCTTGATCCATCCGTCTGGGACACTCCCGGAGTCCTCAGAGACACCGGCTCTACCAAAAACACCAAACGCCATCGTCATGAGAAAAAACCCGCCCCCGTCAAAACCTAAGCAGGGGGCCGGGCATCAATCAATTGCTTTTTTTCCCTTTCATCGCCCTTCGTTGCATTCATGATTTCGTCAACACGTGCACGGGGTACTTGACGTACCAATACCACGCCTCGCTCACTCGACGGCGGGCGTTCCTCGCGAGCCGCTTGGCCTTGTTGGCCATGATTCTCCGCGTCCGGTTCCCGTCGCTCGCGCAGCGACGGCACGGGAAGTCGTGCGGGATCTCCATGTCGCTGGGCCTGAACCAACAGCGCCAGGCCGGCCGCTTCGCGCGCCCGCAGGGAGACCGGGAGGCCCGGTTGTGGCCGCAGCTGTAGACTTCGACTCGGCGGTAGCACATGGTGGGGGAGGGGGTGGGGGATGCGTCCTTTGGCGAGAAATACGTGGAGGAGCTGCGTTGATGATATATATAATGGCTTGTCTTGAGCCGTTTATAGATGCTGCAAGCATGTGTGTTCTGCTAAGCAATGAACAATGGGTGGTTGCTTGCTCAGACTTGGTCGAACAAGTGTACAAAGCAATCGACGTTCCTAAAAGACAAGCATGGTCGTCATGAACAATGCTTGAACATCCACGGCCTTCAGCTGGTCTCCCCACCATCACCAATTCATCGGGATTGGGCGGCATCTTGAGCGTTGGATGTCGTGCCCATTGCGCTGGCCGAATCTGCCGAGAGCTGATGACAACTGGGCAAAGAAAACAGCGAGAAATGGAGACGGTTCGTACGACTCTATAAACTTCTGCACATGGCATCCTAACATTTTTGGTACCCTAACGCCGTGCTATGTACAAGCCTCCGTCTCTAGATGGGTATCCTGACTGCCAGATTGGGAACACAACCCCTTGTTCCCCCGGAACGAAGCCCATTTACCTGCTAAACTTGCCACCCTTCTTCGGCTGTCTCGGTTGGCTGCCGTACGCCCTCCGTCCCTGCTGCTTCTTGTCCCGGCTCATGCTGGCGCCCAGCGTGATGTCCACGCGAGGCGGCGTCGAGAAGCCGAAGCTCTTGGCCACCTTGACGAGGTCCAACTTGTTGATGTCGAAGACGCTGCGCAGCGAGTGCGAGGCGTAAGCGTGGAGGTAGCTACGGTAGCCGTCCTTGGCACTCTTGTTGAGATAGTAGTTGCTCGTGATGAGCTTCTCCAGCTGCGACTGCACGTTGACGATCCTGTTGGCGGGGAAGTCGAACTCGACGACGGGCACGCGCGCCGCCTTGAGATGTGACAGGAAGCCGACTTCGTTGGGTTGAAGGAACATGAGCGAGCGACCCTTGGAGTTGTTGCCTCGAGCGGTTCGACCGACGCGGTGAATGTAGTCACGAGGGTCATCTGGGGGGTCAAACTGAACAATCCAGTCAACGGCGGGAATCTGCGACAGTTAGTATGAGGTATGAGTTGGTGGCTAAGATTGGCTTACATCGAGGCCGCGAGCAGCCACGTCGGTGCAGATCAGAGTACCCTGCTTGGCGTTGCAGAATTCGAAAAATGTGTTTGTGCGCTTCTGCTGCTTCTGCTTTCCGTGCAGGTCGAGCACGGGAAGGTCGATGTAGTTGAGCAGCTCAGCATGATACTTGACACATGCGCAGCTGCTGAAGAAAACAATCACCTTCTTCTTGAGGTTGCGCTTGAGGAACGAGAAGAGGAGAAGGAATCGCTTGTCGGCTTCGCAAAGGACATAGCCCTGCTCGAGACCTTCCACCGTGCTGTACTGCTTCTCCTCGTCGACGTTGATGTATAGAGGACCGGGGCGTAGCGAAATGCGTGCCAAGTCCTCAACCTTGGTGGTTTGGGTGGCGGAGAAGAGCATAGTCTGGCGGTCCTCCTTGGGGAGAATCTTGATGATCTGGCGCATCTCGTCCTCGAAACCAATCTCGAGGATTCGGTCGGCCTCGTCGATGACCAGGGACTTGAGATTCTTGAAGACGAATTGGGTGTTTTGAAGATGATCGAGAAGCCGGCCGGGCGTTGCGATCAAAAGGTTAACACCCTTGGACAGCTTCTCGGCCTCAGCACGTCGGTTGGCACCACCAATGACGATTCCGTAGGTTTGAGAGTGGTGCGCCATGAGCTCACGAGCGACTCCAAAGATCTGGAGCGCCAGCTCACGCGTGGGCGAGACGACGATGACACCGGTGCCGTTACGAGGCTTGAAGCGCAGGGAGCAGAGCATCTCAACAACAGGAATCAGGAAGGCCAACGTCTTTCCGGAACCAGTCTTTGCAGCACCAAGCACATCTCGGCCAGCCAGCGAAGGAGGAATGCCCCTCCTCTGGATTTCCGTCATCTTGGTGAAGCCCATTTCATTGATAGCCTTCATCGACTTCTCCGAGAGGTTGAGTTCTTCGAATGATTGCGCCTCGGAGCCGACAGCGGGGGGTAATGTGAGCTTTCCGCCGTCGGGCAAATCTGTGACATCGTTCTCCTCCGCATCGTTGTCGTCGTCGTCGTCGTCGTCATCTTCAGGCTTCGACTCCTTGGTATCGACCTCTTCATCGCTGTCGGGATCAACGCCCTCGTCTTCGTCCTCGTCCTCGTCATCCTCGTCGGACTCGACTGGTTCATCGCGGGGCTCAGGCTCTTCGATGAGCGCGGCGCGCTTCGCCTTCTTCGACTTTTGAGCGGCAACGGGCGCGGCGCGCTTCTTGTTGACTGCCTTGACTCCATTGGAGTCTTTGAACTTGCGCTTTTTGCTGCCTGCGAAATCCATCTTTGTTGTCGGCGATACAGTTGGAGTGTTGGCAGGCTAATACCCGTCATAGTACTTCACTTGTTGGGAAATTTTCCTTATCGTAGAAAAAAACGCCAGAGTGGGCACTCAGATAACGGATAATGGTTGTTCCCTTTCCGAGCGCCGAGCAAATGGAAGGTGGTGTCTTCCAACCCACTTGCAGTGGATTGGGGAAATCTCAGCATTGAGCCTGATCCAGTTTAGCCCCTGGAGACATTTTCCGGCTCAATCTCGAGAAAAGCGGACCATTATCACGTGATAATACCAAATCGTAAGGCTGAGCTGGCTGAGTCTGACAGAAAGTGCGTAATCATGGTAGTGGCAGTGCTCATTAAGAGTCCGGAATGATGCGGGAAGACGGACATTCCCCAAAATCTGTCTAAACTCGAGTATTTATAGATTCCCTCATGCTGGACTTGAAGCGCTCGAACACAGCCCTAGAAAAGCGCACTGTGGACATGGGTTAGCGCCGACTTGGCAGGTCGCATGGATTCGCCCGCCAATTAATTCAAATTTCCACTCTAGGTTTAGCGTCGAGCCACGCTTTGGCCAGAAAAATCAGTGGTGCCTTGTCCAAGAACCCTGAAAGCTCCTCGACTCTCTTTGCTTCTTCTTCTTTCATATTCGACTTGAAAACCTCGCACACTTGTCGTCCTGACGCGGGCACCCTCATCCTTTGCGTCGCCTCGCCCGTCTCTATCGATTGAAGTGATTCTTTTGCTACATCCGCCACACGTGATTGTTTGTGTGAGCCCTCCCTCGTGAGCGTGGCGCAAACAACTCTGTCTCCTCGACACGGAAAACTGTGATTTGGCTGCCAGCCAACCACCTCGGTCTACCCCCTGAAAGCCGTTTCGTCGCTGTCGCCGACCTACAAAGACGCCAGCCGTCTTGTTTTATACTCGTGCCTCTAAGTACTTGGCTTGCTGCGCTCCCAGCTCGTTCGACTCGATTTTGCGGTCGTAGCATCTTGAAGACTCGGCGCGCTTCTTTTTCGTGTTCCTTCTACAAGTGACAGCATGGCTGAACCACGCCCCGATATCCAGAGTATCCTGGCCGCGTTGGGTACGTTTTGATATGTATGGTCCTGCGAACATCTTCTGACTTTGACTCAAGCATCCCAGCGAACCCCGGCGTCTACCACGACACAGACGCCGCCCGGCACTGCTGGCCAGGCCTATCCCCCGCCACCTGCGACGACTCAACCTCCTTCCAATTATCAACCTGCTCCTAGCACTTCTGGCTATGCTCCCCCCGGCTACGGTCTTCCTGCGCCCTCTTCTAGCGGAAGCGTTGACCTAAGCGCCATTCGACCTGTCAACTCCGGCACCGTGAGCATCGCCGATGCCATTGCCCAAGCCAAAGCTTTTGCCGCCGAGAAGGGCGTGGCTTCGTACGACCGCCCTCTGGTCTATGCTTCCGACTCGAGAGGCCTCGACCGATCCTACAACCGTTCGAGATCAAGGTCTCCTGTTCGAGACGAGTTTCGCGACGGCGTGAACCCTTATCGAGATGAACGCCGTGCTGATCGGTCCGATCGTGGCGGCCATGGAGGCCATGGCAGGAACTACGAGCGCGAACGATCCTTCTCCCCTGGTCCTCGTGGCGGCCGCCCTTTCTCTCCCCGAGGAGGCGGTGGGCGCGAACGCTCTCCACTTCGAGGAAGCGGAAGCGGAAGCGGAAGTGGAGGTGACGATAATTCGGAAACTATCCAGATCGAATCCAGCCTGGTCGGCCTTATTATCGGTCGACAGGGCGAGAACCTCCGCCGAATCGAGGGCGAAACAAACTGCCGTGTCCAGTTCTTGGCCTCATCCGACGGTGGCCCGTTTCGTCAGTGCAAAATCACCGGCCCTCGTCATCGCCGGGCCGAAGTCAAGGAGGCCATCAACCGTATCATTGATGATAGCGGCATGGGTGTTTTGAACCGTGGCCCTGCTGGCCCTGAGAAGCCCCGCGACCCCAACAAGGGTGGCACTGCCGCTCTTCGAGAGGGTGAGGACCATATGCAGATCATGGTCCCGGATCGCACCGTTGGTCTAATTATTGGACGGGGCGGTGAGACCATCCGGGATCTCCAAGAACGATCAGGTTGTCACATCAACATTGTGGGCGAGTCGAAGAGTGTCAACGGACTTCGACCCGTCAACCTCATTGGCACTCGTGAGGCAGCAGCCCGAGCCAAAGACTTCATCATGGAAATTGTCGACAGTGACAGTCGAGGCGACACCCCAGCCACCACCAAGAAGATAGGTGGAGGAGGTGGCGGCGGCGGCGGCGGTGCTCCCCGTATTGATCACCCACCACGTGATATGGGTGGCGCTGGTGGACCGGACAAGGTCAACGATTCGGTCTACGTGCCTTCTGATGCAGTCGGCATGATTATTGGAAAAGGGGGTGAGACGATTCGCGAGATGCAAAACGTCACCGGCTGCAAGATCAACGTTGCGCAGTCGTCGGGCCCCGGAGAGACGCAGAGAGAGATTGCCCTGATTGGCTCCCGCGACAGTATTGCGCGGGCCAAGGTGGCCATCGAGGAGAAGGTAGACGCAGTGGTGAGTCCTGATTCGTGTACTGCGATGGAGCCGATAGCTAACCATGCACAGCGACAAAAGAGTGGCGGCGGTGGTCGTGGTGGTGGCGGAGGACATCGCCATCATGATTCTGACCGCAACAATTACTCCCAGCAGGGACCACCCGCTGGTGCTACTAACCAAGCCCCTCCAGCGGCTTCGGCAGATGGCTCGGATCCGTATGCGCAGTGTAGGTGGCGCCAACTCTTCTCACCCCTGACCGCAAGTGCTGACCGTATGCAGATGGCGGTTACCAGAACTACGTTGCCCTGTGGTACCAGTCCTTGATGTATCAGCAGCAGCAAGGCGGACAAGGCGGCGCCCCCCCAGCTGGGGCTCCTGCACCAGGAGCATCGTGATGTCCTCTCAGCGGCTATAACGCGCTCTCATGATTGGGTGACTTTGATCGAGCTCTCGACGGGCAAATGCCGCGGACAGAGAAGCATCCAAGCTGACCTGGCTTGATTGACGTGGCCCTGTGCTTCTGACATTCTACCCAGCAACATGCAACGACACCTCGCGCATCACTACATCACGACTGTACATCATACCCTCCAATTTCGCTTCTTGAGGACCCTCTTCGATCTGAGGCTCCCTGCTTTGATGAACGTATATCCCTTGATTGGATCGCCCTTACGACACACATTAATTCTGAGGTGCCAAATGCCGAAGCTCCATGGTGCACCGTTCCGCCTTGCTCTTATGCTACCCGCATTGTTTTCGTATGACCCAGGAACTCGAGCCGATGTCTACTCGAGGCGTCTGTTACGGACAGGAGCAGCGAGGACCTTCACGACTTGACGTCTTGATGATTTTTCCTTGACCGACTTCTGATGCCACCCTTGTCTCTGGGACATGTCGTACATCTTGAAACTCGTCTGCAACTCCCGCCCCCCAATGGTGCGCTCAGGGAAGTGAATTCGCTTCACACCTCGGATCTGAGGGTGATGTCTGCAACGCGTTGGTGCCAAGTCGTCTCTGTTCTCGTCCAAACATGACCTTTTACCATGAGACATCTCTCTGGATAAAGACTACCAAAAAAAAAAAAAAACCTGCCTGTGTTGTTGGCGTTGTGCTGCGGCTGCGTTGGTGTTTCTATCCAATCACTCTGTTCCGCACCTGCCAGGTTCTTCCTCCGGTATTTTGTATCTTTTTATTCTTCTCTATGATGCCCTGTTTTTTTGGATTACTCGACACCACCGGTCGTGCTGATCCGCATCGTTTTTCCCTTTGCCGGAACGGAAAATGGATTCGACCATGGCGGGTGGGAATAACAACGCGGAATCGGAGTTGGGGGGGAAAAGAAAGAAAACTGTAGTTATTACCTTGCAAATTTTGTGAATTGATTTGACTCTTTTTCAAATGTCTGAATGTTGAGAACTGCTTGCGGTAGCTAGCCGTCTTGGGATCTCTAGGCTTGTTCTAAGATTCCTGACCTTTCAAGAAGCCCCTTTGTCTATCCATACATGCTTCTTTAGCTCAATCTAAATGGTCACTCCAGATCTCATTCGATAGCCTGGCCTCACCAAGGAGCGGCCAGTCGAGCTAGGATCGTCCTATCCCGCCACGTAGACAAATGCTCAGTTTCTCGATGCATCCGAGTGATATACACCAGATGCGGGAACAGAGAGGAGAAGACCCTCCTATAGGACCGGAGAGATTCGTTCCGTGGAGTGAGAAAATGCAAGGCTTGTCCGGCCTCGTGATATATGTGATCGGTTTGCGGACGCGGACTCGCAATACCCCTGGTGACTTGGCATGGAATTGTTGAAGACGCGAGAAATTATAGCACTGTCTGGTAAACCGCAGAAGTCTTTTGATGGGTTGTCGGTTTCCCCGGACAGTTTCTCGGGTTCGAAAGGAAGAATAGAGTAGACCATTGCCGAGTTTCACGTGGAGACTGTCGTCAATATTCCTGCAAACACTTTAACGAGTTCCATATCTCGACCAATAAGCATCTTGACTGCAGGGATGGATAAATACGAGGAATCAGGACCGGCGGCTCCTGAATGGTATGTTTGCCCGGTTCGGCCTGAATATTATCTCGACCGAGGAGCTGGACTGGCACATCAAGAAGGTAGTCTCCGTGCAGCTGACACCCTGCCTGTGGTCTGTCGACTTCTCCGAGGCGTACCCCTTGTAAGTTGACCTCAGACGAAATGCCAGACGAGGCTTGGTGAAGGAAGTGACCGGTGTCCAACCTCGTGGCCACGGGAAAGGCTGCTCGGAGCAGGGCTTCTACCTGATGGGTATCTACGGCAGCGAGCACTTCGTGTGGGATGTTCCCTTGACGGGCTCCAGGTACAGCGACTTCAGGGCATCGCCGGGCCTGGACGAGCTGGACGAGCTGGACGAGTTGAAATGGGGTGGCGATACGTTGGAGGATTTCGTCATCGTGTGAGTAGCACCCCTTGAGGCGGACCATGGATCCCTGACTATGGGGGATTCGCCTCGAAAACAGAGAGAGACATCAACATCTGGCTCTTCATAGGCGTAGCAACGCGCTCAAGGACCCGGATTTCACCATCAAGAAGCGTGGCCGCTTCCTGGGTGAAAAGCATGCTCCCGCCTATCCGCCGTACTGTCTGTCAGCTTTGGTGAACCGGACCAGCCTCTGAAGACAAAGGATGCGCTCAAGATAATCCAAAACATTCGCTCAACTACGGATACAACGAAGCGCGTTATAGCAAGCACGTGAGCTTGTTGCCCATGCAATAACTGGATACGTACCGTGATCAGGGACTGGGAGTCGCAATTGGAACCACGGCGCCACAGGAACGCTAGCCGGGGGCCCGGATCGAGACCGCTGACAGACCACGAATCTCAAGGCCGTCGCGCTTGCCCGTCGCGGAAGCTTGGGCCGAAGGGGCCCTCCAAACATGTTGTGGATTGATAAGAGACCACATGACCGCTCGAGCGTTTCTTGTTTCGACATGAGGCGGCCCTGACGAAGCTTGGCGATCCGGGGAGACATGTTGAAGTTGGTGGCGCATGTGGGCGGGACCGTAGGCCGGAGAAGGATTTGCTGCCCTCGACTGGTGCGAACGGGCCCCGGGGTAGCTCCAATGCGTGGCCCTGTGGCAATGCTTGACTTCGGGCCCGGCGGGAAGCTTGTGGCCTGAAAGACGATGGCTGCTGGAACCTCTTCTTGGTGGCCTCGCGTCTCCCACCGTATCCGGCAGGGATCAAGGGCAATTCACGGCTCGAGGAACCAGCGGAGCTGAAGAGGGCGCCCGGGGGAGACGGGAGTCGCAGAAGCTGGTGACGATGGGTGCAGCTAGGCGGACGGAAGTCATTGGCGCAAGGGCCACTGATGAGACGATGGTGCCACGCAGGATCGCGGACGCTACCTCGCTCGAGGGAATTGCTGTTGACGGCTCGAGTGAAAGCGATAGGCGACGAGAAAAGGACGAGAAAAGCGGACGTTGCAATGAAGCGGACGATTCGTGGGGGACTGGTCAAGGCTCCGTTTTCGCGGCGTCGCCTCTTTCCTCCTTCCCTCAGTGATTCCTTCCTTGTCCTGGTCCTTGTCTCATTTCCCCTCCTGCTCCTGCTCCTGCCCTCGCTCCTGCGCTTAGGTTCATTGCTCCTGCCCGTTCCTGAGGTGCTCGTCCATTCCCTACCCCTGTCATCCTTCCCAGCTTTCTGGAGGCTCCTTCCATCCTTTCATTTTTCCTTCCTCCATTCCGTGATTCATTCCTCGTCCTTCATCCAGCATCCATGCTCAATTGCTTTCCGCCTTGGGTCGGGCCAATCCTTCTTTGCTCATCTTCAACTTGGGTCTGAACATCACCATCATCGCTATAAGCCCCCGGTCCTTTGTTCGCCCAATTCGGATTCTTCTGCAGCTTCCTCGACTCAGCTGCACCCAAACCCCCACCCTTACGTCTTGTCGAAGCCAACCCCAACCATCGAAACTTCTTCAGTCGGCTGCCTCGAGGGCTCACCGCGGTCTATTCACCCTCTTCCCACCAGCGTCGCCGGTAAACCCAGGCAAACCTCGTCGGAGAGAACCAGGGGGGAAAAGCCCCTCTCGTACGCTCCGCCAAACAGCTCTGTCCTCCACCTGTGCTCGAGTCGCCCACAAAATATGAAAGGCGATAGAAGTGGACGCTCATAACCCAACGAAGAGGATTATCGTGTTAGTTCATGGCTGAAAGGCTGCTCACGGGTCAAACACACATCTTGAATTGGGCTTGGATCTTGCTTCTCGGCCTTGCTTTTGCTTCAACAGCAAGTCATCCTTAACTCCAGCTCGTTCAGCGCCAACCCTTCACTGTCTCGTCCAGCCTCGATACTCCTTCATCTTCATCTCGCCGCGGCCTCATCGCTCCTCTTCCTACCCCCGGGTTTTGGATCAACGACACCGATACTCAGTACTTGAGCGAGTCTTACGATCAATTTCGACATCTACCTCCGGCGTTCCGACGTGCTGTTAAACAACTTCCCCCGCCCGAATTCATACAATCACTATTCAAGCCTCGGTGTTCTCTTCCAGTCGCGAGGCTCGTCGTTTTTGCTCCGGACATCTCATGCGACCCTCGCCATCTACTCATCCCGATAACTGGCAACGCTCATTGCGCCAACTCAGAACCCATTTACTCAATATTCCAACTCAACCTACCACTGGAGCTGGATTCTCCTCGACCCGCCCATACCCTACCTCCCCATCTCTAGCAACCACGATCACGAACCCAGGATGTGTCGCATGGTCGTCTTCGCGGGTACATGCACACGCTGTGGTGATGCGCAAACGTGGACCGAACTATCACAAGAACTATCATGCCTCCAAGCCAAGAATAATGGCTGTTTCGGGGAGTGCTCTCGAGGGATTCTTGTCGAGGAACACGATTTCGACCAGGAATGTCAGACCTGCACTGAGGAGGATGAAGGTATTGGAGACGTGGAAGAACCGGAAGCTGAAGAAGGCATATTCACCACGGGAACGAAGCGGACTGCTGGTGAGGAACAAGAAACCGGGAGCAGTGATCGGAAGAAACAAAAGACGTGACAGGTGGTGCGAGCTTATTGATTGGACAAGGTCAGTGGGCGGGTTTGCGCGCAACAGGGACGCATACTCTTGGTAACGGATCTTTGATGGCGTTTTGGAACTCAACTGATTGAATACCTGGTCTCGGAGACATGGATAGCTGGTGAGACGAGCTGTGTTTGTTGATATTGGCGTGCTGGGGGGCGTCTTTGGGTTTTATGCCTTGGGATTTACGACAATCATGTTACGCGATCACGACTACACAGGGATTGGTGAAGATGGTCGGATATGGACGGTATCCTCGACTATGAGGATCTATGTACAATCGAAGCTTTCGGAATATACGAGGCCAACTTGTGGTGGTCGATAATGGACCAAACAATTCGGACGTCAAGCCCCCAGCGGTTCTCGGCGCCTCTACCGTGCTTCTCCGGTGACCGATGGACGTGAGGCCCTTTGAGTCTCCCGGAGCGTCGAGCAAGGGAAACTTGGTCAGTCATGCAGAGCGGCACTTTCTGGGCCATGGGCAAGCGGTCAAGTCCTTTCTGGAAGGGATAGGCCGTGGCGTTGAGGTTTGCCGCGGGTGGTTTCCAGAACCACGGACACGAGTCCACGACGGGGCGGTGGGGGGAGGGATCGCGCCGCCTCAGCCGCCGCCGTCACCGCCGCCGTCGAGCTCGGCTACCCGCAGATGACACAGGCCGAGGCGCCGACGTCTAGTTGGAGAAGGTGATTCTAGATAAGACGTGATACCTCGGGTCAACAAGACTTCCGGCTGAGTTGAAGGGTTGTTCACGGTCAGCAGCAATGGATGTGCATGCCTAGATTCCATTTACTTGTCATGGTCGTGGATAACGTGTATTCGTAGATGGCTTCGGATCATGGCACATAAGACGGTCCCTACATCATCCATATCTAACATTTCCTTGACCCTCTCTGAACCAGTCATCGCTCGAAAGCGTCTCCTCGGTCGACGCGTAGTTGATAATGGTACTCTTGATCTTGGTATACGAATGATAGGCGTCCAGGCCGTTCTCGCTGCCGACGCCGCTCGAGCTCGTGGCACCGCCCCAGGGACTGCTCGGGTCGTTTCGGTGGTGCGTGTTCACCCACACGATGCCCGAGTCGATCTCTTCCGACACCCGGAAGGCCTGGCTGACATCGGTCGTCCATATGCCCGCTCCCAATCCGTACTCGGTGTCGTTGGCGAGGGAGATTGCCTCCCGCTCGCTCGTGAAGCTGGTCAGCACGATGACGGGCCCAAACGCTTCTTCGGCCCAGATTCTGCATTTCGTAGCCACCGGGTCGAATTTGCAAGCAAGGACCGTGGGCGGATAGAAGTAGCCCTTTGAGAAATCGGTCTGGTCGAGTTCCGAACGGCCCTGGAGACGTTTCCCGCCGCAAACGACATGTACGAGGCCTCGATCTCGAGCGTCGTTGACGAGCTCCTCAACCTTTTCCAACTGGCGAGACGATATCAAAGGTCCCATGGCCGATTGTCGATTGGTGGGTGAGCCCATTCGACGAGTGATTGACATTGCTTTGTCGCGAAGCTTTTGCGTGAGCTCGGAGGCAATGGAATCCTCGACGATGATCCTCGTGGCGGCGACACACGTCTGCCCACTGGCGATGAAGGCGCCAAAGGAGATGCCGTTCACGGCAGCATCGATGTCCGCCTCCTTAAAGACGACGACGGGTGCTTTCCCTCCGAGTTCAGCCGTGTAACGCGCCAGGTTGCCGCCGACGATGGACCCGATGGCTCGCCCGGCGGCGGTGCCACCGGTAACGTCGACCTTGCGAACGACCGGGTGACTGACCAAGGCCTTGCCGGTGGTGGCGCCAACTCCCGGAAGCACGTTGAAGACGCCATCGGGGAGTCCAGCCTCCTTGAGGATCGGGCCGAGCAGGAGACTGGTTATGGGGGTGAGCTCGCTGGGCTTCAGCAGGACGGAGTTGCCGGCGGCCAGGGCGGGAGCGAGCTTCTTGACGGCGATGAGCAAGGGGTGGTTGAACGGGGTGATCTGGGCGACGACGCCGAGCGGTTTCCGGTCGAGCCAGTTGTGCAGCCTTCCCACCGTCGGGAGGACGGGGCGCTCCTCGGTGCGGAGGACCGAGGCGTAGTATCTGAACCAGCGGGCCAGCGACGGCACCTGCGCCTCCATCTCGCGCACCACGCGCCCCGTCTGCTGGACCTCGCGGGCAATCAGCAGCGGCAGGTCGCGCGTGACGAGGTCGGCGGCCTTTTCCAGCACGGCAGCGCGGTCGTGGCGGGAAGCCCTGGACCAGACGCCCGAGTCAAAGGCGAGCTGGGCGAGCTGCACGATTTCGTCGACGTCGCGCTCGGAGGCGGTATGACATCTGGGAAACGCCCGTTAGAGCAGCGTGGACGGAGCTGGCCGCGAAGGCGTTGCTTACTGGGCAAAGATGTCGCCGGTTGCCGGGTTTTCGATGGAGATGCTAACAATGGTAGTGAGTGGACGGAGAGAGAGATGGAGAGAGAGAAGAGGCTCTCACATGTCTCCATTGCCAGGCCTATACTCGCCCACAGCCCAGAATTGAAAGATGTCGACCATGGCGAAGACGATGAGTTTCAAGAGTCGAGCATGATTCAATGGTGGTGAAGTGAGGGGAAGGTGTCTTAGGTAAGACGGGGAGATGCACATGCAGGAAGGAGCAGATAAGATAATTGGCGTCGTGACTTCTTATTATTAGGTACTCGGTTGGGAATATATACAAACTCTATCCGTCCCTGTCATTAATTCTCCCCCACGGCCAGAATCTCCCTCTCCACCACATCAAACACGCGCAGCGCCTCATTCTCCCTCCGAACCTCGTCGACGCGCGTTTTGAAGCTCTCGTCGGCCAGCACCCGACGCACCGCTGCGCGCACCGCCGCGACACTCGGCCTCCCGGTGCGCAGATTCACGGCCACGCCGCTCCAGGCGCCGCGCATGGCGATCTCGGGCTTGTCCTCGCTCTCGCCGGCCAGCACCATGGGCACGCCGTTGGTCACGCCGTGGAGGAAGCCGCCGTAGCCGGCGTTCATGACGAAGACGGACGCGTGCGGCAGCAGCGCGTCGTACGGGAGGTAGTCGACGACGCGCGCGTTGGACGGCACCGCCACGGACGCGTCCAGCTTGGCGCCGCGGTGGCCCAGCACGGCTACGACCAGTGCGTCGTCGTCGTCGCCGAGCGCCTTGAGCGTCGGCACCAGCAGGTCCGAGTAGTCGTTGGCCACAGTGCCCTGCGTCACCGCCACCACCTTGCGGTCCCCCCGGGTCACGTCGGGCCACCACTCGGGGTAGCCAAAGTCGGCCGCTACGGGCTTCGGCGTGGGGCAGCCGGCGAAGCGAATGTTGGACGGCATGTCGGACCGCGGGTACTCGAGGCTGGGCGGGCACAGCTGAAGCGTTGTGTCGTGCATGGTCATCCAGTGGTGGAAGGGCGTCTCGGGCTGGAGCTTGTGCGCCACGCCCAGCTGCTCGAGCATCTCGTCCTGCTCGGCGATGACGTCGGCAAAGGGGCCCATGATCATCATCTGGTTCAGGAGCTGGTTGCGAGCCCGGCCCGACTCGCTGGCGTCGGGCGGCAGTCCGGGTCCCAACGGGCCCGTGTCGATGCTCGTGGCCACGTACGGCACCGTGTGCAGGTTGACCACGTTGGGCCGGGTCGCGAAGCCCTCGGGCAGGGGAGCCCCGAGCACGAGCGGGTTGGCCCCCATGTAGAAGGACTCGTTGACGACGACGATTTCGCGCCCGGGCATCTCGGCCCGGAGCCGCGCGAGCTGCGCCTTGAGCACCGCCCAGCGCTCCGGCGTGCGCCCGATGAAGATGTGCTTCATGTCGTACAGGAGCCGGGGCATACCGGCGGGGAGGGTATTGCGCTCCTCCATGATGGCCGGCGTGAGGGCCGTCGGGACGGGCACGAAGTCGGCCCCGGCCGCCCTGATGGCGCCCTCGAACTGCTCGCCGCCGATAAAGGTGACTTGGTAGCCGCGCTTGACGAGGTCGGCGGCGATGCGCAGCGGGGGGATGGTGTGGCCGTCGATGGGCGCCGCCGCGAAGAGGAGGTAGGGTTTCTGGCTGGTCATGGTGTCGTTGACCTGGTTAGCCATT
Organism: Thelonectria rubi; assembly: GCA_013420875.1. Classification (NCBI taxonomy): domain Eukaryota; kingdom Fungi; phylum Ascomycota; class Sordariomycetes; order Hypocreales; family Nectriaceae; genus Thelonectria; species Thelonectria rubi. Next base: position 207,962 of record WMHX01000034.1, read on the forward strand.
GCGAGGGCGACTCGGGGAGACGTAAAGGGGAAGGAAGAGAAGGCGTATAGACAAAGGCTTGTCTGTCTGCGATGATGGATATGGATTGCACATGGCCATGGTCCCGGGCATGGCACATATATACATACTCCCAGGCCACGGACAATCATCAACCCTCACCCAGCCCAACATCGTCCAGACGCTACAAATCTGACGCGAGATTTTGGCTCCATCACTTCGCCTTCCTCCTCCAAGGAGATGCCCAAAGCTCCCCCCCGACAGAATCTCACCTGCATAGATTGCCTCGCCTCGTCCCCTGCCCTCGCGTCTGCTTCGCGAATCGCGGCGCCCCTATCGCCTCCCTCGCCCCCGTCCCCATCCCCGTCCCCGTCGATCCCCAGCTCCATTGTCAGCATCGCATTCCCCATCGATGGGCCTCGGAGGATTCCCAATGCTACAGTACATAGATTTCTCGCGGTCCAGCGCACCGAGAGCGGGAGGCGACAAGGTACCGCTAGTAAGGCTGAGCGGCTCGACGCAAGGGGGGGTTTCTTTCCCTGGACTGTTGCACCGCCGCGCGCGGGCTGAGAGCGGCGCGGGCCCCTCTTGAGGTGGCTTCGGGGGCATTTCGTCCCGTCTTGCTTTGGCGGCGAGGTGAGGGTTTGAATCGGCCACGGCATCTCCAACTGCCGCCCGCGGTTCACACTTCTCCCCAACCCGCCAAGCGTTTCGGCCTTTGGCTCGTTGAGCCACGCGCAACCGGGAGAACCTGGGAGTTCGACGTGCGTGTGCTTGCAGGGCCTCAAACACGAACTCTCCTCCCCCGTGAGTCACTCTTCCTCGCTCGCTCGGCCTCAGTCAATGCCCTGTTTTCTTTTGTCAGTATTCACATCTCCCCGTGAGTCACTTCTTCCTCAGGCCCCGCAAGTAATCTCCCCTGGCTGGCTGTTGTTGCCTTGCCTTGGATCGAGGTGAATTGAGGCTTTGTCATCCAATTATAAACTAATAGTAGTCTACAGGGTTTATTTTATTCATTGCAAAACGCAGCCCCGGACAAGCCTCCCTCCAGTCCAAATAATAACCCGAGAATGCGAAAAAAAGAAAAAGAAAAAAAAAGAAGGGAAAATCCCCCCATTCTTAGAACGGAAGAAACGCTTGCCGATCCAACGGCGCGAAACAAGGCGTGTAATGTAAGCAAACTCAGCACTCAGAAGAGTTAGCCTTCCGAAGTCAGACGGCCTCGGCCGAGGCAGAAACACACACACACACACAGCGGGCCTTTGAATCGAAGGCGCAGTCAGACGCGACCAACTTTGTCCCTTTCTTTACTACCTTGGGTTGGGTAACCTGAAAAGAAGTGCTTACCGTCTCGAATTAGGAAGGCGAAAATTGTCGGGTGGGCTGAGGGGATCATGTAAGCACCAAAACCTATTGACAACTGACACCGACTAGTATAAGAAAACTACATTACCAACGGGTATGTCATCTCCCGTCCCAACAAACTTCGCCTCGGCGGCCACGAGGAGAAAGTCCTGGAATCGAAGACGGACAGATCCGTCAGGGACACGATAACGGCCCGTTTTGGTGCATCGAAGTCACATGTGAAAGGTTGCAAGCTCCGATCGCGACCAACACGCCTGGGTTCTTGCCTCTCTTGCCTAGTGAATGTGAAACGCCAAGATTTCACCTCTGGTCGGTACTATGTAGGAGTTCTGTGTTTACGTCATCTCTGCGTTTTGCCTCGTCGTCGTCCAAGGGCGTCCATTTCCGTGTCTTCTTCACGATGCACACAGTTGAGTCGGTTCGGATGCTCCATTCTTTGGAATCTCAGAGTAGGACGAATCGTGTCATCCAGTTACCAAAGAAAATACCATCTGCTGTGAAAAGAAGTTCATCTGCTCCGTTGATAGTCAGTCCACATCTATCCATCCGAAACCGACAACTTCCACGCTGGGCCTCGTATCGAGAGTCGCGAATTCCAGTATTCTCTGCTCATCTCGGCGCGGAGCCGTTCCTTTGCCATAAACTCTTGAATCCGCATCATGCATCGTATTCGTTCTTTCGCAGCCTTCTTGGCACTGATCTGCTCGGTATTTTCAGCCGCGCCTGGTTCCGAAACTCGTGGCATAGACTGGGACCTGTCAATGCCCATCAACGGCATCACCTTCGAGAGAGCCAAGGCCTTGTCGAATCCGAACCCCGACCGTACCAGTCTCCGCTTGTCACGGCTCAGAAATACAAAGAACAGCGTCGATATCCAAGGACATCCGGGCGCTTCTTCGGTGCTTCGACGTGTCGCCGACACATCACCCGGCAAGGCCCAAAATATATCTGCCGTGGGAGCATACTCGACCCAGTACGCCATACGATGTGACTGGGACGGAACCCCATCGTGGCTCATTTTTGATACCGGTAGCTCTGATACATGGGCTGTTCAGTCCAAGTTCCGATGCGAGGATATGACAGGTCACAAACGCCCACAGACAGCGTGCGCATTCGGCAGACCATACATCAAAGACTTTGGAGACGGAGAAATGGACGGAGTACACTTCCACCTTTCGTATGGCTCGGGCGAAGAGATATCCGGGCCTATGGGCAAGTCGAACATCTCGTGCGGTGGTCTGTCGGTACCTGGACAACAAGTTGGCCTCGCCAATAAGACATACTGGCACGGCGACAACGTCACCGTCGGTCTCCTCGGCCTCGCCTACAAGTCTCTAACGAGCGCCTACTACGGGTCAGTCAGCGAAGAAAGGCCTTGGACCGCCATTCCGTACACACCGTTTCTGACGAGGGCCATATCTCGGGGGACTATCGAGCCACTCTTCAGTGTGGCAATGAAGAGGAACTCCAGCGATGGGATCCTAGCTTGGGGTGGTCTGCCTCCCGTCTTGTATAGTCGCAAGCGCAAGGCCGCCACGGATCTCATCATCGTACGTTTTCCGCCTAGTTTCGGGTGTCCTTGGTCGGCGTTGCTGAGAGTATACAGGCGAATCTAGCCGGCAAGGACGAAACGGCGTGGAGGTATTCCTACTACACCATCGTGCCGGACGGCGTGACCTGGGGACAACGAAGCGACATGACCAAATATCCCTTCATTGTCGACACGGGGACCACCATGATTCATCTCCCACCGCGTAAGTCCAATCCAGCGCGAGGAGGATGCCGAGTGTCGCTGATGGTCAGGAGCCTTGGTTGAGACGATTGCAACTGCTTTCGAGCCCAGCGCAAGGTACATATATCAGTGGGGTGGTTATTTCGTGCCCTGCGATGCCATCCCGCCACCCTTCGCAATCATCATCTCCGGTGTCAAATTCTGGATCAACTCGGCCGACTTGATACACCAAGACTTGGTCGATCCACTGACAGGTTATTGTGCGTGCGGCATTACGAGTGGCGGGACCGGGCCGTACATCCTCGGGCATGTGTTTCTACAGAATGTCCTGGCCGTGTTTGACGTCGGAGGTGCTGAGATGCGCTTCTATGCCCGGGATTCAGCCTTGGTCGGCTCATGACATTGAGAACCGCGGAACGTGGTGGGATGATGGGAGGAACGGAAAGAGGTCGGTTCGGACGAGCAAGTCGCTTTGATGTTAGCCCTACAGGCTAAATAAGAAGATGGTGAATGTCTGGTCTGGTTGAACGAGTGGTTCGGAGGTTCGAGAGTTCTCAGTGACGCCGCAGTTGGGCCGGGAGTCAAGTCGTCGAGCCGGATGAGGGAGGTTGAAGAGTTGGAGTTGAGGTGATTTGACGCAAGAAGCAGATGCTTCCTGAATATTATCCATATAGCAGCATGATGAACTGGTGGGCTTCCATTGGAAGGAGGTCTCCTGAACCAGGAGGCCGATAAGCTTATCTCGGTCGCCGACTGGGAGATTCACGTAACATTCTAATTATGCGGCAGGAGCGGCCCTCAGCGAAGAGGCAGGAGAGAGGTAGCTAGATAATTGCGAAGAAGGAGCGATCGATGCAAGTCGGTAAATTCCTCATCGCGATATCTGCTCTCATCAAGCGGACTGCTCACCGACGGAGCCATCAGGTAGGTACCTAAGTACTTATCCTGTGAAGCTTCAATTGACCTGACATAACGCGGCACACTCACTCGGCCAAGCACCCCTCTCCTTCAAGAATACATGAAGCGGATCTCGATTACGAGAAGCTAGATCTGCCCATTGAAGTTCTACCAGCAATCCAATTCGCGCGCAACTGGTCTCGTGATGGCCAGATCGCGGGTACCTTGATTTGACTAATTTCAAGATGACGGAGAGGCGTCGCCGCAGGGCCACCTTCGCCGACCGGCACAACGGCACGACAGGGGGTCAGCAGACCTGAAGCTTCAGCAAGGTATGTAAGAGATTTCTCCCGTTGTCAGCAGCAATTCTTGAGCTGCTTTCGAACTTCATCCAAGCGGGCGAAGTCGGCTTCATCATGTGCCTACGAAAATCGGTGGAGCGGTAAGGCGGTGTGAGCATCTCGAGAGAGGAAGATACGGACAGGCGTGGACGGCGAAGACCCACCTTCTGGAGGACTCGGTCACCGACACAAAGCTCGACCGAAGGGGAGGCCGGGGACCGTCATGGCGACAGGGAATGGTCAGTGAATCCCTTGACCTTGCAGTCTCGAGGACCTGTTGAGACCCTTGATGGCCCCAAAGTCAGATGGACCATTTGCGTCGCGGATTGAATGCACGCATCGGTCGAGAAAAGCGTGAGCGAGATATCGTGACGAAGTAACTACACTGTCACAACACCCGGATCAGCTCCGAAGCATAATATGAGTCGCCGTGACGGGGTTGTGGACGGATGGAAGGAAGGATGATGACACGACGGGGGCGGGAGTGGTGCCAACTCGGACAGAGCCGGAGGGGGCCAAGGTCTCGTGGACGGGGACTGTCAGTGGCGGTTCCTGCAGTGAAGGTGTGCTCGAGACGTAACGGAGACGAGGTGTCTTTGGAATGTGGAAGAGAACCGGCAAAGAAGAGCAACAGGAGCCGGGACCGGATTCTATCTGGTCATATCTGGCTGGTGTCACAGTCGTGTTCGGGATCCAGGATTGAGACATGACATGCATCCTGGAGGGCACGGCACAGCTACGGCTTGGGGGGATATCTGAAGGTGAAGATTGGTATCGTGTTATCAAGGCCTCCGATGCCTGCTCGCACGCCGAGTTGTCCTCGACCGGGAGGAGCCGGAGGAAGGCCAACACTCAACAGTCGTCGACGGGCAGCCACCGACAGCCACCCAAACCGCCTCCTCCTTGGCTTTCCCCAGCGTCCTTCGGCTGCCCCTCGGTTCCCCCTCCATTGCCCCTCACCTCCCACGCAACCCCCGGCGCCGTCCCCGAGCCCCTCACCTGGAATGAATGCCTGGAACCTCGTCCCCGGCCGAGAGCAATCTGTCCTGCATTCTCGATTTCCTTTTCCTTGCTCTCCACCTTGTTTTTCTTTGCCGAGGGTGGGTACATGCCTCCATGGCCACTGTCCGGGGCAGCCTTCCGCGAGACACGGGGGGCCGAATCAGCCAAGCAGCACGGGATGGCCATGGCAAAGGACATGACTATTACTGTACGGCTGATCAGCTGGACGCCGATGCCAGCAGATGGATCCACGGCGATTGTCCACCTGCGCTTCGAGTTTCGTCAGGGACGAGGCGGGGGTTTAAGACCGCGGCGGTGGATCGCCCATCACCGGGTTGGCCGGGCCGTGATTGGGTCGGCCGCAGACCAAGACACCTCAGCTCTTTTCGTGGGGTCGGGTGTTTTTTTTGGGGGATGGAAGCTCTCACTGACAGGAAGCTCGTGGGCCACGATCCAATCGCCGTGGCTTTGTGCACTTTCTGAGTTTACTTTTACCATCCAATTTCCTTTTGAATTTATTTCTTTTTTTTTCCATTCTCGCATCCTCACTTGCGTCCCTCCCCACCGCCTTTGTTAAACTCCCCCATTCCTTTGCCCCGGCTCGCGGCTCTCACCGTCCAGCTGCGACTCTCTCCGAACTCTCACCTTGCTTCACCTTGGCTGCAGTCCAAACTCCAGTCTACAAACGGCAACCCGCCCCCCCCTCCAACGTTCGCAGCCGCCACCACACGCGCGCAGTGCTTCTGCTGCTTCAAACTGCGGTGATTGATTGCTTCCTCGTTCGATTGACTGCCCAACTCGATCGATTGCCGCATCATCGTTTCCACGCCCTCGCATTCACCCTCCATCGCCAATCCTCCTCCACACACACACGACCTGCCTTGTACCTTCACCAGCTTCAGCCACACCCCACACTTATTTATTACTTCTTCCGAATTTCCCCAGTTCCCAGCAAACGGCAGGTGCAGGGACTCTCCTCATCGCTGCTTCCAGTCTCCTCCTCCTCCTCCTCCTCCTCCCCCTCCCCCTCCGCCGCCTCCTCCTCCTCGTCTCCTCCCCGGCGCCGTGGCAAAGCCCGTCACCCTTCTTCCTCCGTATTAGACGCCTGGTCGTTCCGAGGGACTCACGCGATCTACTTTTTTTTAGCCCCGTCACGGCTTCCCCTGTCAGCCATTAATCCATTATCGACCAGTGCCAGCTCTCCTTCGTACGGCCGAGTCTTTCCGTCTCCCGCTCCCGCTTCCCGCTCTGAATGTCTCTGCAGTATTGGAGCTCCCGTCGCTTCTTCTTCTTCTTATTCTCCTCTTTCTCTTCTCCCCTTCCATCTAATCTTGATCTCGGCCTCGATCTTGATCCTTCTTCGCATCTCGTCGCCGCCCAATAACAACCGTCGCCGCCAATCGACTTTCAAGACTCAAAATGCCTTCCCGAACTAATGGCGTCGGCGTCCAGGTCGAAGACACCAAGGTCTGTGTCGTCATGGTGGGACTGCCCGCCAGAGGCAAGAGTTACATAGCACAGCGAGGTATGCCGCATTGCATTTCCCGCCGTCTTCTCTTTTGCTGACTCTGCCACCCGCCAACAGCCCAGCGATACCTCAAGTGGCTCTCCATCCCTGCCCAGACCTTCAATGTCGGAAACTACCGGCGCAACGATGCCCCCCAGCCCACGGCCGACTTCTTCGACACCAACAACCCAGAGGGCGAGCGCAAGCGCCGCGCCGCTGCAGAAGCTGCCGTCGCCGACATGCTCGCCTGGTTCCGCACTGGCGGTGTTGTCGGCATCCTCGATGCCACCAACTCGACCCAGGAGCGCAGGAAATGGGTGCTCGAGACTTGCAACGCCGAAGGCGTCGAGGTGCTCTTCGTCGAGAGCAAGTGCGACGATGAAGAGCTGATCATGGCCAACATCCGCGATGTGAAAACCACCAGCCCCGACTACCGTGGCCAGGACCCCGAGGCCGCCGCGCTGGACTTCCGGAACCGCATTCGCAACTACGAAAAGGTTTACTGCACCATCGACGCCAACGGCAACGAGGCCGACCTGACGTACCTGAAGATCATGGATGTCGGCAAGCAGGTCATCATCAGCCGCATTCGTGACTATCTCCAGAGTCGCATCGTCTACTACCTGATGAACCTTCACATCCGCCCGCGTTCTGTCTGGCTTTCAAGGGTGAGCCCTCGCGCTTTTCCATATTTGCTCCCATGGACGTGGAGACTGACTTACACAGCACGGCGAATCCCTGTACAACCTCGACGGGAGAATCGGTGGTGACACCCTCCTATCCCCCCGCGGAGAGCAATACGCGCGCAAACTCCCCGAGCTCGTCCGCAAATCAGTCGGTGTAAGTTTCAGATCCAGGCCGCTCCTGACCAGAACTAACTGTCCCCAGGATGACCGCCCACTTACTGTGTGGACGTCGACGTTGAGGCGTACTATCGCTACCTCTCGCTTCCTCCCCCCACACTACAACCAACTCCAGTGGAAGGCATTGGACGAGCTTGACTCAGGCGTGTGCGACGGCCTCACGTATCAGGAAATCAAGGACAGGTACCCCGACGACTTTGCGGCCCGTGACGAGGACAAGTACAACTACCGCTACCGCGGTGGAGAGTCATACCGGGATGTGGTCATCCGGCTCGAGCCCATCATCATGGAGCTTGAGCGCAGCGAGGACATCCTGATTGTGACGCACCAGGCGGTGCTACGCTGCGTCTACGCATATTTCATGAAGAAGGACCAGGCTAAGAGCCCGTGGATGAACGTGCCCCTGCACACGCTGATCAAGCTGACCCCCGGCGCCTACGGCACGGATGAGGTGCGCTACCCAGCCAACATCCCTGCGGTCAGCACTTGGAGGGGCAAGGGCAGCACTGCCAAGCACGAGAATCCTACTCCCGAGTCGCTGTGAGATGCGGGTGGACCGAGGAAGCAAGTGGACGACATCAATACCCAGTACATATATACACCGAAACCCCTCGACCACACCGGACAAGGTGATGCGACGGAATGGGAGGGGTCAACGAGGACAGGAGATGGGATGAAAATGAAAATGAAAAAAAGGACATGACGAACGGGGCATGACACGGGGCGCATCAAATGAAACCAAACGAAACATGTATTCAGGAAGACGCAAGCGGACCGCGAGCAGAATGGCATGGACCGACCGCGGAGGACTCCTTCTTTTGTGATGTACTCGAGCAGGGGTGTTTTTTCTTTTGAGAGAGAGAGAGGGGTTGGACAAACCATGACCATGAGGGTACGGTTAGCACAGCACCGTGCAAACGAGACGTGTAGCAGCCAAACGTTGCGCGGCGCTGGCGACGATTGCATCCAAAATGCTCAACGGCAGGATACGAGACTACCTACCTAAGCGAATGAAAGATTACAAACAGATGATGTACCTCGTGCAGGAATAAGTTTTGAACTGGTTGAGTGAATAGATACTCCAGTCGAGGCGAGAAGATGGGTCCAAGATTCCTCACAGACCTCACAGCAGCCGGCCCATCTCGGCATGTGGTCACGGGGAGAATCGGGGAAAACAAAGACCGACGTCAACCTCAGCTCATGGGAGAAGCAGTCTTCTTTTCAAACGGCCATTAAGGAGCAACGCCCCGCCTAGAAAGAGGGGGGGGGGGGTGGCGACGACATACATACGTACTTATGTATAATACAGCGGTGCAGACAACCATCAAGACGGGCATCATCAGAGAAATGCGGGGAACCTTCCCTTTGCAACAGGCAGATCGAACCATGCCAGCACATTTTACGTGCAGTAGGGACGGGCACCATCAGATTCAACGCCATTTCGACGCACGGCAAGGCCATTCACGAAAGAGGAGGGAGGGGGTTGGGCATGGTTGATGGGACACTTCACCCTGCTGAACAAGATGTGAGCATCGGGCAAGATGAAGCGAGCTGAATTGACCGAGAGAGATGGCACACGGTGCGCATGCGGGGCTTTGTTTCTGCCAGGCAGGGGTCCGAGGCAGATCCGTCTGGGGTGCATGACAGACAAGCTGCTCGCTTCAAGAGATGTGGTGCTCCTTGGAACCGGGTCATGCGGTGAGGCTTTGCAACAGGCTTACATGTCAGCTCGCCTCAAAACACATGGCCCTGCCCCTATGACCCTGCCAACTTCCCTTGACAACTCTTTCGTCAAAGACTGCTTTGTCGACGGCTACCCCCGCCTCTCTCAGGCCTTGTCCTATGCCCGTTGAGCCGCCCGTGGCGCTTGTCAAGCGTGGGGGCCGCTCGTTTTACCTCGTGACGGCTTCGGGAGAAGGGCGCTTTTTTCAAGCCTGGCTTCGGCACTTCTCTTTTAGTCTACGGCCTTTGCTTCCTGAGCATTGACACTTGAAGCCGAAACCGTTGAGCCAGCGCTCAAATGTGGTAGCGGTGAACAACGGATCAACGGGATACTCAGACCGGCGGGAGCTATTGCAGCCTCATAAACACCATCTGCTTGTCATGGTACATTGTACCTTGCAACAACAACTCAAAAGAACTTTGTCGTTAATCATTATGTCCGTCGTAATTATTGTTAGTGCTCTGGTTCGTACTCGTTGTTCTACTCGATGGCCAAAACCCGGAATCCTTGCGAAACACCGTTGGCCCTGCCCACGACCATGACCGTGACCGCTCGTCGGGCCCTCCATCCATCGGTGAAGGCATCTCTGAGCATGGCTGAGCCCCATTACTTCCCTCCCATTGGTGTTCGTTGAGGTTGAAAAGGTGGAGGGACCGACGCCAGGACGGCCGGCGGGTGTACCTCTGAGAGCGTGGGTGGGCGACTTGGTTAAGGACGGCGGGGGCGCTGAACCGCGTTGTGATGTCGTTGAGGTCTTGGCCGAGAGGATACTCGTTATGAGTGTGACAGGACGCACAGCTGCAGGGGAGTTGGCTGCCGGCGGCTTTGACGATTCGCGCTATCAGATCCGCCATACAGAGCTCGATGTGAAGTTTGACGAGGTATGCCAGGGGGTGGAAGATGGCATAAATGAACGAGTTCTCAAGGGACATCATGCCAATAATAAGCACCTGCACCATCGTCCAGTTAGTTGGTTGCAAACAGATGACTCAAAGAGCGTTGCAAACTTACATCCATGGAGACGGACAGAACAATCATGACAATGTTGAAGCGGTACAGCAGCTTATACCTTGTCAAACCGTACTTGATGAGCGACGTCCGAACGAGGTGGACAAAGTAGCAGTTGAGCGAAGCATCGACCAGGAGGAAGATGACCTTTTCGATACGGTCAAAGACGTTGTTGATGTCGACCCATCTCGTGCTGATTTGCAAGCGGCTCGGGATCCAAATAATGGCGACTGAAATGTTGATGAGGACGAGAATGGTGAAGACTGACCATCGCAGACGACGGACGGTGGCTGGGGAGGCGGCGAGGAGGGCGATGCGATTGATGATGATTTGCATGATGCAGTGGACCTGGACTATCCAAAGGACGACTATCACAGGGTGTAAGTGGCGACGGACATGGGATAGCGGTGGTGCTGTCGTCACATACCGACTCCAAAGAAGAAACCAAAACTATGGGAATATCGTCAGGGCTTGTCCCATGTTACGGGCACGCACACAATTGCGACACAGACTCACCTCGGAGGAATATGTCCCTGTACATGTCCCCATACAATGCCTCCAAGGACGGTGCTCGCAATCAACTCCAGCCATATAAACACCATGTAGGACGTGACCTTTTGCTTGCGGCGGTACTGGTGATACGACTGGTCGATGACGCGGAAGATGCCCAGGGCGCTGAGGCCGAGGGACATGCCCCAGATGGTGCTGACGATGATGATATCATCGCATGACGGCGGGTCGGACTGATACCACGGCGGTATGAGAGTTCCATTCATGATATCATGGCGAAGGGACGACGTTTTTGCTGTTATTGGTGTGTGCTAGGTATGTTGGGTGCGGGAGAGGAGGACGCGGACATGAGGAGAGGAGGAGGGGGAGGAGGAGGAGGAGGACGGGGGGAGGGAGGCGGGAGGGTGGAAAGCTGATCTTGGGTTCTTGAAGGAGCAAAAAAAAAAAAAAGATGTTTCAAGGACGAAAGAGAGAAGAGGTCAAGAAGAGAGACGACGGAGAGGAAAAGGCACGAGGAGGAAGTGGACTCGGGCGAGGGGGGTTGAGGGAAGGGAAGGAACTTACGGGACGGGCGACTCAAAGTAGGCAGGCACCAACTTTGGAGGCAACTTGAGGTAACCTATTCGAAGAGGGAAGGAAAGTCGGTGTCTCCTGTCTCCCCACGAACTGAGCTGATGAGAGCCAACCGAGAGAAATGCAATTACGGGCGCATGCCAATGAAATCGGGTACCTTGGCAGTAGTCTTGAGATTTCCCGTCTCGAGGTCGAGATTCCCTCCATCCACTCCCTCCCTTCACCGGGGCCGGCGATCGAGACCAAGACAAAACCAAGACTTTTGGATCCCTCTCAAATGTGACACGGAGGGAGCAAAAGCAGGGGATCCAACAACAACAAAAGCCAACACAAATGCAGGGAGAATAATAATAAGCCCCGTGGCCCTGTTTTTTTTTTTTTCAACCGACCGACGAAAGCCCTACTTCGCCCGCGCGTCATGGGGTGCCGTGGTGCCAAATCAGCCCTTTCACCAACTCACCAGCTCTCTCTCTCACACACTTTTGTTGGACGCACCGATCCGACCCGACACGTCAGTTGGCATGCAACCACCCGTCAAGTTCCCGTTTTAGGCGCCGTGGCGGAGGCTTGGCAAAAGGTCGCAAGGCGAACAAGTGCCGATGGGCGGATCGGATTGGACCCGTGGGGTTTTGTTTGACGCATTTGTGCAGAGAGGACGCCCAGGAGCGGGAGCAGGAGCTTATTGGCAGCTGGGGGGGGGGGGGGGGGGGGTTTCCCNNCGGGGGGGGGGGGGGGGGGGGGGGGGGGGGCATTCCAAGCCCTGGGAATGGGTTTGCAAAAGGTAAATGAATGAATGTGATGGAGCGGCTGAGGAGAGGGAATGAGCATGTGAATTGAAGCCAGATTCGAGCAAACGTGACGCAAGCTGTCTCGGATGGGAATTTGGTGATGATCAGTTGATGGTTGCAGAGATGGAGCTAGCAAGCGCTTGGTGACTGACTAAACAAGAGAGTCACAGCAATCACGTTAGAATCAAGGCCTTGGTCCAACACATTCGACCACGGCAAGTAAATAACTTATGAACCAGAACACAGGCAACCACGTGCATCATTGTCTGCCAGTAGTTTGTCGTGATGCTCTGAATCACACACTCCCTCATCCGTCCATCACAGCTACCCTAGACCCCTATATCTGCCCATCCACGCAACCAAGTTGCCTACCCAAACCTCTCAAAGTCGACCTCGCCGAGCGACCTCATGAGCCTTTGCGAGACGTCCTCACCCCAGAGACATGGCATTCTACTTCCAGCCTCCTCCCGTCTTCAGGCTCGTCGTGCCCGTCGTGCCCGTCGCCCTCGTCGCCCCCTTGCTTCACCCGGTGCCATGCTTTGTGACTGCTCACCTCCTCACAGCCCCCTCGCCTCCCATGCCTCCTCCTCGCCTCTCCTACACCTTCGTCCCCCCTCCTGCCCCCATCCTCCACCTCCAGCCCCGACAGAACCCCGTGAGGATCCAGCTCGTCTTCCACGGCACTCGCCGCCCCGACCGTCCCGACGGGCCCTTTTGCGTATGCGTCGACGTGCACTACGCCGCGCCGCCGTCCCGCGCCCTCCTCCTCGCCAACCTGTCCTACTACTCCCGCCAGGGCGGGCTTGGCGACCGCGTCTACTCCGGACAGGCGGTGCTGTACCTCACGCGCGACGCGGCCTCCCCGCCCGTCGTCGTCGTCGTCGAGCCCGGGGTGGGCGTCGAGGTCCCCGGGGAGGCGGCCGTGGTTAGGAGGGTGGCGCTGCGGGAGAGGATGCTCGCGGGGGAGTTTGCGGCCGTGTTGGAGGAGGCGAGGGCGAGGGGGTTGGGCGTGCTTGTCGTGGTTGATGTTGATGCGAGGAGGGAGTTTGAGAGGGGGGATGATACCGTAGAACCAGAGCCAGAACCAGAACCAGAACCAGAGCCAGAGCCAGAGCCAGAGCCAGAGCCAGAGCCAGAGCCAGAATCAGAATCAGAACCCAAGTCTGACTGAGTTGAACCCCAGCAGTTGGCATCAAACCAAAGGTGAATAAACACGAGTGCCTGCTTACCTATTCACCACACACCGACAATGGAAGTCGGCGCTGAATCAACCACAACGCCTTTCAATTCCCACCCATTCATTGTCCCTCGCGTAAACAAAAGCCGGCCCTTTTCTCCCCATCTGGTTGGGTGTCTTATTTTTCGTCATTGTTTACCTTACCGGGGGGAGGAGGCCCAATCCCAGTTCTGGACGGCAGCCAAGGGCAGCTCCCCAATCAGAGTCGCGACAATACAACGGTTGGAGTGCGAGAGCAGAGAAGCAACCGTCTCTCCTTCATCTAGCCCGTCTTCTCTCGATCTCGACTTCCCCCTCGTCTCCTCTCACTCGTCTCCAGCGTGCACCGTCGTCTCGGGGATACTCGCTCCCGCATCTGCTCCTCCTCCACGCTCCAAGCCTCCATCCGCACGAAACACTCGCTCGTCACCTCGAAGATTCATCCACCCACCATGGAGCGCTGCATCACCGCCGAGCAGCCCTTCCAGCAGCCGACGGGCCGAGCCAGGCCCTTCTCGCCCGTGCCCCAGGCCTCGCCCGACCCCAAGACGACCCCTCCTCCCCTCCGTCTGCACCCCCTCGCGACGTCCCCTCCCGCTCCTGCTCCTCCCTCCCGTTCGCCCTCCTTGTCGTCCCGCGCAGCCTCATCGGCCGTCATCATCACCCGAGACTCCGGCAGCTACCGCCAGGACCCCGCGCAGCCGCCCGCGTTCCTCGAGTTCGACCTGCTCGTGCACGACGCCGCCGGCACGAGCGACAGCACCCTCACGCACCCGTGGGACCTCCCCTTGGCGCCGCTGCGCATCCCCCTCGACACCACAAAGGCCCAGCTCGTCGGCCTCCTCCGCGCCCACCTGCCATCGCCGTCGCCGTCGCCCAAGCTCCTCGCCGTCACGCTGTACTGGACCTTCCGCGGCGACATCCTCCCGCTCGGCGCCGACGACCAGGACTGGCACTACCGCAACCCCATCACCAAGACGGACCTGCTCCGCCGGTCCGAGGCCGAGTGGTTCCTGCTCCGCGAGATGATGGCCGCCTCGTCCGGCGCCCTCAAGTGCTACCTCGCCATCCGCGGCGACGTGGCCCTCGCTTCGACCAGGAACAGGCTCAACTACGGCCGCTGGTTTGGGAATATTCGCAAGGCGCGAGGAGCAGCAGCCGACGAAGAATGAAGAGCAAACGAAGTGTTGTAAAAAGAAAACGTGTCTCGGGGGAAGAAAGAAATAAAAAGGGCACCGTCGAAATTAAGCGCTGCACTGTCGACAGAGAGGCGTCTGCCTTGCCGGATAGGGGCGGGCGAACCAACCGCGGCGAACGGGGGTTTGATACGGCGGCTGGCGTGGGAAACGATCGACAACCGGCACGGCGCGGAGAAGGATTAGGGAAGGGGGGGGGGGGGGGGGGCCGNNCGGGGGGGGGTCCAAGGATCGGCGTTGAGGGGGGAAGGGAGCAGGGGTATCGCCATCTTTATTCATCCTTCTGCCGTCGTATTGCCTTCTTGGGGGGTTCTGTAACATGACGGTTTCTGGACGACTTCTTATTCGGGGGTTTCTGTACATGAGCCTTTCATACGAGCAACGAGGAATGAAGCAACGAGAACAAGACGCACGGAAAATGGTATATCCCTGGGATCTTGTCAAAGCAAAAAAAGACTACCGGAATGCAAAGCCCCCTTCCTGTCCATTGTGTCCCTTCTCGCCTCCCTCCCACGCGCAGCCCAACAAGCAATCGCAGTAGAAATGAACCTAGGTATAATATGAAGTCAAAACAAATCGACAGATGCCTCTGTCCACGCGCCGAAACACTACTCGCGAAGCACCTCTCTCCGAACGTCTTCTCCCTCCTTCTTCACCCCAGCATCGCCCGTCTTTTGATGGCCACGAATAAACACCACAGTTGTCCCTATCCAGCCGCCTATGGTTCGCACCTCTTTCGAAAACACCCAACAAGCACCAATTAACAAAACAAAACATGATAGAAATGTCCAAGGCTTCCGACGCCAACCTGAGCCGTGAGCCATGGTAGTCGTACACGAGCAACAGCACTCTGTTACCCAATATTAAATGGCCGCCTTGTATCCCCCCAACTCCCATGTTTGACGAGTCGAATTGCCGGCTGGGCGGTTCTTGTATGGCTCGGGACTCGGCGCTTTGCCAATCACTTCGCAATACCCAAAACGACTTCGACTCCAGGCAACCATGCTCCATGAAAACCGAAAGCCATCCCGAAACGCCTCGCAAGAACTGCCCACCCATATGATGCCCGCCGGCAGAGTTGTTGTCCATCTCGCTCTCCGATCGCCCAGCCCGACCATTCTTCAGAGCTGTTGCCGGCCTGCATGACGAGCCTGCCAAAGCCTCTTCGAGATGCTCTTGTTCTTCCCGCTCCGAACCATTTTCCAAACCGACCGCAAGAAACCCAACGAGGAGACGCCGCCATGCAACATGATAAATTGACATAAAAAGGGGCATAAGCCGGCTGATTTCAACCACGGAAATCGGCCACACCGTTTGTCCTCTATTAGTTGGCCTTTGCTCTCTTGGTCATGCGCGGAGTCGGTGGCTTCGTCTGTCGGGCCATTCCGTTCATCTGGGGTCCGGTGCCGCCGGGCGTAGGCGCTCCGGACCCGTCGTCCTCCGTCTTGACCCCCGACGGCCGTCTTCGCTTGTTCGACGCCGGTGACGTGTTGGCGCTGTGGCCGCTGGATCCAGTTCCCTGCTGACTCTGCTGCATCTGCATGGCCGGCGCCTGCATGTGGCCGGGCGCCGGACTGCCGATGTGAGGAGACCCGGGGAGGTTCATGTGAGCCGCTGCAGGGCTCGCCCCCATGGGGAACTGTCCAAAGCTCGGCGTTCGAGGGGGGCCCTGGGGCATCGGCTGTCCATTCACGGGCTGCGGCACACCTCCGATGTGCGTCGAGACGTACTGCTCCAATGCCGAGTAGGGGCCCAGGCCTGGGTTGGAATGGTAGAATCCGAACAGCGGGTGCATTTGTCCCATCACTTCAACGATCTGCAACTTACATGTTAGCGCGCGGGTTCTTTGCATTCGACTACGACTTGCGTACCTCGAGGAACTGAAAAACACCCTCCGTCACACCCTTGCTGTTCACAGCGGAATCCGGGAGATCAACAAGCACCTCGGGCGGCGCAGTTTGCGGTGACTTCAGCTGCCGACCCTTGCCCTTCTTGGACATTTCCGGAGACCCTTTGCCATCCTGCGAGTTCACTTTGTGCCACTCCTTCATCCAGACATGAGCGGGCTTCGCCGCATCGATGACCTGCTTGCGCGGAATGTATTCTTCATGCCCCGTCGTCAGAAACTCGAAGAGCTCGATCTTCTGGTCCTGGTCAAACTGGGCACGAAGCGTACCCGTCGCAACCAACTTGACGAGGTTAGTCTTTCGTGTGCCAACGACGGACAGGTCCAAACTCACATGCGATCCCGTCTCAAACCAGTACACGAGGCTCGCCTTGGAGTTCTCGAGACAGTGGCATTCCCCGGGCAGAGGCCTATCCGTGGTGCCCTTGTCCATGATCAATTGCATGTTCTTCACGCCACCACCGAAGTGGGTGTGGAAGTACCGGGCAATGGCGGGGTATGGTATCTCGTATTGCTTGTCGGTCGTGTCCTCGGCGTCGGCAATGTGTAACGAGTGTCGGAAGACGGCGTTTTGTGAGAAGAAGCGGTTGACAAAGGCCGTCCAGTAGGAAAGATCGTCGCGACCCTTGGGTCCCTATAAAATTACGAGTCAGCGCCTGTCATGTGCGTGGTTGCAGATGGAACGTACCGGGAACCCGCTTAGATGCTCGGCGAACTGTATGAGCTTGAGCAGGCACTGGCCTTTGATGGCATCTCTCCTCGTCTGCTGGGCATGAACCTGCGCTTGCGCTTGTTGTTGCTGCATCATTTCGCGCTGCTGCTGAAAGAGCTGTGCCTGTTGTTGGACGGCGCTCGCCATTTGAGGTTGGTTTTGCGGTGTCGTTTGAACCTGGGGCTGGGGTTGAGGTTGGGGCTGAGGTTGCGCGGGAGTTTGGGCTCCTTGTGGTTGGTTCTGGCCGCCCGACATTTGATTCGTCTGAGCAGGGGTGGAAGCCGGCGTTTGAGCTGGCGTCTGGGGGCCGGTTGGAGCCGGAGTGCCGGCCTGGGACGGCTGAGGCGTATGCTGGGGCTGCTGACCAGGTTGCTGTGGCTGAGCTTGCTGCTGCTGCTGCTGCTGCTGCTGCTGAGGTTGGGGCTGTCCTTGGGGCTGTTGACCCTGCTGATTGGCCATTTGGTTCTGGAGCGTCGCTGCCATCTGGTTCGGTTGCATGCTAGGCATGCTTTGAGCGTTCATCGGCATCGGCTGGCCAGGGTTGGGGCCGCCCTGCATCTGCTGGGCGTGGGCCGCCTGTTGCTGCTGCTGGGCTTGCGCTTGCTGCTGAGCTTGCTGCTGCTGCTGCGCCTGTTGTTGCTGCTGCTGCTGGAGCGCGAGCTGTTGGGCCATCATGGCCTGCGCCTGAGGATGCTGTGCCTCGGACAAGGACGTGTTAGTGACGGAACTCATTGAGCAGCTGGAAACGCAGTCAACCCAGACTTACCGGACCAAGCCTTCCACTCTGCCTCAGCTGAAGCTGATGCAGCTGTTGAGGACTGAGCTGCATGCCCATTGGGATGCCGTTGACGCCCTGCATGTTTGCCTGAAAAGCCTGCTGGGCTATCAGTGCCTGTCTCGCGTGTTGGTGTTGGAAAAGTTGTTGCTGTTGCCGCATAGCAGCCATGGCGCCGGGGTTATTGACTAAGGAGAGAGAAGCCAGCGTCAGTAGAGATTCGGAG
Organism: Thelonectria rubi; assembly: GCA_013420875.1. Classification (NCBI taxonomy): domain Eukaryota; kingdom Fungi; phylum Ascomycota; class Sordariomycetes; order Hypocreales; family Nectriaceae; genus Thelonectria; species Thelonectria rubi. The sequence continues at coordinate 226,299 of WMHX01000034.1, forward strand.
GTAGCACAGGGATTGGGGGTTTACATTGTTGCTGTAGTTGCTGCTGCTGCTGCTGCTGAAACATCTGCTGCTGGGCAGGATTCAAGTGCTGTAGAGCGTGAGCATTTGGGTTCGCTCCCGGCGGCATGCCGCCCATCAAGGCAGGGTTTACTTGTCCTCCAGGAGCGGTCACAGCCATGGGACCGCCAAACTGATGAGGCATTCCGCCGGCAGGAGCGCCCTGCTGGGGGTTATGAGGCATGCCGGGCGCCATGCCCGGATGGCCGGCAACGCCTGGATGTCCCATGCCGGCGGGATGCCCTGAGAAGTTTGGGCCCATGCTGGTTGCCATCATCTCTGGAAATGGGGGTCGACGATCCACGTCGGTGGATATCGACAATGGCGCTCAGATATGGACAAGTTCGCATGCGTCGGGGGATCGCGATGGGGCGAGGGTAGAGGTCGGCGCGGGTGAGGAGGCCGGTCGGTGGTGGTGGTGGCGGTGGTGGTGATGATGGTGGTGGCGTATCCTTTTCGCGTGTCGCGACGAGACGGACGGGGTCGAAGGAGTGCCCAATGCGATAACGGGCGAATTAGGCGCGGAGCAATGGCGGAGGGCGATGCAAAGAAATGAAGACGATGCAAGTACTTCTATCACAAGGACGGGAGGCTATGCAGACGGTTGGCGACGAGGCATGGGCGATGAATCCGTCGAAGAAGGGTTGGTGGTGTGGTTCGCGATGGGAACGGGTGGAAGCCGAAGTGGAAATGGAAATGAAAATGGAAATGGGGGGCGGATCGGACAGCAGGCGAATGATGTGATGACGGGGCAGCACGGCTGTCGGTCCCAGGTCCGCCAGAAGTGAAGCCAGCCAGCACGACGGAGCGAGGGCGGCGGAGAGCGAGCGTAGACGACGGCCTCTCTTGGTGCAATGGGAGGATTTGCGGAAAATGGAGTTGGGGATGCGAAATGGGCAGGGAAAGGCGGATTGTCCGAAGGAGATGGCGGAGGCGTGTGCTGTGCGTGTGTGTGGACAGTGGGAAACACTGGAGTGGGCGTAGGTACTGTGCAGCACTTCGCAGGCTTCTGGGCCTTCTGGGAAACGTGGGCCTCCACCGGCGGGGGGGGGACTTGAGCGTGGCTGGGCGTGGATGTCAAAGTCAGGTCGGAGGTTCCAGTGAGGTGAGTGCGTGCAGCGGGTGCGATGTCACTCGACGAGACGATCCGCTCGCAGGCACAACTGGGGGGGAAGAGGGGGTCCCGCGGTAGGCAGATTTCCCGCGCGCTTGTCGGCTTTTGTCGCCTTTGAGGTCGTCGAGGGATGTGACGGACGACGGGCGACGGGTGACGCGGAGAGGGCAGCAGCACGACAGATGCGGACGAGAGAGCTGGGAAAGGCGTCCGTCGGGGTCCAGGGGGGGGGGGGGGGGGGGGGGGGGA
>WMHX01000341.1:0-23890 GCA_013420875.1 Thelonectria rubi
ATTAATAATAATTATAATAATATAAGAAATTCCTATTATAAATTAATAAAAAATATATAATTTATATTTAAAATATATAATATTTTAAAATATATTTAATATAAAACTTTTAATATATTTAAAAATAAAAAGTATTAATTATTTAATTAAATAGTAATAATTATAATTTAAGAATAAAGCCTTAAAAAAAGAATAATATAATATAATATTTATAATATAATATTTAATTATTAGATTTATTTATTTATTTTAATAATAGGTTATTTAATTAAGTAAGTATATAATATTCTCTTAATATCTTTTAAATTAATAAATTATAAAAATTATAAAATATATTATTATAATCCTTAAATTTTAATAATTTTAATAATTAAATTTATTATTTTATTAAATAAATTTATTATTTTATTAAATAAATTTATTATTTTATTAAATAAATTTATTATTTTATTAAATAAATTTATTATTTTATTAAATAAATTTATTATTTTATTAAATAAATTTATTATTTTATTAAATAAATTTATTATTTTAGTAAATAAATATTAGAGGAATTATTTATATATAAATCTTTATTATTTTATATAAAGGGCTTTTATATTATTATTATTATTAAGCTAAATTTATAAGATTATTAAATATTTAATTAATTATAATAGCTACTTTTTATAAGAATTTATATTAAATAGGTCTAAAAGTATTATATCTTTTAAAAATAAAGATTTTTATAAATTTAATTTATTTTTCTTAATTAATCTTTTAATAAAATATTAAATTCTTTTTATTTTCCTTTTAATTATTAAATTATTAATATATTCGATTTTAATATATATTTCTATGTATAAATTAAAATTTTCTATTATTTAAATTACTATTTATATTATTATTATTAGATATTATATTATAAATAGATATATATATTATTTATTTACTTAACAACTTATTAAAAATATAATCTCTATTTCCTATTAATTTTATTAACCTTTTTAATTACCTTAATTATAGTAAAATTCTACTCCTTTATTTATTATTCTTATTATTATTATTAGGCTAAATTAATATCATTATAAAGTATTTAATTAATTATAATAGCCACTTCTTATAAAAATCTATATTAAAGAGGTCTAAAGTATTATATCTTTTAGAAATAAGGCCTCTTATAATTTTAATTTGCTCCCCTTAGTTAATTTCTTTAATAAAGCATTTAATTTATTTAATTCCCTTTTTAGCTAGTAAATTCTTATTAATTTTATATTTATATATATAGATTAGAGTTTTATTTTTAAAAATTATAAAATTAATAATTTCTATATAATTTATTAATTATATATTAAATATTATAATTAAAATACTTTTTTTAAATTTATTTCTATTTTATATATTTAGACTAAAAAGCGCTTTATTTAGCTCTTTATTATTATATTTAAGCTTATTTTAATAGCTTTAAATAATTAGATTTTTATTATTTTATAAGGCTTAATAGAAATAATCTCTTATAGAATTTATTATAAAATATAAATTATTAATTTATTAATCTAGCTATTATATAGTATTTATTAATTAAAATATAAAGAATTATAAATATTAAAATTAATTTATAATTAATTTTAAGGGAAGAAAGAGGCCTTTTATTCCTTTAATATTAGCTAAGGGGTAATATATCTATTTTAAATAGGGTCTTAATTAAGGTTATATTAGATTATTAAGGCTTATAAGTATATATAATATAATAAACCTTATTAATTTAAATTATTAAATTTAATTTAAATATTAAGGTATTATTATTTATTTTATTAGAGAGAATTAAGCTATTTTAATTCCCTTTTTAGGTATAATAAAGTAAAAAAAAAAAAGTCTAAATTAAAATTTTATATTTAAATATTATAAAAATATTTATTTTTATATAATTTATTAATTATATATTAAATATTATAATTAACATGCTTTCCTTAAGCTATTTTATATTTTTTTAAATTTAAATTAATAAGTATTTTATTTAGCTCTTTATTATTATATTTAAATTTATTTTAATAACTTTAAGTAATTAAGCTTTTATTATTTTATAGGGCTTAATAATAATAATCTTTTATAAAATATATTATAAAATATAAATTATTAATTTATTAATTTAATTATTATATAATATTAATTAATTAAAATATAAAGAATTATAAATATTAAAATTAATTTATAATTAATTTTAAGGGAAGAAGAAAAAATAAATTTCTTATTCTTTTAGTATTAATTAAATAGTAATATATCTATTTTAAATAAGGTCTTAATTAAGCTTATCTTAAGTTCGTAAGGCTTATAAATATATATAATATAATAAACCTTATTAATTTAAATTATTAAATTTAATTTAGCTATTAAGTTATTATTTATTAAATTAGGTTATATATGTAGCCTTATGTATAGAAGGTTATGTAATTAATGGGCCTGCAGTCTAGTTATATAATAGGTAGCAAATAGTTACTAAGCTATAAAAAGGGAGGAAAAAGGGGCATTTTAGGGCAAGAGTAGATTTAAGGAGATAAATATATAAAATATAATATAATAAATAAATAAAAATTATATTAAAAAATATATTAAGCTATTTAATAATTAATAATTAATAATTAAATATATATAATATATATATTAATTAAATACTCTATTAAAGATAAATTACCTAATATTTATTAATTAATAATAATAATAATAATATTCTTAATTATTAAGCTTAATATTAATAAAGATTAAATTCCTTAATTTTTAGCTTTATAAATAAAAGCTAAGAATTAAGACCTTTAAGTATATTTTAATTTTTAAACTAAAAATAAATTAATCCTTGATATAATAAATCTAATTCCCTTAAATATTATAGCCTTTTAGAAATAAAGCTCTTATTAATTAGGCACTAATAGCTTAATAATCATAAAAATAATAAAGCTTAATCTATATTAAAAGCCTAATAAAGATAAAATAGTTTTAGCCTTATAAATTAAAGAGCTTATTATAAAGGGCCTTATAATATATAATGCATTATAAATTAATTTTAAATATTACATTAAGAGAAATAAAGCTCTAAAAAAGAAAATAATAATTATATAAAATTAAATTATAAAATTAATCTTTAATTCCCTTAAATATTATTATCATTCCCTAAAGAAGTTCTTAATTAATTAAATTTCTTTCTTTTATAAATAATTCTATATAATTAAAGCTAAATATATATAATTTATATATTAAATATTCTATAAAGTTATTATTATATTAAAGATTTATTAATTTATAATTTATAAGGCTATAAATAAATAAATTCTTTATTAAGAAAATACTTTTTATAAAGCTTAAATAATTAATTTATAAAAAGATAAAATAGCAATTTAATAATTTATTAATCTAATTATAACCTTATAATATATATTATTAAAACCTTAAGTAAATACCTATAATATAATAAAGGCAGATTCAATCCTTAATAATAGCCTTAAAATTAATATTATCTTAAGAGCTATTTAATAAACTCTTATTAATTATTTAAACTTTTTAAAATTAATTAAATTTAATTAAAAAGCCTTATATAATAATAGCCCTAAATAATAAAAAAATAAAAATTAATTATATTATAATAATAATAAAAGATAATTTAATATAAATATTAAAATATACTTAAAAGTTAAATGCTTTATTTATTTATAATTTAATTATCTTTTTATAAAATATTATTATATCTTTTTAAAAAGGAGGCCTAATTAATTTCCTTTATTAAATTATATTATAAATTAAATAAAAATTGTTTTTAAAAATAATATAAATAATATAAATAATTAAATTAAAAATTAAAAAATAAAAAGCTTTTATTAATTAGCTTATTAAAATAAATATAATAGTTTAGCTTTTATAATAATTATAAACTAATTATTTAATAAGCTCTATTTACTTAAGAATTTTATATTATTAAATTTTAAAGCCTTAATATATATCTTTAAGGATATATATTATATATAAAATCTTTATATTATTTAAATAAATAATTTTATTTAAATAAATATTAAATTAATTGTAATTAATAATTATAATAAAATTAAAATTACTTTTATTTTAATTAATAGTTTATTAAAAAGAATAAAATTATATAATATTACTCTATATATAGCTCTTATTATAAACTTAATCTCCTTTATATAATTAAAGAAATAAGGCTTTTAATAAAATATAAAATTAAAAAATAATTACTTAAAGTGCACTAATAATAATTATTTTAGGGAGGTTTAAGAGATTTATAATTAATAAATTCTTAAATTTAAAAAGATTATAGCTTAATTATTAAAAGTAATTTTAATAATAGCTTTTATAATTAATAAATTCTTACCTATTTATTAAAAGTATTATTATATATTATAAATTTATTATTAATCTTTATAAGAAGATTTTATTATTTAATACTAAAAGCTTAATTATTTTAGCCTTAATATTCTTAAGTATTTAATAATAGCCTTAAGGGGCATAAAATTAAAAATAAATAATCTAAAAGGCTTATAATATATTATAATAATAAATTATAATATTTATAATATAATAAAAACTTATTAAATAAATTATTAAATATAATAAGAATTAAATATTATAATTAAATTAAATAAATAAATAATTTTTAATTTTTATTTAATAAAAGCTAATTATAATAATTATATTTTAATTTAAATTATAATTAATAAAACTATAAATTATATTTAGAATTATTATATTTTTAATTATTTAATATTTATTATATAAAAAAGCTATATTATATAAATAATAATTAAATTCCCTAAATACTTATAGTTTAAAATAATTAAAATAATAATATACTTTTATAATTATTTATTAATTACTTAATAAGACTAAAAGTCCCCTTATAAGCTTTTCTATTTTTACTTTTAATAATTTAATAAAATTTAATTTATTATATTTATAATTATATAAATATAAAGCCTTTACTCTTATTATAAATGCCTAATTATAAAAAGGTTATTTTTAAAGATTAACCTTAAGGGCCTAAATTAGCTTCCTTATAAGCTATACTTTTAATAACTCTTTTAAAATATAAAATCTATTAAAAAAAAAGGTCTTTTTTACTTAAAATATTATTTTTAATAAATAATAATATTTTAATAAATAATAATATTTTAATAAATATTTAAAAAGCCTATAAAATAAATTACTAAAAGAAAATCTAAAAGCTATATAATAATATATTTAATAGCTATTTATAGTAAAAAGAGATTTCTTAATAATCTTTTTAATTACTTAATAAAGAAAATAATAAAATTATAAATAAATTATTTAATTTTAAAAACTAAAATAATATTATTTATTTATTAACCCCTCTTTAATTTAATAATAATTTTTATATTTAAATAAAATTTAAAATCTTATTAATTTTATTTTAAATATTATTAATTATATTTTTTTATATTTTAATTAATAATTTAAGCTTAAAGGGGCAATAAATAATTAATAATAAAAAAGATATTAATATTAATTTATTAATAAAAGATAATACCTTAAAAGAATATTATAAGCTCTTTAAATAAGGATTATTTAGAATATAATTTAAAATAGTATTTTTAATTAATAAATAATAAATATTAAAATATTAAAGCACTTATTGCTTAATTACTAAAAGTTTAATTAGCCTTATTTATTAATTACTAAGGGGAAGCTTAATTTGCCCTTTTATTTAAATATATATAATAAAATAAGGAGTTATTATATATAAAAAGGAGGATTTAAAGCTTTTTATATTATTAATATATTAATATTTATTAGAGTAGTTTTCTAATTTTTATATAAATATTAATAAATACCCTTATAAAATTATATTAATTAAAGCTAAAATAGCTTATTTTTAAAATTATAAGCTTTTAAAATTATAATTAAAAATTATATATATTCTAATAAAAGGTTATTAAATATTTAGCTATTATTAAATATATATTTATAAGCTTAATAAATATAAATATTTCCTAAAGCTTAAAATATACTTTATTATATATAATAATTAATAAATAAAGGATACTTAAAATATTTATATTATAATCCTTATAGGTATATTATTTAGAACCTTTATATTAATAGTATAAGGGTTGCGTAACTAGAGTGAAATAGTATGCATAAAAAGATATATATTAGTATTATTAAAGACTTTAACTTGGCCAGTTATAGTCGTGGCTGGCCGCATTGCCCCTTTATGCCTTTAGGGCTTAGGGCTCGTGCTAACTAAGCTGGGTTTACCTTGGCTTGCTATTGCTAGCCGCTCAGCGGGCCTTCGTTATGCCGGGCTCCTTATAAATAGCTAATTGCTTTAATTATAAAATATTATAATATAATGCAGTGAATATATTTATATATATTAACCTAAATAAGAATATCTTTATAGAGATGCCCTTAAGCTATAAGTAATATAGGAAGGTCCTAGAGCTCTAAAAGGCACTATATAAGCTATATTAATCTCCTTTATTTTAATAATATTATTTTAAGATTAACCTTATAATAATAGGCTTTTATTAAATACTTAATAAAGATTACTATTAATAAAAAGAACATATTATTTTCTTTTTTTATATAAATAATTATATTTTTTATTTCCTAAAATCCTTAAAATTTAAAATATTAAGGCTAATTAAATAATTCTAAAAGATATATTATTTAAAAAAAAAGTATTTCCCCCAAATAATTCTTAAAAATTAAAATTATTTATAATTAAATAGTTTAATATTTATAGCCTTTATAGTCTATATATATTAATAAAGCCTATTAATTACTTATTATACCTTTATTACCCCTTTTCTAAGTAAATACCCTAATAGTCTAAAAAGAGCTATTACTTTATAAAAATATTACTAATATAAAAAATATTAATTTATATTAATAGAAAATTAATATTTTAATATATATAATAATTATAATTTAATTTAATATTATTTTTATTATAATTTAATTTAATATTACTTTTATTATAAATTAATTAATTTAATTTAATTAAAACCTTAAATTATAATACTATTAAATAGCTAATTAAGCTTTAAAATATTTACTTAAGATTTAAAATTATTCCTTAAGCTATAATATAATACTAAATAGCCTTAATAATAGCCTTTAAATAGCTTTAAATATTAATTTTATTAATAATTTATAGATTTTTATAATAAATTTATTTACAAGGATTATTTCTTAATAAATAATAAAATAGAATATAATAATAATCTTAATAATAAAAATAAAATTATTAGCCCTTTTATAAATAATAAAAAAAGCTCTCTTTATAAGCTAATTTATAATTACTTTATAAATTAATTTATTATTATTTATTACTTATTAATAAATTATTAAGCCTTTATAAGTAATAATTTAATTTAATAATATCTAAATAATATAATTAATAAAATTAAAATATATAAATATATATAATTATTAATTATAATAAAAGGTTATTAAGAAATAGATTAAGGTTATTTATATATTATTAATTAAATTATTTATTAATAACTTTATAAAAAGTTTAATTAAAAAGCTTTTTAAATATTTTATATAATAATTAAGGCTTATTAACCTCTTAATAAGGTTAATATAAATTAAAATAGAGAAATTAAAATAAAAAGAAATAATAGCTATAATATAAATTAGCTAAATAATAAGACTATTAAGCTAAAAAGGTATATTAAATTAGATTATATATATAGCCTTATATATAAAAGGTTATATAATTAATAGGCCTATAGCTTAATTATATAGTAAGCAGTAAATAGTTACTAAGCTATAAGAAGGGAGGAAAAAGGGGCCTTTTAGGGCAAGAGCAGATTTAGAGAGATAGACATATAAAATACAATATAACAGACAAATAAAGGTTATATTAAAAGGCACACTAAGCTATTTAACATTATTATTTATCTTATTAAAGAGAATTAAGCTATTTTAATCCCCTTTTTAAGTATAATAAAAAGAAATAAATTTAATAAATAATAATTATATATTTTTAAAATTTTCCTTTATAATTATATTTTAGCAAAAGAAAATTTTAATATTATTTATAAATAATAATAATAAAAAACTATTTTTTTTAAATAAAATAAAGAAATATAAGCTTATAGTGCCTTACTTAATAAATATAAAGTTATTTAATTTTATAAGAGTATATAGTACTTTAATTATAAAATAAAATCCTATAAGTGTAAGTTTCTTTAAAACTAAATATAGTCCTATAAGGGCTTAAAAGATATTTAAATAAGTTATAATAACTAATTAATTAATAAATATAATAGCTATACGCGAGGCATAACGACCCACTTCCGCTTCCCCCAATTTTTCAACATCTCCTAAATTCGCCTAACTACTCCTAACTTTCCACATCTCCTCGGAACAGGCTACGACGGCACGAAATGTGCCATTGCAAACCTGGTTTTAACGATTCTTTCAATCTCACGAATGCCATTTCTATTTATTCGAAGTACCCAACTGGTTGTTGGGCATGGCAGCTCCCTCGAGAAGCGACGGTCATGTCGGCCTCCGCCCTCATTGTGGTATCTGTGGCAGCTCAATGGAAGTCGCTGAACGATTCGTCTTGCGTAAGTTCGCAACTGGGTCACTAGCTTAATAGTCCACAGCTCCAATTCTAACCCGACACAAACCTTCAAGTCCTCGGTAACGTCGACTCGACCGCCTTTTCCAAACGCCTTGGACCATACACCTTCCCTGACTACGGCCATCGAGTCCGAGGCAAGAGCAGCGTATCCCTATGTCGCAAGCCGGACTGTAGCCTATGTGCCGTCTCACCCGAGGCTTCGATTGCACATTCAGATTGCTTTGAATTTGTCGCACAACGCTGCAGATTGGACGACTATTTGGACCACTTGTGGGTTATCACTGCCTGGCGAACTCCCTGGCGCCAAGCTCCTCACTTTCGCCTTACAACCGTCGCCGAACCGGACTGGTCAGTGTTTGAGCAGCTTGGCATCTCGAGCGTCAGGTTGCTTCCCCCAGAAATACTTGGAACGATTTATAGGTATTCAACAACAAGTTTAATCTGGCGGTTTAACGCCGCCTCCACGTTCACTCGGCAATTACCTATTGTTTCATCAGAAGACGGCCTCTTATCGATTCCACTGTGTACAGTCGTGGCGTGGAAACGTGGTGGTCAACCGCTAACTACAGAGATGATGGCCCACCAACTATCAGTCATTCGCTTGACTATTGACTCATGGGGTATTCGAGAAGTCGAAAGACTGCCTAAGCATCCACAATTCAGAACATGGCGGACTGACAGCCTCGTATTTGTCATACTGGATCAGACATGCCTCAAAGACGTCACTGCACACTTTAAGGTAAGAATCTCATCCTTCTCAGAGGAACCAATAAAGTTGAGAGTGCTGCAAGACTCACGCTAGGGCTTAGTTTGGATTCTTGCGTCTAGAGTTGCGCAAAACATGCCATGGACTCCAGACTTGGGACACGCCAACGCCCCCCGACCTACAGCAATGCCTTTTTTATCCGGCCAATATCACCCATTCCACCCAGTTCAGAACCATCGATTTATGGCGAACAAGTGGAATCACTTTCTTCTTTTGCCATGGTGAGATTTACGCCGTTCATGCTCATACACTGGCCGCTCCTTGCGCCCAGACAACCTATCAACGCCTGTCTCGCCGACGTCAACAATCAGTCACTTGGGTCTATGTCCCTGTTTCACGAACGGACTACATTGCTGCGCTTGGGGCACGAATGTCTCTATCCGTGAGGACGACGTCCTTTGGCGGTACCTGTTTACTTGTGAGTTTTCTCTGATGAGAAATATATAACGCCAAAATCTAACCTGTTCAGTTCCGCATGAAACTAGGCGGCGACGTGTCAGTCGGCCTTGCTTCTTCCCAACAAGCAAGGGATCTGTTACTAAGCAAGTCACCTCCTACGACAATCATACATGACACACTCGAACTGCGGCCCGTTTCCGTTATCGGCGCCTATCCCACGGGAGAGGAAGAAAGCACACCGATAGCTCCATTTCACCACCCATTTATTGACGATCCTCCATTCCCAAACGCTTGTTTCTCATTGGCTCCCCTGAAAAGCGTCAACCGCATCAGCATTCTCAACAATAAACATACTGGCCTGTGCATGGGTATCTTGTTGCAATACGAGAACGGCGCGCAACGGTCACTTGGGCAATGTCGAGTAGGTGTTGACCCCGCCGAAAAGTATATGAAACCGGTTCGTATATGCTTCCATCGCCAGGTTTATACCCGACCTGGAACCTCGGTTCAGTTACAGGCAACTACAGTCAGGGCCAGCAGTAGTGGACAGGAGCATGACCACAAGGAACAGGGTTGGATGTGTTTTAAAATGCAGGGCGAGCTGGAGTTCTGGTTCTCCTCTGAAGAAACCCTGTTGACAGCAATTGTAGATTAATGATGTTAAGATAGAACTAATTTTAGGCCGGTTAAGTGGCACCTTTCGTATCCATTACTTTCTCTTCTTTCCCAGCCTCCCCAGAGTCCCCTGCGGCTCTAACGACCATGTATAGTACTGATTACCCGAGTTAGACGTCCAAGAGTAGCCAGGGAAAAGCACCCCTGAGATGTCAACGGCACACTCAAGCCACGCATAATCGGGTACATAGATGCGGCCGCCATCAGACACCCTGGTGCACTTGTACATGTTGTTCTCGTACTTGTCCACGGTGACCTCAAATGTACCATTTGTATCCACTATCAGGCCCTGGTATGTGCTCTCAGGTAGGAACTGGCTGCCTGATGCGTCGCTCGGCAGTTGCTGAACTGACGTGCTCGAACTGGGACTCGCGTAGGCCTGCGATGGCGCGGGAGGAACTTCGTTGTCGTGCCAGCCTGGGGGGAGGCGGGCGGAAGCTGGTCTTGGTGATGGTGGCCTCTTGAAGATATCCGGACCTGGTATGGGATTGTGCTTTATAAAATCGAGGTGGGTAAGGATCTCCCGCCCCTGGGTGGAATATTCAGCATATTCACCCCTTTCCGAGAGCGCATTTCCAGAAGGCCAGAATGGTGTCAAGTAATCGTCATTGTACTTGTAGGGTGGTATTCAACCTCGTCGATTAGATCAAGAGTGACATTGGCTCTCTTGACCTCCATGAAAAGCAAGGTCGTGGAGTTCTCATATCGTCAATATTTTCCACGACGAGGTCGACGCGGCGAAGGTCGTTCTCATCGTCCGTTGGTGGCTGCTGTGAGGCGATAGCCCAGTGGCGACCGTCGAAGATGTTTCGCTTAAAGACGTACTCCTAGAATTTGGTTGTCGCCCACTCTGGCTTACTCTGGACTTGCTCCCAGAGTTTCTTGAGCTGAGGTGTGTTGATTTGAGACACGATGTGGCTTTTGTGAAGGAATGAATAAAGGACAAAGGATGGGTTTGTGTCGGTGTTAGAGGATATGTTTGCTGATGGGCTATCGTGGAAGCTATATATGCGTACTCCGTATATCTATGGCATTTGTAGATCCGTTAGTTCATGATAAACCCATTTTGGGAACTTGACTCTCTATGAGCCGCGCGGTTAAAGAAGGACATCATTTTAGTGGCCAGGGGTGCATAAGCGTGGAACAATTGCCAGGATAGGTCGCAATGGACGGATGTGCGGTATGATGGCCCATATTCACACAAAGCATCTAATACAAGCTATTCCTGCGTCGAGCGATTAGAGAAAGGCGCAAGTTTCGACGAGTGGAGGTTGCAAGCATCCTTGCGACCTGTTTTCTGGACCCGCACGGAGGAAGCGGTTATAAGAGCATTCACGGTGGCATGGATCTCGTCTAAGTTACCCGATCGTATGCTGCTTGGTGAAAAGAGAGATCCAATGGCTTATCGAAAATAGATACGCTGACAGGTGGTTCAGGTCTGCTACCCTGTGCGGATAAGCAAAGCTGGAGCCTCTTTAAAGGCTGGCGCTAAAAGTTTCGATGACCTCTCCAGGTAGCTTATTAAGGCGCGCACAGTACTATCGCATTTTCGCGCACACAGTCCCTATTAACATTCTCAAGCCGCTCTTTGCTATCCAATAGCTTTAGGCGATGTATGCTAAATAATAGCAGGTGCGAGCCCTAGGGCAAAAAATGCCCAGTGAGATACCCACTAAAGAAGGCGGCTGACGAAGCGAGGTCTAGCCACTGTGCTGCACGGTCAAGGGGCACTTACACACACACACACACACACACAACCCCCTCAACGCTTCGAGCGGCCCTGACTGCTGCTGTTGACTGCTCCCGTGACTGCTCCCGTGACCGCCCTTTTAATAGCCGCTATGACTGCAGCTCCTCTCGCGACTTCAGCTGTTGCCGTTGACTGCAGCGGCTCCCGTGGCTGCTCCCGTGACTGCTGCTGAGGCTGCTGCGGATAGCTTGAATTTCATAGAGGGATTTAAGGAATCCCCCCTCCGCGGGGGGGCGGGCCTGCAGCTGGCTTCCCTCCGGGGGTGCCTGCGGCGAGCTGCTTCCCTTCATGTCAAACCAACGGAGCCCAGTTGTTATTGACGAGTGGTTGACCCAGTCGATCAGGCAGGCGTGTCACCAACCCACCAATCACGACATATTCCCTTTGGGCCCCCTGCTCAATTGGCCTCTCAGCCAGGGCTTTCGGCGCTAAGTGAAACAACATGGGTACTGAGGTAGCATTGGCGCTGACCTCGCGAGACTTCTCCCTTTCGTCCCCCATTTCCTCGCCCTTGATTCACAACGTCATGGGACATTGCTGAGCGCCACAGTCGCGCCTCATATTTGACCCCAAGAGTCTGCCACAAGGTCCCATTCCTCTTACTTTGGCAGAGCTCCTTCTCCCATTCCTAGCACTCCGCAAAGACTTTCCATTCGATAATGCCTTTGTGGCCGTGTGATTTTGAGAGCTGCCGCAGGCCGGCTGTCCGCACTCTCGGCGATTGCGTGCTCTGCAACCGCCATTTATGCTCCAACCATCTTCAGCCTGAGTTTCACAGCTGCCCCCGGTGGGAGGTTAGTTTGGTTCCTCACTCAGCACGCTTACTCACTAACTCCTCAATTGTTAGGACACAGACTCTTACGATCCTGTAGCCCGGGAGGCTGAAGGCCGTGAGCTCACAAAGCTGATCGACATGATCAATACCCGCGCCCTTGAGGTACGAGCCAGCCATTTACGCCAAGGCATACCCTGCTCGATCCCTCCGCTCCAGTATGACAGAGCCATACGAAGTTCTGTGATGGGCGGTATGAACTATCATGTTGAACTTCGTTTTGACGATGGAATCACTTGGATCGCCCGCATCCGCAGGTTCAATGCTACCTCTCCTCCGGCACCATTGCGAGATTATATCATCCAGAGTGAAGTTGCAACCCTCATGTTTTTAGGGCAGACTGGTGTTCCTGCCCCAAAAGTGTACGATTTTGCACTTGCGCACCCCGGCAATCCAGTGGGTGTTGGTTTCATTCTGATGGAGAAATTACCTGGCAAGTCTTTGAGATGGTCCATTGCAACTCAGCAACAAAGGAAGAAGGTTATGAACCAACTTGCGGATATCTTTGTGGAGCTTCACAAATACTCTTTTGACCTTCTCGGCTCCCTCGATAGCCCTGGCGGAAGTCAGGTCGGTGCATTTGCTCGAGAATCACTAACCAACTTTGTGCAATCCGAAATGCAAACCACTGGGCCATTCTCTTCTTTGGAAGAGTACCACATGTCTTCAATCCGACTCATCTTGGATTTAATTGTTCGAGAGGAGATGTACTCGCAGCAAGCAGTGGATGCCTACATAATCCACCGATATCTCATTGACTTGGTCCCGCATGTGTTGCCTTCGGTGCATGATGACGAGAAATTCTATCTGAAGCACGCAGACGACAAGGGAGATCATATTCTAGTGGATGAGCATTTCAACATTACAGGCATTATCGATTGGGAGTGGGCTCACACTGCTTCACCAGCACATGCCTTTAACTCTCCTATTGGCTTTTTACCAGTTGCAGACTTCTACGACGGCAAGAACAGCCTGGGTGGTGACGAGGCTGTTTTTGCACGCCTGCTTGAGGAAAAGGGCCGTTAGGATCTGGCCCATTTTGTTTGGAACGGTCGGTTATAGCATAGGTTCGCTTTTAGCTGCGGATATGATCTTGCGGACTGGGACGGATTCCTAGGCCTCTTTCGAGGGCTTCGAGACGATATAGGGGTGGACGAGGGCATGGAATGGAATGAGTGGAAGGCTGCTGCATTGCAACGGTATAAGGACGATTCTGGGCTGCACCTGCTGTTAACGAGGCATCAGACCTCATTAATTCATGAGATATAGACTGCCTGTTAGCTATCCAGGGAGAGATTTTCGTTGCTATTTATGGTCACTACTAGAATAGATTGTGAGCGCTATCTTGTTAATACTGGTTAGCGCTTATCTGGGTCGTAAAGTATCTTATTACGTCTCTGCGCAGTAGCATTCTAAAGTCGGAATAAAAATAGGGGTGCTACTATTATAACTATTAAATTAGAATATATATATAACTTTAAGCTAAAATAGTTATTAATAATAATATCTTCTTAATTATACTTTAATAAATAAATATATTATTATTTAAATTACTATTTATGTTATTATTATTATATATTATATTATAAACTAAATATATATATTATTTATTTATTTAATAATTTATTAAAATATAATCTCTTTTTTCTATTAATTTTATTAATCCCTTTAACTCTTTTTATATAATTAAATCTTAATTATAATAAAATCCACTTTCTTTATTAATTATTATTATTATTATTATTATTATTATTATTATTATTATTATTATTATTATTAAATAAATATAAAATGCCTAATTAATTATAATAATTACTTCCTATAAAGGTTTATATTAAATAGATTTAAAAGTATTTTATCGTTTAGAAATAAAGACTTTTATAAAATTAATTTATTCTTTTTAATTAGCTTTTTTAATAAAATATTTAATTTATTTAATTCCCCCTTTAATTATTAAATTATTATGAATTTATATATAAATATATAAATTAGAATTTTATATTTAAAAGCTATAAAATTAATAATTTCTATATAATTTATTAATTATATATTAAATATTATAATTAAAATGCCTTCTTTAAGCTATTTTATATTCTCTAAATTTAAATCAATAAGTATATTATTTAATTCTTTATTATTATATATATATTTATCTTAATAGTTTTAAGTAATTTAATTCTTATTTTTTTATAAAACTTAATAAATATAATGTTTTATAATATATATTATTATTAATTTATTAATTTAATTAAATTATATAATTTAAGGATTATAATAATCCCTAAATTATATAATCCCTTAATATATCTTATTAATACTTAAGATAATTATTATTATAATAAATAAAACTTAACTATTTTAGCTTTTAATATAATTATTTTATATTAAATACTTAAGAAAATATATAATTACTTTATTTTAATTATCTTTAACCCTTTTAATAATTAATTATTAAGTAATATAATATTTATTTACTTTTTTATTATTTTATTTTAATGCCTTAACCTCTTTATTAATAATATTATCAATAACCTTTATAATATTTATTAGGAATTAATCTGGATTATTATATATTAAAAGCTCTTATTTAAAAGGTTATTATATTACCTTTAAGTAATATTTAATTGCAATAATAGCCCCTCTCTAGTAATAGCAGTAAAATATTACTATTAATAAATAATTACTTATATAACCTCCTATTAATATTAAAATAAATAATTATAATACCTTTTCTAATAAAAACTATAAATAATTCTAATTTATTTTATATAATATATAAATCGAATATAAAAGTAAGGTTTATATTTTTAATCTATATATTAATAAATTATATAAGTAAATTAATAGAATCCTTAATATTTAATAGGAATAATAAAATTTATAATATAATTAAATATATAATTTTATTATTATTATAATTATTAAATAAAATATTAGAAAAATCTTTAGGCTTATTATATTTAAAAAGTTTAATAGTATTATATATAAATTTTAAATACTTATTATTACCTTTAAAGTCTTTTTTTTATATTATCTTATTTAGTTTTAAAATAAATTTATTAAAATCTACTATATTATAAAATAATTTATTAATAATATTATTAAATAGATTAAGCTTATTATATATAATTATAATATAAAATTAATAATTAATTAAAATAATTATATTTTATATATTTATATAAATTTTGATATTTTTAAATAGGAATTTTAATAAATATTTAGAATTATTAATAAAAAATCTCAAGTTAAAAATTAAATTAAATAATTTATATAAATAAAATTTATTTTAAATTATAATATAAGGTTTATTTAATTTATAATTAAATTATTTTAAGATTAAAATATTTTTATATTACTCTTTTTTAATAAATTTAAATAATAAATCTAAAAAGAATTTTATAAAAATAAATATCTTAATACTTTTATTAATTATATTATTTAAATAGTTAAGATTAATAATTAATAGTTCTTTTAATAATATAAAATATAATTAAATACTAGAAATAATAATTATTATTAATAATTGCAATATAATGCAAATTAGGGAGCTTAATAATAATAATAGCTTAATATTATAATAAGGATTTATAATAGTTTTATAGAATTTAAAGCTATTTAAAAGGACTTTTTAAACTATATTTATTAAAAGTATAAAAAGAAAGGATATACTAAATATAAATATTAAAATCTTAATAAAATTAATTAAAAGTATAAGCTTATCCTAAAAGGAAGGACTTTTAGAGCTATTATAATTAAATAAAGCATAATAAAATAAGCTAATAATAATAATAAATTAAGAATAAACTCTATATTATATTATTAAATAGTATATTATAACAATAAATGCCTTATATATAAAGAAAGTAAAGATAATAGTTATTACCTTAATAAACTATAAAGTAATATTTAATATATATTTATTATAATATATTAAGGTTATAATAAAATTAAACTTTTAATAGGATTAATTTAATTAAATGCTTAGAACCTTTATAAGGACCTTTATAATATAATAATTAATAATTGTAATAATAAATAATAAAACTATATATAATATAAACCTAAATAAAATACTATTAAGTATTTTATATAGAGATTTATTCCTAAAGGACTTTTTATTATTATTAAATTAAATAATAAAATATTTATTATAATTATTTAATTTAATAATAAATAAGAGATTAAATCTATTTCTAATAATAATATATTTAGTGAATTTTAGGGAGAAGTTAGATAATAGTATAATAGTGCTATAAATATATAAAAATAGACTGCTTATAATAATCTTTTATAGAATTATTTATAATTATTAAATAATATATTTATTAGATAAATTTAATAAAGGAATATTATTAAAAAGCTAAAGGAAGAATTATAATTTTACTTTATGCCTTATAAAGTATAATAAGTATAATAATTTAGATTTATTATTAAATTTAAAGATATTTATTTAGATATAAATAATAATAAAGGAATTAAATTATTAAATAATTAAATTATAATATTAAGATAGTATTTAATTTATATTGCTATTATATAAAGATCAAATATAAATATTAAAGATTTTTATATTTATAGAATTAACTTAAATAATATATATTATTTATAGAATAATAAACCTTAAGAAGGAAATATATTTAAATTTACCTTAATAAATAAAAATTACTATAAGATTATATAGGTTTTATATTTTAATAATAATTATATTTTCTATTTAAATAGTAAAATAGTTAATAATTACTATTTAATATAAATAGGATTATACCTTATTATAAGATAGTATATAATAAATAGCTTTATAGATTAATAAAATAAATAATAATTTATTAACCTTAGAGTTTATATTTTTAGAAAGAAAGGAGATTTTTACATTAAATTATATATAAATAAAGATTATAATTTAAAATATTATTAATATAAAGAATGCTAAATATATAAATAATAAAAGATTTATATATAAATATAAAAATATTTAAAGGGAGCTAAATAAAATTAAATTAGTGCTTAAAATAAAATAAAAAAATATAAAAATAATTTAATAGCTTAATATTATTATTAAAAAATAATTAATATTACTTATAAAAGGGCTATAAGACTAATAAGAGCTAGAAGAGATTATAAAACTTTTATAAAGAGCTTTATATATAATATAAAGTTTAAATATATTAAAATAATAAATAATATTATAAATATAAATTAAATAAGAATAATTTATTATTTTAATAAATAATAAAATAGAAATAAATATTATTAATTTAAAAATTATTAATTATTTTAAGCTATTATAAAAAGATAAAAATAAATCTTATAGTATTTATAATATTAAAAATAATCTATTTTAATATAAAAATAGATAAATTACCTATAAGATTAATTACCTTAAGGTATTTATTAAAAGAAAAAATTAAACTATTAATTTTAATATTATATTATTATAATCCTTTTATTAGTTAGTATATTAACTAGATATAAACCTTTTAAAGTAATATAATTAATAATAATAATAATAATTTTATAAATAATATAAAATCTTAATTTTCTATTAATAAGATTAGAGGAGATAAAAGGAGTAAATATATAGATATTCCCTAATTTATAGAGAATATATAATCTCTTTAAGGGATATAATATTAATATAAAAAAGGCTAAATATAATAAATATAATAATAGGTTATAAATTTTAAATAATAATTTATATAAATAAATTAGAATTTTATATAAAAAGATTTTAATAATAATAATAGATTATAGAATATATTAATATAATATTAAAGTTTATAATAAATTATTTATTAAAAAAATAGAAAAGTTTTTATTATTATATATAGATTAAGATTATAAGATATAATTTAAGGATAGAATAATAATGAAATTTTATAAAATATATAATCGTAATAAAATGTAATTATATAAATTTAAGATTTATTTTAAAAATATATTAAAAAAAGGATATATTAAAATATTAAAGTTATTTATAGGCTATTTAATTATATTTATTTTTAAAAAGAATAATATATTCTAATTTATTATAAATTATTATATACTTAATAATATTATAATTAAGGATTATATATTTTTGCCTTTAATTAATAAATTAAAGGATTAATTCTATAAAATGAAATACTTTATTATATTTAATTTAAAGGGAGCTTATAATTTAATTTATATTAAGGAAAGATATAAATAGAAAATTATTTTTAGAATAAAATATAAATTTTCTAAATATTTTATTATGCATTTTAGACTTATTAATATATTAATTATATTTTAATATATTTATAATATACTATTTATAATATATTATTTTAATAATATCTTTATTTATTTTTAATAAAAAGGTATAATAAATAGTAAAAGGTAATAGAGGGAAACTTTAAAGGAAGTTTAAGAAATAAAATAAAAAGATAGAAAAATTCTAATTAAATATTAAGAATTAATAAATTAAGATAGTTATAATAATATAAAGATTATCTTAATTAATTAAGAGAAGATATATTAAATTAATAATAAAAAATTATAAATAAAAAGGGAAAAACCTTTATTATTTATAAATAATTTCTTAATTATTATTAATTTATATATAATAATATATATATTAAATAAAAAATATATTAATAATAATAATAATAATAATATATAGAATTTCTATTATAAATTAATAAGAAATATATAATCTATATTTAGAATATATAATATTTTAGAATATATTTAATATAAAAGTTTTAATATATTTAGAAATAAAAAGTATTAATTATTTAATTAAATAATAATAGCTATAATAGGAAGGTAAGGCCTTAATAAGAGAATAATATAATATAGTATTTCTAATATAATATTTAACTATTAGACCTATTTACTTATTTTAATAATAGATTGCCTAATTAAGTAAGTATATAATATTCCCCCAATATCTTTTAATTAATAAAATATAAAAATTATAAAATATATTCTTATAATTCTTAGATTTTAATAGTTTTAATAATTAAGTCTATTATTTTATTAAATAAATATTAAAAGAGTTATTTATAAAAGAACTTTTATTATTTTATATAAAGGGCTTTTATATTTAAAATAAAATAAGAATATATAGAATATATTTATATAATATTATAAGCCCTTTAAAATATAAACTTATTAATTAAACCTAAAAGAAAATATTTTTATATTATAAAAGTAGAATCTTTAGGATATATTATTTCTTATAATAAGATTAGGATAGACTTAAAGAAGATTTAAATAATTAAAGATTAGCCTATATTAATAATTATTAAGAAAGTGTGAATATTCTTTTATATTTATTAATTACTATTAATAATTCCTTAAGAATTTTAATAAGATTATTATATTATTTTTAGAATTTATATAAAAGGACTAAAAGTTTTTTTAATTATTTAATATTTAAGAAGTATTTAAATATATTAAGGATTTTATCCTTAATAAATTAAGATTTAAAATGTTTAACCCTAAATAATTAATTAAACTTAAAATAAATATTTTAGATTTTGCTCTAAATATATAAATTAAATAATATAATAATAAAGGACTCTTATTATAAAATATATAAAATAAAATTTAACTATTTAATTTATAATAAGGAATTCTTAATTATTATTAATATTTTTAAAGAATTCTAATATTACCTC
Source organism: Thelonectria rubi (assembly GCA_013420875.1). Taxonomy (NCBI): domain Eukaryota; kingdom Fungi; phylum Ascomycota; class Sordariomycetes; order Hypocreales; family Nectriaceae; genus Thelonectria; species Thelonectria rubi. The sequence goes on from WMHX01000341.1 coordinate 20,677, forward strand.
CTTAAAAATTATTATTAGATTATAATTTATATAGACTATAAGAATATCTTATATTTTATAATAGTTTAAGAATTAAATAAATAATAATTTTAATATATTAAATATATCTTTAAATTTAATTCTATTATTAAATATAAAAAAGGCTTTAAAAGTAAATAAGCTAATACTATTAATTAAAGAACTAATTTTAATATTAAGAAAATAAAAATTAAAAACTCATTTTTATATTTTACTTTTAAAGGGCATTTTAAATAAAAGTATATTACTATTATTTAGAAATAATTATTTATATATATATAATTAAATAAATAAACCCTTATAGTAATTTAAACTTATAAAATAAACTAATTTATTAAAAATGCTATTTTACTATAAAATTATAATATAATAACTTTTACAGTAAAATAGGGAAATCTATTATTATAATAAACTCTAAAATATAATTAAAATAATTTAAATTTAAGAATAATAATAAATAATATATATTAAAAGAATTATATAAGTAATTTATATATAAAATCTATAAATACCTATTTTATAAATATTAAGGAATTAATAAAACCCTTAAATAAATTAAAATAATGTTTATTTTTCCTAAAATTAAAAAAATAGTGGAAATTCTTTTTAAATAATGCCTTATTTATAAAAGAATTAAGGCATAATACTATAAGCTATATAAATATTTATAGCTCTAATTAATTTTAATATAATTATAGGACTTAATTATTATAGACTTTATTATAAAACTACCTTTATTATTAAACCCTATTTTAAATATAATTTATAATAGTATTTTAATTATTATTAATAAATTTATTAAATTTTCCTATTTTATTTTATATTAAGAAATAATTAATATAAAAGAATTTTTTTATATCTTTTTATAAAATATTATTAATATATATAGCCTATTATTTAAGATTATTTTAAATAAAGGATTACCCTTTTTCTTAAAATTCTCATAATACCTTATAATAAGGATTAAATTAAATTATAAATTAAATATTATATAAAGATATTAAATTAATAAATAAATAAAATAAATAAATTAAATTATTAAAATCTACTTTTATTATTATATTAATTATAGCTAGAATAATTAAATTAATAAGCTATTTATTATATAATTAGCTTATAATATTATAATTAATAAAAATATAAAAGTTATATTTAATTATATAAACTTTAAATTTACTCTTAATATTTATAGAGAAATATAGATTAAAATTATTATATTAATAGTTATATTTATATTAAATTAATTTAAAAATTTATATATTAAATTATATATTAAACTTTCCTTTATTTAAAATTAATATTAACAATATTATAATTAAAAGAAATTAAAGGGATTAACCTTTTTAAAGGGAGATATAATACTCTTTATAATAAAGAATATTAATATAAAGCAATTTAATAAGAAGCTTAATTTTAAATATATTAGCCCTTATAAGATCCTTAAAAAAGTCTTAAAAGTATACCTATAAATTAGACTTACCTCTAAAAATTAGGATCTATTTAATCTTTTATATTTCCTTATTTAAATTAATAAAAGGTATTATTATAGTTTAAATTAGTAAAAATTAGAATATAAAAGTAAAAGCCCTTAAGGAATATAAAATAAAATAAATTCTTAATATAAGAAAAGAAAATATCTCTATTAAATACCTAATTAAATAAAAATAATATAAAAATAATAAAAATATATAAAAACTATTATAATACCTTACCTATATATAATACCTTTTAAAGAAGTTTTATTAATAATAATAAGGTTAATAGTAAAGAAATTAAAATCCCTTAAGCTAATGGATACTTAATTAAAACCTTTAGGATTTAAAAATTAAATCTCTTTAAATACCTCTTCTTTATATTCCTATAGCGCCTTAAATACTTAATCTTTCTTATTTAGACCCTAAATATTATAATAGAATTTAATAATATATCTCTTTTTTACTTTATTTTTTATTTTTTAGATTTAAAATAAATAATTTATAATAATTATAAATTATTTTTATAATAAATTTTTTATTGCCTTTTTCTTATTAATATTAAGCTTCTTCTCTTAACAAATTAGCTTATATATTATATAAAATAAATTAATAAAACTAAATTAAATAAAATATAAAAGCATTATAAATATAAAGATATAATTTGTATATTATTATCTAAATAACCTTAATAGATATATTCGCTATAATGCAATAAACTATTAGATATTAAATATTCCTTTTTATAGCGAAAATAATAAGAATATAATATAGTAGTAGACTTATAAGTAAACTTAATATTCTCTATAAGAAAATAATACTTTTCTTCCTTTTTAAATAGAGATTTAATAATATAACCTAATATCTTATTAATATAACTATAGAAAAATAATTATAGGAATAAATTAGCTAATTATAATTAGAGATATAAGATTATAAATAAAAAGCCTTAAGGATAAGAATTAATAGAGGGGAGATATTATATTATAGCTTATAATTACTTATAGTATTATATATTATATATATTATAGTAGCCCTATAAATCTCCTCTAATTAATTATAAATTATTAATTTAATTAAATTATATAATTTAAAGATTATAATAATCTTTAGATTATATAATCCCTTTATATATATAATCCCTTAATATATTTTATTAATACTTAAAATAATTATTATTATAATAAATAGAATTTAATTATTTTAGCTTTTAATATAATTATTTTATATTAAATATTTAAAAAAATAGATAATTATTTTGCTTTAATTACTTTTAATCATTTTAGTAATTAATTATTAAGTAATATAATATTTATTCTCTTATTGCTTAATTCTAATGTTTTAACCTCTCTACTAATAATACTATAGATAATCTTTATAATATTTATTAGGAATTAATCTAGACTATTATAAGAATTAATTTATAATAAATTCTAAAGAAAGAAAAAATATTAAGCCTTTTATCCCTTTAGAATTAGCTAAAAGGTAATATATTTACTTTAAATAGAGTTTTAATTAAAATTATATTAAGTTATTATTATTTATCTTATTAAAGAGAATTAAGCTATTTTAATCCCTTTTTATATATAATAAAGTAAAAAGAAAAGAATTTAATAATACTATAATATATAATAATAATAATATAAATATAAATATAAATTTAAATTTAAATTTAAATAATAAATAATAAATAATAAATAATAAATAATAAATAATAAATAATA